>LDAU01000207.1:2331-93527 GCA_001447515.1 Pseudocohnilembus persalinus
TTAAATTTACTCTTATATATCCAAAAATATACATGAATACTTATTCACGTAATTATATATATTTCAATATTTAATATTACTATACTATCTATAATAGAAATATAAAATTATAATGATTTAGCAAGATTTATGAAGTCATTACTTTTTAACTCAAAAAATATAAATTATATAACTGTTTTCTTAATCAAATTTATTTTAAAACATTTTTTAACTAAAATTATTAAATATTTAATAACAAATAGATACAGTTATTAAACTAACTTTATTATTATAAGTTATATAATTAAAGATAAAAAAAATGATAAATAACATTTTGAATAAGAAAATTAAAATAAAATATTTTAAAGAGTCGTTTTTATTTATATGAGTGGTATTAATGACATTTTTGTTTAGTTTATAAAAAAATTAAAAATGAATTTTATTTGAAAAATAGATAAATTATAAATGTTTTCTTTTACTTTTTATATTATATTATATGATTAAATTAATATATAATAAGAAAAATTAAAAACCGCGTAGCAAAAAGTGGGTAAAAAATTTTGAGCGCGTAACAAAAAGTGGGTAAAAATTTTGAAGCGCGTAGCAAAATGTGGAAAGCGCGTAGCATAAAGTGGATGCGCGTAGCAAAAAGTGGACGTATTTTTGAAAAGCGCGTAGCATAAAGTTGCCCCCTAAATTTAATATTACCTAATAATTCAAAAATAATGTAAATTTACCTTATATTTTCTACAGTTTATTTATTTTTTTCTTTTTATTCTTCTGTATCAGCTATTTCTTTTCTAACCTATTCTAATTTTTCATAATCTAAACCTTAAATTTTGACATATTTATCTTCATCATCGCTTTCACTATCAGAAGACCCTCCAATAAGCCCCTTTATTTATAAAATATAAAGATAAATTAAAAATTCCCAATAAATAGAAAATGACTTAAAAATAATCATTAAAAAATTAATTTAATTAAAAATAAAAAAAATATATACATCATGTTTAAGATCAGAAACTCCTTGTCTTCTTTCTTTAGCTCTATCTCTATATTTTTACTTTAATTATTATTAATGTTATTCTTATAGTAATTTTTCATTTTCGTCCATTTCCCACAAACTTCTGAATTAACCATTGTTTGAAGTTCTAATTAAATTAAGAAATATAATTTATTAATAAAATTTAATTAAAATAAAATTTAAATTTTTAATTTATTTTAATTATATGATTATTTTAGACATAAAAAAAATAATGATTATGCTTTATATTTATATTTTCATAGCAAATAAAAATTAAATGGCGAAAATTATATTTTACGGTTTGGTTTAAGCTTTTGATTATTTTTGAGGTTTTTACATTGTAATTAAAAAATTTTTTAAAGACCAAATAGCAGTTTTTATATTTATTTTACAATTTTTTTAAAATTTTATATTATATTAATTTCAAAAATAAGTATAGATTTTACTAGAATAAGGTTTAATGATAAAATGTTAATATTTGTAATTTTATAGCTTAGCATTATTAATTACATAAATAATAAATTAATCAAAACCATAGTAGAATCAACATTAAATAACTTTATATTAAATTATTTTTAAAAAAAATAAATCATCCAAAACATTTTATAGTATTATTTTTTTTTAATTATCGAAATCAGTACAAAATAAGAATAATGGAAAAATTTATATTAGCAAGTAGTTCAACAAGAGTAAAATATTCGAAAAAATATTTTAAAAAAATTATTATAAATTTTAATTTGATTATTTAATTAATTACAAATTGTTTAAGGAAAAAATAGGATAAACTGCTAAAAGGTTCATAGTTTATTTTTATTAAAATAAAAAATAAATCCACAAAATCTAAGATGTATTAAATAATTTAATATTTAATTTTTAAAATTTATATCATTTGTAATTTTTAATTAAATTTTTTCTAGATCATTTTATAAGCTAGTAAAGTAATAAATGATAGTAAAAAAATAATAGATTTAATTTTTATTCTCAACGGTCTGGGATTAGTGACTAGGATATCAAAGAATAAATTTATATTTACTGGAATAAAAGGGATGGCAAATTAAATAAATGGTAATAAAATATATTTACAAAATTAATATAATTTATTAGTAATATATATTTATTAAACTGACGAAAATTTTGATAAATTTACAAATTTAGATATAATTTTGAAAAGAATTAAAAAAACAAATTAAAGTTTTTAAGAGTAGTAGCAATAATCAGAAATTAACAAAAAAATTTAATTGGTAAATAATAATTTATTTGAATTTATTTACAAAATTATATTTTATAAAATTATAGTTTTCTGAAGAAATTAATTATGAAGGAAAATAACTTAATATAAAATCTAGTGTTTATTTATAAATGTTTGTAAGAGATATTTTAGGTCATTTGACATTAACTTCAAGTAAAATTATATTATAGTACCAAAATATAAAAATTTTGGAAATTTTTGTATCTTTTTATTTTTTTTAAATTATCCATAATAGATAGATAAATATCAAAATAAGTTATGGAATAAAGTTTAGAAAGTTACATCCACAGCATGAAAGATACGAAAACAGTAGTTAATGATATTATTAATATTTTATGTTAAATTGGTATAGCCGAAAAGTAAATAATTAATAAAAACTTAAATTAGAATAAATCAGACAATATTTTAATTATATTTAATTAATAATTAAAATCTAACTATAATTATATTAATTTAAAGAAATGATGCCTTTGATAGTATTATATATACTGGGCCCGATTATTTAAATAGCAGAAGAATAACTTATGATTTAATCCCTAAAATTCAAGAGGAAACCGTTAAAACGAATATTTCTCAATTGGAAGAAAAAGAGGAGTAATTTTTTGGTGTTATGCTCAAAGATTTAGAAGAAAGTAGCAAAAAAGGTAAAAATATAAAAAATATATAAATACATATATTTAATTCTTAATTTTTAAAATTAAGATATGAGAAAGGGTGGAAAATAAAATGATTTGAAATTTAGTATAACTCAAAACAAAGTTTCATCTAATTAAATAAGGTTAGAAATAGTAGAATAATAGTAAAATAAAGAAAAATAACTAGATAAGGAAAGAGAATCAAAATAAATTTAGAATAAATAAGATGAAAATTAAGTAGATGAAAATTATAATAATGAAAGTAATTCAGAATTAGCCCAAAACAAAAAAAATAAGGTAAACCAAAATGTGACGTAAGAAATATAAAAAAAGATAAAGTTAGATGTTTCCAAGGTTCCTCATTCACATATATCTTATTTTCCAGTAAATTACTAAAATTTTAATTAATAACACTTAACTTTAATATGTATTATTTATATTATTATTAAATATTTATATTATATATATAAATATGCGTATATTTTTTAGAAAATGGCATATGCAATGCTTAAAGGAAAGACATGGAATTTTTATATATAAAAGTTATAGATTATTATAGGTAGGTCTTCAATGAGTTTCAATTAAAATGGAGGTAACAAAAATATTAAAAAAATTTATAAAAAGATTAAATTTAATTACTTTGATGATTTTTTAAAATTTTCATGAAAACAGAGCAAAATTCTGGATATTTTTGGTAAACTGATTTGGAAATTACAAATTGTAAAAGAATTTCAAGATAACATGCTGCCATATTATATAATTTTGATACTTAGAGGTGACTATTAAATAATATAATCTAATTAATTTTATTTTATTAATTATTATTAAATTAAAAATTAGATTTGAAATAAAATGTCTCAGCAAAAAATTTTATATAAAAGTATAAAATTAGCTTTATAGCAATAAGGATAAGGCAGTCCCTTTAAAAAATAAAACATTAATTTCTATAGGTAAGCATAATATATTTTATAATATTTTATATTAAAAATTGAAAAAAAAATATTAATTTTATAAGGAAGTGAAAATTTTTATTTCTTTTTACCCAAATTTGATAATTAAAAAGACGAAGATAATTAAAATAACTAATAAGATGAAGATGGTAAAAAATAAAAATAATAATAAAAATATTAATTTATATTTATATTTTTATTATTTAGGAGGGCCGAGAAAAAAATTAAAAAAAACAGAAAATTAATAAAATAGTGACGGCGATGAAGATGAAGATGACGATCATAATTCTAGTGATGATGAATAAACTTAGACTAATTAAAATTAAGATATGAATAAAAAAAATAAAAATAATAAAAAAACCGATAATGATGATGATGATGATGGAGAGGAAGATTAAGATGATGATGATAATAATGATAATGAAAATAATAGTTAAGAAAATTAAGATTCCTAGAATAATAGTCAAATTATATAAGAGGAAGAAAATGAAGAAGATAATGAAAATGAAAATAGTAATTCGGAACAATGAATACAATAATTAACTTATTTTTTTTTATTGAAATATATTAAATAATTGTATTATTTATATATTATCGTTTCCATATTTAAAATAATAAATTAATTTTTAGTTTAAAAGTTTTTTGTTTTCCCTATATATTTTTAAAGAACAGAATAAACCATAGCAATTGATTTTATTTAAATCTTATTAAATAATTCGATTAATTTATTTTAAATAAATAAAAAATAACTAAATTAAATAAAAATATAACAATAACATTTAAAATATATCATTAAAATGTCCAAAGAAGGCAATATTGATAATGTAACTGATTATGTTGAAGAATAAGAGGTTTAAGGAGAAGATCTTTTGAAAAATATAGAATCTAAAAAATAAAATTAAGTTAAATAAATAGTCATAAATTCAAATGATATTGATTTATTAGTAAACTAATTTGAAATAACTAGAGCCAAGGCAAAAAGTACCTTGATAAAATATGATGCCAATTTAAAAAAATCTATTTATCATTTGATTCATGAATGAATATTTTTATTTATAATTATTACTAATTGTCTATTATTTGATATTTTATATTAATGTGTATTAGTTTATAAAAAATGAAATTTTTTTTCTAAAAATAAAAGATGTATTTTATTTTATATAAGATATTTTTATAAAAATTCTTTCTTTAAAATAATTATTAAAATATATCTAAATTAAAAAAATATTTTAAGTTTTAAGATTTAAATATAAAATAATTTATTTTAAAAACTTAAATTAAATTAAAAATTACAAACAATATTTAAAATTATTGTTGAATATTTATAATATCTATATTATATTCTACTTGTTCCAAAGTTTATATATAATATATGTAAATCATACATATATACAAATAAAATCCTTTTTACAATTTCAATAAATTTTGTTAAAGTACCATTAAATTAAATAAAACATTTATCAGCCTAGGTTGATAAGGCCAATGGTATTTTATATTATATAGGAAGTAAATATATAAAATTAATAAATATTATTATAATAATGAAATAATAACATATTATAAAAAATTAAAAATAAATTAAAAATAAAATAAAAATAATAATTACTTTCTAATAATTAACAAAAGATGATGTAAAAACCTAAAACTAAATAAAATTTAGTTCATAATTCTTTACCGAGCCTTGATGTTAAAAATATGACAAAACTAAGTTAAAATTAATCTCAGTATATTACAATAAGGTCTGATGGAAAAAAACACTAAATTTTTGAAAAATTAAATAAAAAATTCAATTAAGAGCTTAATCCCCGAAAAAATGAACAAGTTAAAATTTTTATTTAAAAATTGCTTTAACTTTATATATTTGACAAAAATGAAATACTATCTGCCAAAGAGTAGCTATCCTTAGAAGCTAAAATAATTAAATACGAATAAGAAATAACTTAAAAAAGTAAGGGTAATATCAAAAAAGATAACATATAATAAATAGAAAAAAATTAAGATGATAATCATAAAAAAAATAAAAGCATAAATGATAAATATCATTACCAATCTTAATAAAAATTGCACCCA
This sequence comes from Pseudocohnilembus persalinus, assembly GCA_001447515.1. NCBI lineage: Eukaryota > Ciliophora > Oligohymenophorea > Philasterida > Pseudocohnilembidae > Pseudocohnilembus > Pseudocohnilembus persalinus. The sequence continues at coordinate 8,239 of LDAU01000207.1, forward strand.
TAATAAAATTTATAGAAAGATTAAGAAATTAGGCTTTAAAAAAAATCGAGTATGCCAGAAATTCACACTTAAAATTAAGATAGTTAAAAAAAATTTTTAAAAGAAAAAGGACTAATTTCTAAGACTCAGTAAGTAGACTAAGAATTTACCAAAAATTACAATACTATTTTTTAATAAAAAGTGATTGATTATTAAAATAAAAGACTTAATTAAACACAGGTTAAGGGTACTAATAAATCTAGTTTTAAAAATTAAAATCAAGTAACTTCTTCCCTACCTTAAAGTACAAAAAATATTTTATTTTCTAATAATTAGGAGAAAAAGAATTTTATTGATAATAGTTAAAAAAAAGAATCAAAAAATAATTAATTATAAAAAAAAGATTAATTAAATGAACATGATATTAAATAAAAGACTAATAATTAAAATTAAAAAATAGAAGGCTTAAATCCCACTAATCTAAAAAATAATATTTAAAAATCTAATGAAAATTAAACTAAAGATCAAAATTAAAATGGAAAATAATAAGAATAAAATTTATTTTTAAATTAAAATAATGTTTTAAAAAATAAAAATGAAAAAGTAATAAAAGAAGTTATGGACCCTTAAAATATTGCTCTTAATTTTAAAAAAAATTAAATTGCAGTGGGAAAATTAACTGATGAAGAATTGAATAAATTACTAGAAGAAGATAGTGAAGAAGAAAAAAGTGTTATCATGTTAAATGCTGAGCCAAATAAAGACGAATTTTCGATTATTAACGAATATTAGGTAAAAGCTTATTAAGATGAACTTTAAAGAAAAAGAGAAAAAAAAGAGGAAATAACTAAGAAAATTTAAAAAGTTTTATAATAATAATTGGAAGAAAAATAAGAATGTTTGTAAAAATAAAAAGAAAGTGAATAAAGTTTTTTTAAAAGGTAATAAGAATAGTGTATGAATTTTGACCAAGAGGAATAAGAAAAAAAATTATAATAATAAAATAAATAAAAAGAAGTAAATAAAATTTTAGATAAGTAAAAGAAATATAAAATTAAATTGGAAAAAAAAGAAAAAATAGGAGAATAATAACTACAAAATTAAATGGTGGAAAAATTTAAAAAGGACTTTGAAGAAGAATAAAATGCTATTAAAGAAAGAAAAGCAAGAGAAGTTAAGTTTATGAATAAAAATTGGCAAGATTCTCTAAAAGAAAAAGAGGAAAAAGAACAATTAGAAAAACTAAAAAAGTAAAATTAAATATATGAAATTAAAATATAATAATATAATATAGTATATATTAAATTATACATTATTAAATATAAAAAAAAACTTAATTTTTAATAATTTTTATAATTTATTAAGAAAACAAGCTAAAAATGAATTCAATTAATACAGTTAATTTTTACAAGACTTGGATTAAAAAAGGGAAAAAGAGCAATAATAGAGAAAAAATAAATAAATTCAGCTTTTAAATAGGTGGGACGACAAAGCCATAGAAAAAATTTAATAAACTTAATAATAAGAACTTTAAAATGAAAAAAAAACTATTTAAGAACTTGAAATAAAGAATAAAATTTTCGAATAAAGTGAAAAAATTAAGTAAATGAAAAAAGAAAAATTGTAAGAGATTGTTTTACAAGAAAATAGTAAAATGAATACATTTAAATAGACATATATGGATCCTTTGAAATAAGACTCCATTGAATAAGGAAAAATCTGGATATAAGTAAATAAATAAATAATTAATGTATTATAAAGTATTTATATATAATAATGTATTATTATTAAAATTAAATTTTAAAGTTAATTCAAAGATTTATTACAAGTTAATTAAATAAATTTTAATTTTTATTTCTATTTATCCTAATTTATAAAAATAATTAATTATAAAATAATAGGAAGATAAGGAATTTTGGAACAGAGAAAATGAAAAGTTGAAAAAACAAAAAGAGAGATATCTGTAATATAAAAAGGATTTAGAAAATTAGATTAAATATAAAGATTTGCTGACTAAATAATAAATTATGAATAAATAAGAACTTTTATATAATAAAGATATTTTAAAGAAAATTGCCAGTGAATAATAATCTTAATCTACTTAATCCTAGTAAAATTGTGAATAAACTCCTTCTTAGTTTTACAATAATATAAATAAAATAGATTAATTTTAAAATTTATATTAAAGTTAAAATTCTTTTCTATCAAGTGGAATATCAAATGGTTATAGTAATAATAGAAGGTATAATAATTTGGTAAATAATAATAACAACTCATAATTTTATTATAATAACAATAGTAAGTAAAATTACTCATTTTTGGGGGGAACTGGAAATAATACTTTAAAAACTGTTTAGCTGTCTTAATGTGATAGATTATGATTTAAATATATTATAGTTATATATTAACAGGATTGGTCAATAAAATAATAAATAAATATAAAATAAATATTTTAATAATATTTTCCTTGAATAATTTGGTATTCTTTTTATATTTCGATTAATTATTATTACATAGTCATGTTTTTATAATACTATATTTTATGGTTAAAAAAAAAAAAAAAAATTAAAATTTGGTTTTTTATATTTCTAAACTTAACAAAAAAACTAACAATTATAAAATAAAAATAAAAATAAATATTTTAAAATAAGTGAAAATTAAATAAAAATAAATAATTATGTATCTCTTCATTAATACAAAATAATTAAAAAAAAAAAATGATTATGATGACAGTAATTAAATTTTAGTTCCAGATTCGCCAGCAAATGATCTTTCATAAAATATGTCTAGTTCAAATTTAAACATAAATATAGATGGAAAAAAACTTAATTAATAGAATCATTACTAATTTGCAAACAATAATAATGGCCTACTTAATTTTTAAAACGATAAATTATTTAAGAAAATTGAACATTAAAGATAAACATTAACTTTTGGTGACGATTAATCAGACTGCCAATAAAATAATGATTTAAATAATAAGGATTTAATTTAAACGAATAGGGTTATTTAATAAGATTCTACAAGTTCAAATTATTAACAAACATAATTATAAAAATAAGATTTTTTATAGTCCCAAAATTCAATATCATCTAGAAATTTTGATACAAATAATCACATTTTATAGAAAGCAAACTCAAGAACAAATCTTAATTTATCGAAAACCAATACCATAAAAAAATTAAAAAGTTCCTCATTTTTTAAAAGGGTTGATGAATATAATATGTTATAAAGTTAACGAAATGAACCTATAAAATTTGACTTATTAAAAGCAAAATAACAACAACAATAGGTAAATTAAAACGATAATGATAAAAGTGAAATTTCCTAAAAAGAAGATAATAATGAGGAAAATCAAAATTAAAAATTAATATAATAAAACGAAAAAATAGGTAAACTGTTTTAGAAAAATCCTTTAGATTCTAAAAAAAAAGACATTAATGATAATAATGATAACGTAAATTCTAAAACTAAAGATGGGGATATATAAATGATAAATAAAAATGTAAAAGGTAACCTTTCTACTGGTTTTATTAGTATGTTAGTAGGGATAAATTCAAAAATTTAAAATAAAAAAAAATTATAGGAATAAAAGGAAAAATAAATAGAGTAGAAGGTTAGACAATTACTATAAAATACAAGAGATTTTTAAAGAAAAAAATGGATAAAATAATAATTTGTAGATAAATTTTTAGCGGATTTAGAACTAATCAGATTCAAAAATTTAAAAGTAACTAAATTTATTTTATTTTTTTCACAAAAATTATTTGGTTATTTAAGTTGTTTAGTTTAAAATAATAAATAATAAGTAATATCATTTATTCATTTTTCATCGGGAAAATTTTTTAATTAATATAGTTATTATTGATTTTAATATTTAGAAATTTAGAATTATTAAAAACACTTAATTAATATATAAGTATAAAGTAAATTAATCTATATATTATTTTAATAAAGTTGAAAGGCTAAAAATAGAATATTTAAATAAAAGATTTTAATTTATTAAAATAAAAAAAAGTTTTTGTTTTATTCAAATAAAAATAATAGATAAAATTATTATTTTTTTAAACAAGGAAAATCACTATAGAATGATAAATGATGTAAGTCACATAGATTCATATTTGAGAAATTTATAATAAGAAAATTTTGCCTCTAAAGCTTGTAAGTAATTTTCTAACGGGTCTCGAAAACTAGTTCAAAGTATTTTGTAATTATTACTAATGAAAAAAGTTATGGACCCAAGTAATATATGGGTATAAATTTTGTGCTGGGTAGAAATTTTAATGTTTGGTTTCACTTTTGTTTGGTTTTCCTTTAGAATTTTTTACCAATTTGAGGAAGATTCCAACTTTTTATATATAAAATTAGTAACTCTTATTAATCTAATATTAGGCTTTCTATTTAGACTTAATAAAGCTTATTATTACGTAATAATTATAAATAATAAATAATAAATACCAATTTATATAAATATATTTTATTTTTTATATATAATTCTTATCTAAAAAATTATCTCAATTATGGTATATTAAAAATTAAATATTTAAATAAATATAAAGTAAAGTGAATTTATTACAGATAGATAGTAATTGTTAGATCGTTACATGAAAAATTTTTTCTTTAGTGATATAGTAGCAGTTATATTTATAGTGCCTACTTTTTTTAATCAATTTGAACTACCAGATATGTTGCAAAGAATTCTTTTTCTTCCCGTATTTGTTAAGGTTAAAAACGTTTCCATGATGTTAGAAGAATAAAAAGAGTATATTGGATTTTCTGATACGGCTGTATAATTATAATTATAATTATATTTATATTTATACATATTATTTTATATATGAATATATTACCAATTATAATTTTTAGACATAATAATAATATTTACTTTTTAAGGGCTATATTTGGGATTTATGTAAACTTATTTTATAAACTGTTATAACGTGTCAGTAAATAAATATTATTTTTTAATGGTTTGATTATTTAAATAATCATATTTATTTCATCTAAAAACAGCATAGTTGGAACATTATACCATACATTAGCAATAGTTGAAAAAAACCTACTGGATCTAGATGATAATTGGCTAGATACTTAAGGAATTTATGATGAAGAATGGCATATAAGATATATGGAAAGTTTTTATTGGGCTATTGCAACTATAATGCTTATAGGTACAAAGGGATAAACTTTTTTGGAAACCATATTTTGTTGTATTACTTTATTGATAACAGTTGGTATGTTTGCGAAAATTTTGTCAAAAATTTAAATGATTTTAGAGGAAATGCATTAAAAAACTAAGAATTACAGGGAAGATTAAAAAATATTATTAGAATTTTTCGATAGATGTAAGTAAATTTCGACAAGTACTTAAGGGATGTTATTAAACTATTTAAAATATTATTATATCGGACATGAAGATAAAAACTCATAGGAAAACGTAAAAGTTGTTTTAAAGAAATTTCCATAAGAACTTTAAAAAAAGGTCAACCACGAAACTTGTAAAAAAAAAATATTTATTGTAAATTAAAAACATTGATTAAAAAATTTAATTTTAAATTTCATTAGATAGAGAGTACATTTCGAAATTCCATTTTTTAAATGAAAATTTTAGCAAAGAGTCAGTTGAAAAAATTATGGATATAGTAAAAATAACAAATTAAATATTTTTAAAAAACATAAAATAGATTAAAATTATTATATAAACTTTAAAAGTTGGTTTAATTAATTATAAATTGTAAAGGTAGAAGAACATTATTATATGCCAAATTAAATTATATTTGATTAGTAGTACTATCTTGAAGATGAAGATCCAAATTTATATATGATAATAAAAGGAAAAGCGATAGTATAATAAAGAGTCTAAAATGGTACATATGTAAATGAAAGAGAAGTTTAAGGTGACCAAGAAAATTAAATTTATGGTAAAAATTTGTTTGTATTTAAATTAAAGATTAACATATATAATATATACACCCAAATTTAGATATAATTGGTTACTAGTAGTTTTTTGATGAAACATCTAATTAAAATTATTTGCTGAGGTCAACTTAATTTACAACCGTACTAACTGTAAAAAGGGGTAAATTTTTAAAGTTATTAAATGAAAAAGATAGGCAAGTTTTTTAAAAATTTAAGCATATAATCAGAACAAGTTAAAATTTAACATCAAATGATATACCAATAGTTTGTAATAAATGTTAAAGAAGTACCCATAACCATTAAAATTGTAATTTAGTCCACTACCGTCCAAACAATTAAATGTTAATTAAACGATATAATTTATCTTCTCCAATTTTAGAAAGATCTTTTATAAAAAGAAAAAAAAGATATAGAAACGCGTTAAAAGATAATAATTATGTAAAAAAATGCAGGATAAATTTATTAGAATGCCAAGAAATGAGAATTGATTTAAGAGTTTTATAAATGCAATTAAAAAAATCAGAAGAATACTGTAATACTCTTAAAAATTGTAAGAAAATACTTTAAATTTAATTTATATCATAATTAAAATAAAAACTCGATTTAAATATTATTTTATTGAAATTAAATTTTATAAATAATTTTTTCAATTTTTTTATTTATATTTATTAAAGTGAGTACAAAGTACACAATAAAAAAGTCTAAAGAAGAATTTTCAAAAATATTTTAGAAAAAAAAAATAGATAACCAATAGGAATAATCAAAATCATTTATAAATTTTGATAATATGAATGAAATAAAATATCACAACAATATAAAAAAAAGTTAAAATGCGATGAAAGAAATAACATAAGAAGATAATAGTTCCAATTCAGAAAGCTAGGTCGAAGACTATTAAAGTTTTATTTCATATGATAAAACTTAATAAACCTATTATAATAAAATAGAAAAAGAAGACTAAACAGTAAGTTTGACTCCGCCTTTTTTAAATAGAAATATAAATATAAATATATAAGGCCAAAATCAAAGTTAATATTTAAAAGAAGGTTAAGCTGAAGTGATTAATTTCGAAAATTCTCAAAATTATTAAAAATCTAAAATAAATAATTTGAATAATAATTAAATATAAGAATAAATTCAACAATAATAATAATAAAATGAAAATTACTAATAATTCGATAATAATTAATATGAAGATGAAGATGATGATGAAGAAGATGAAGAAGATTTTGAAAGCGAATATGATAGTGATTAATATAATTTTGATTCAAAAATAGATGATAATACTTAAATAATGGGAGAATTACTTAGAATTGTAGGAAATTAATAATAATTTATTTGTGACTAGTTTAATGTATATAGTCCTTTTTAATTGAGCAATAAAGCTTAATTTAATCCATAAGTTTAGTAAATATAATAGTAATAATTTTAGTAGTAGGTTAAAAATCAACAGCATACGAATAGTCAAATAAATAAGATTACTACCTTAAAATAAAATATTAATTTTAAACCTACTAATAATTATTAAAGAAGCCCTTCTAGATAAGAGTCGAAATTGCTTTAACCTAGATACTCAAAAATATCTAACTACTCTATAAGCGGTAATAAAATGGAATAATTATTATAAGATGGTGTAAAAAACTCGTAAGATAGAATAGCTAACAGTAAATATAGATAAATAAATAATTAATTATTTAAAATAAATTTAAAAATATTAATTTTTGATTTAAATAGGTAGATAAGATTTGTATTTAACATCTGTATTAACCTATTAAAATTAAAAGGAAATTAACTAGGCTAAAAAGGACTATGCTTTTGTAATAGCCTTTGAAAATAAAGCTCATTTTTTATCTTTTTTTCCTGAAAATAATTTTGAATAAATTTTAGCCAAATATAAATTAGTGCAAAAAAATAGGGCTGCTGAAAATTAGAAATAAACGCTATAATAAAAAAATTAATGATTTTAATTCAAATTTTATAAAATATTTAATTTCACAAATTTGAAAATTCTAATTTATTAATTAATTTTTATAACATGAATTTTCTTTATATAAGCATCAATAAATACTATTACAATTAATTAGCCGATTTATATTTATAATTTTATTCACATAAAAAAAACCATAAATATATAAAATTATATAAAATTCAAAATTAAAATAAATAATTAATTTTAAAATACTTTTATAATATAATATATATATAAAATGGAATAAAAAAATTAAAATAAACATTACATTGTTGAACACATGGATGACGGTTTATTTGACTGGTCTTTAGCCGAGTATAAAGAAATGACAAAATATTTAAAAACCGATAAAAGAGAAAAAAGCAGTTTAATTTTTTCGAATACAACTTAATTTTTATCTGAAAATGACCCAGAAGATAACGAAAAATATTAAAAAAATATATAAGAAATAGAAAAAGAAAATGTCACTTTTTTGGAAAAAAAATTGCACACATATTTTGATGAAAAAGGAAATTTGGTTTTGCCTGAAAAAAATATTAATGTGCCTTTTGAAAGAATATGTTTATTAGACATGAGAGGAGATAGGGACCTTGAACCTGCTGATGCTAAAGATTTTGATTGTTTTTTATTTGGAGGAATTTTAGGTGATCACCCCCCTAAAGATAGGTAAATAATATATATAAAAATATTTATATAGATATTTATATTTTTTATTAAACTATTTGAAAATTCAAATTGCATTTGAATTTATATTTTCATTTATAAAATCCACTTTTTCAAAGTTCAAAAATGAAAATAAAAAATGAGGACTTTGCTAAAGTTTACGAATAAAAATAAAATATAAATAATTTGAAAAAATAAAAAAATATTTACCTTAAAATAATAATTATCTTTAATTTTTTTAATTTTTTTAAGAACTAAAGAACTTAGGTAAATTGGGTTTAAATAAAAAAGATTAGGAGACATATAATTAACTACAGACACAGCTTTATTGATAACTAAATTAATTATAGAAAATGGACATAAATTTGATGAAATTCCTTATGCTATAGAACCTGATGTTGTAAATAAAAAAGATCCTACTGAGTGTACTTAAATGGAAGGATTCAGATATGTTACTAAATAGTATGATATAGAAAAAGATGTTATAAATTTTGAAAATTAAGATTAAAATAGCAAATAACCTGTAATGAGTGCCAAAATTATGGATGAATTATTGTTTGAACCTTTAAATTTAGGGCCTCCTCTTTGAAATGATTTTATTTTAAGTTTATGATTTTTTAAAAAAAAATATATAATTTATATAAAATAATAATGGTGCTGAATTAATATAATATAAATTAGTTTTATATTTAATTAAAGTATATTATTTTATTAATTTGAATTTGAGGATTTATTGTATTTATATATAATTTACAATTTTTTCTTTGTTTTTATAATTGAACCTTATATATTTATATTAACATTTTACTAAAAAATATGATTATTTATAGTTTATAAGATTATACATAAGTGAGTTTTCTATAAAAAAAATACTTTATATTTTATAATATTACATCATATGAATTATATTTATTTAGAATTTGAATAGTTGAAACTCTAAGATGGATCTATTAAAAAAGATAAAAAATTTATTAAAATAAATTTGAATAATTAAATTTAAATTATTTATTTATGTAAAAATATTTTTATTTAATTTACTTTTTTTTTTAATCGAAAATTAGGCCGAATTAATTTACTCTCTACTCGTTAAATTTTCTTACATATTTTCATTAAAATCTTCAAAATTTGAGTTTGAGTTATTAGTATTTTGGGTTTAAGAATTAAACTAATTTTAATTTTGATTTTTATTAATAATTGAATTAGTAAAAGAACCACCATTTTACTTATTTAAGTAAAAACTTTATTAAAAAAATTATTGATTATTATCTTACTATATATATTAATTTTAATTTTAATCTTATATTTTGTTTATGAATGTTTTATTTTCTTATAATCCATGTACAACAGAATTATAGTTGTTATAAATATTATTATTATCGCTAATATTAGGATTTTTGCTCATATTAGTAGACTAATACTTGGAAAGATTTTTCTAATATTTATTTATTAACTCATTTTCCTTGTTATTTTAACCATTTTATCCTTAAAATTATTTTTAATTTTCGTTAATTTAAGAAAATTTTCTGTTATTTTATGCTTAAGTATCATTTGCTATAATATTTGCCTTATTATCTCCATTTTACAAAGGTTTTTGGGCAAAAAATTAATGAAATTAGTGAATTTTTTTTTTTTCTGATTCTTCTTATTATTTTTTATATGTCGGAAAAATAAACTCTTTTTAAAAATCTTTTATTTACTTAAATTGGTTCTCTAAATTTTATTTTTCATTTTAACACTCTTAATTATCAATACTTAATTATTGGTGTTTTTTTTAATTTTCAGGCACATTATTTTATTCAGTTTTTTCTAATTTGGAATTAACATTTTCGGCATCTGTCAAGTTAATTCTAGCAACGAATTATTTTTATTATTACAATTGTTATTATTGTTAATTTTTTTATGGTTATTTTTTTTCGTCATTTTTAACCCTTTTCATCTAATAATTAAAAAATGTTTAATTTATATTTCTTTAAAAAGGTTATATTGTTAATTAAAAAATAGGCTAAATTCATAAATATTTTTTACCTCTTCATTAGTAGAGCTCTGTTTGAATCTTGATTATTGTTATTAAGGTTTTTAAAGTAAATTCAATTGTGATTTCGTAGAATTATTGTAAGATGTTAGAGAAGAATTAGGATAACCGTAATCTTTTGAATTGATTTTAATATTTTCTTTGATTTTTTTACTTAATTAAGAAGTCAAATTTCCAAAAGAGTTCATACTTTAACCACTACAATTTTTCTATTAGGTCTTTTAAATTAATTTTTATTATTAATAAAAAACTTAAAAATTTTTGCTAGATTAAATATTATATTATATTTTTTAAAAACTTTATTTTACTTAAGACCTTAATTTCCCTATAGATCTAAATTAGGTACATGAATTAGTTATAGACAAAGACAAATTTTAATTTGTACTGTATTGACTATTAAAATTAGATTTATTTTATGCCTATTATTCCTTATATTTATTTTTTAAATTGGTGGTAACGCTCGGATATCTATGTTCTAACTTTTAATTTGATATCTTTCTTTATTAATCTAGAAAAATTAAAATTATTTATAAAACAAGAAAATATTATATTATTATTCATATTTTTTAATATAATTATCAAAATATAAAATAATTACTTGATTAAATATTATTTCGGGACGTGGTTAGAGACCCACTATTATTAATACTATTATTATAATTTTTATTTTTTTCATGATTATTAGGCGCATTTGAAAAATATTTAGGTTTTCCTTCTTTCGAGGTACTTAGTTTAAAATTGTCAAATTTAACTCCTGACTGTAAAATATCATTTAATCTTACTGAAGACATTTAGGAATTATATTATTACTATGATTATGAGTGTGAATTATTTTATTTTTAAGCAGATTTTTGTATATTTTTAAATGGTGATATGTCTTCTTCTTTATTATATATAGTTAAAATAAAATTAAATATTTTTAATTTATAATTTAATTAGTTAACAAATTTAAAAAATTTACTACCTTATTATATGCAATCTATTTTGGCCTTTGTGTTTTGGTTCTATAAAAGAAATAAAATAAATATTTATTATAAAAGTAATATATGATTTTAAAAGCATTGTATTATAAAAAGTATAATAACTTTAAAATAATTTAATAATATATTTTTTTTATTCATAATTAAAAAAAATGAAGTATTCATATTTACCTAACTTTATAATATTCGATTTAAAATTTGTTATTCATTTTGAGGAGTACTTATATCTTAAAAATTCATTGATTCATTGTTATCCTATTTCAAAAAATAAAAAAATAGTTAATTTTATTTATTAATTAATTAAATATTATAAAAAATTTTTTACTTCATCTTCAAGAATTATCTGGTTACTGATATTATAATGTTTCTCAAGTTCTTATAATTATTATTATTATGAAGGAGTTTAAGCCATTGAAAGGCCTGTGTTTCCAAATAAAGTATTATATTGTGATATATTTTAACTTTGATTATTACCAAATTATTAGGAATTTTCATTCATTCTTTAGCTTTAATTTTATATATAGCTACTGTCCTAAAACTTTTAATTTTGATTTATAATTTAATAAATGACAAAAAAAAAAATATAAAAAAAATAATTAAATAAATTTATTTAAACAAAAATTATTATTTATATAAATATTTTTTATCATATAGTTTATTTATTTTTTACTGTATTCTATGTTTGGCAATTTAAAAAATCAGATCCCTTTTATTTTTTATGTAATTATGTAGTTAGTTTTTTAATTCTATTTTCTTTATGTAGTATTTCTTATATAACAATAGCATTTCTTTTATTGTAATCTTCTTTCACTTTGTTACAAGCTTCTAAAAGTTTTTAAGCCTTATTTTTTTCTTCTTATATCTTATTTTATTAATAAAAAATATTAAATTTATAGATTTTAAAATAAAATTCTCTAATAATTATAAATACTTTCTTTTTCATTTCAATTTTTGTTTCTTCGTTTTAAACTTTAAAATATTAAATTTGCTATAAAAGAACTTTTTCGCTATTTTAATAATTTTTGACTTCTTGCCTAATTTAAATAAATTAAAATATATTAATTAACGAAGGAAAATAACAAATATAATATATTAAAAATTCATTTTTAATTTATTTTTACTATAGATCAAAAATCGTTCCTTGTAATTATTTTTTTTCTTCTTAATGATTAAATTCATTTTAAGAAATTAAACTATCATGTTGATCTTAAGTCATTTGCAATTTTTAAATTTTCTACTGTTATTTATTTTTTGTTTCTGTTAATATTTAAATATCTAGTTATAATTTTTAAATTTCGGAGCACAAATTTTCTTTCTTTATTTATTTAATAAAATTATAGTTATATTAATTTAAATACATATTATATAAAATAAAATTTAATACATCTTCTTTATGCCTTTATTTTAATTCTTCAAATAGAATTAAATTTTATTCGTTGGAAGATGAAAAAACTTTTTTTTCATTATTTAATCCATTTATTTTAATATTTAATAGGTTTTTTTCATGTTCATGCATTAATTTCAAATTTTCAAGCTAATTTTCTATTTCCTTTTAATTTAATTTTCTTTCGTTTTAAAATTCAAATTTCAAATTATCGTTTTCTTATTACAGCTATTTACACTTATTATCATACTATTACTTTAATTATAATTCCAATTATCTTATAAAAAAAAAAAAATTACAATAAAAAAGTTAAAATTTATAAGAATTTTAATAAAATTTATAATAATTTTAATAAAATTTTTTATTTATACTAAAACTTTTTATCATAATCTTCATTGTTTTTTCTAATTTGTTCTTAATATTATGCTATTGTAGAAATATTATTATCATTATAATTTTCAGTTAATTTTAGCTAGTCTTTTATTTTTTGGTTTTCTTTTTCAAGTTCATTAATTTTTTCTTCCAGTTAGGATTTCTTAAATTGATTTAAAAAAATAAATAAATAAAGTAAACATGAAATTAATTTTATATTGTAATTATATTCACATATTTTCAATACCTATTAATCATAATAACTACAATTTTGTTGATACCTTTATTTTAGTTCTTAAATTTCACTATCTTTCTAATCTTTTACCATTTTCATATCTTTTTCATGTTTTTTCTTTAATAATAATAAAAATACTTACATAAATATTTAAAAATTAATATGATTAAAATTTCAAAATATCACAAATATAATAAAATTATTTTTGAAAAAACGATTAATTTTTACTTTTAATTATTCAATGCTTTCCTAACTCATATTTTCTAAAGCTTGTTAAATTTATTCGTGCATTTAATTTTATTTTTACTCTCTTTCTTTCATTTCTGCGTTTTAAATTTCAAGCAATTAAATTTTTTATTTTAACGCAGTTTCTTGTTTCTACCAATTTAGTTCCTTTTTTTACTTTTTATTTTTCATATAAGTATTGCAAATATTTATATATATAAGCTTAAAAAATATTTAATTTTAAGTAAAATCTTAATTACCATTTCTTAAATTTTTAAGTTTTGCTATTATTCGAGTGAATTTTGTTAATTTTTTTCTAAGTCATATTAATTTTGAATACTTTATTACATTTGTGAATCCTTAAAACTATATTAACTATCTCTTTTTTTTGAGCTACTATATTAAATAGAATTATTTTCGCTTTACTTACTAAAACTTTAATTTTAAGAAAATTAGTTATTTTATATCTGTATTTATGGGTTGTATTTAATATTGTAAGTTTGCTTATGTTCCATTTAGTTTTTTTTCTTTGTTTTATTTTTATTTTTGATTAATGTCAAATTAAATAAAGTGAGGTATTAGTAAAAATAAAATAAAAAAAAAGAGTGTTTTTATTTTATTTTTTTAATTTTTTGATTAATAAATAAAAAATAGTTAAATAACCAATTTTATCATTATTGAAATAATTAATGTAATATATTTAAATAAAAACTTAATTGCTGTTTTATTGTAGTTAATAAATACATCAAATGATTTTAATATAATATTTTAAATTGAATATTATGCTAAAATAAAGTTATTGATAAAAAATTATCTTTAAATAAATTTACAAATAAAATATATTAAATAATTAATAATTCATATTTCAGTGATAAATTTTATTTTATTATAATTAAACAATAAATTAATTATGAATAAAAAATGATTCGTTTAATTAAAATTATTAACAATATATTTCTCACATGATTTTAAATTCTAAATTTTTTAAATTTTTTATCTTATAATAATAAAAACATCTATAGTAATTAAAATCACAATATAATAAAAATATATTTTATTAAATATATTATTAAATTAAATATTTGGCCGTTCAATAAGGAATTTTAGCAAAATTTTAGGCTAAACAAGAGACATAATTAATTTTATTTTCTATATTTTGTTCTAAATTTTTAATTTTATTTTTAATTTCTTCTAATACTGGAATTAATTCGTAGTTATTGATTATATCATAGGTACTTATCTAAAATAAAATTAAGTAAATTAGAAACATGTAAATAATAAAAAATAAAGAGTTGCAAATATTATAATTTAAAATATTATTTATTTTATCCTTTTTATAATGAATAATTTTTATTACTTTTATAAAGTTGGTAAAGTAAGTATTTTTAAGGTCAAATTCATCTTTTTCATCAAATAACACATTAAAAATATTAGCTAAAATTGTTATATTATCATAGTTTCCAAATAAAAATCTTCTCATTTCGTAATCAACTTGTGTATAATTTAATTATTTTAAAAATTCAAAGAATTATTTGGCTTTTTATTTAAGGGATAATTAATTTAACTTAGGGTCGATAAATTCTTTTTTGTTAGTCTAAAATTATAAAAAAAATTTAAAATTTGTTTTTAAGAATTAATAAGATTTTTTAATAAATAAAAACATTTTTACCTTAACAAACAAATTTTCAAGACCTTATTCTAACTCGATAAGATATTTTTCTTTTTTTTCGTCTATAATTCTAGATTTTTCCTAAATTTTTTCTTTTAATTCTATTTAAAGTTCTGTTTTAACTTTGTCTTTATTTTCAAAATCTAAAAAGAAGGGTAATTTAATTTCTTCTTTTTCGTTATTTTCCAAAGTATTCCTTTCTTTAATTTCATCTATATAAATCAAAGGAAGCCATTTTCCACTTTCCAATTAAGTAAACTTGATCAAATCTTTGTCATCATCCTATCCAATATCTAATTCTAATTCGATTTCTCTGTCTTTTTCAAACTATTCTTATTCTTTCTAATAAAAAAATAAAATAACAAAAATATAATTTAAAATTGTTATTTAATTTTTATTTTATTTATTAAAAATTTATTATACTTTAATTCTGTCAGCTAGGTAGAAGTTTTATCTTGTATTTGTGTGATATTTTAATAAAGATTTGAATTCAATGGTTTTTGTTTTATTATCTCCAGTATTCCAATATAAGGAATCAATTAAATTGTGCCACATAAATACTTATCTACTATTGTTAAAAGCTGTGATTAATATATCATCATACATGTCTAAAGAAGTTACATAATATTTATCAGATTTCATTTTTATAGACTAAATTAATTAATTGCTCAAAATATCATAAATATTTATCAAACCATCCATACCAGCAGAAATTATTTGTTTATTACTTTAAACCCAACAAGCATCAGTTATTTTATTTGTGTGTCCTTCGAATTTTCTTCCTATTTTAAAAGCTTAAGTGTCCCAAACTTGCAAAGTGCAATCAGTTAAAGCAGCAATAAAGTTGTCAGCATATCTTAAAAAAAAAAATTTATATATAAATAAATATACGAATATATAAATATAAAAATTTAATTATAAAAATATATATATAAAAATTTATCTATAAATATTAACTATCAAACGATATAAAAGTTGAATAAGTATTTAAGTTTTTTATTTTTTTTTGTTTTTTTACTTGGCTGGTCTCATAAAAGTAACTGTACAGTCTTATTATTAGATTTAATTTATGATTGTGGCTGCGAAAAAGTCCCAAACAATTAGTTTTCCCTCTTAACAAGTAGAAACAAGGTATTTATTGTAAAAGTTAACAAAAATACTTGTAATTGTTGAATTATGTCCATTTTACTAATTTCTGTAAATTTTTTATAATTTTCCGGATTAAAGATTGAATTTGGCTATCTTACCATTTTAAAATCCTAAAACGCCAAAATTTCCACAGTTTGTAACATAAACTGTACTTATTTCAGAAGAATGTTCTTTATTTTAATTTTTAGTTTTTTCCAAATCTGCTTTGCTCATTATAGTGGTGTCAAATAATTCTATTTAAAATGATAAAATTAAAATAATTTATTATATAAAAATTTATACATATTAACTTGTTAAAATATTTTTATAAAGATTAATATAAATAAATAAATAAAATATTTTGTTACAAATGTTTTTTTTAACTATAGATTTATCTTCTGAATTAAATAGGCAAGGTTTATCTGAATCTTTATGGATTGTAACAACATTTGCCTATTTTTAATACATTTTATTTAATTTTAAATAAAAAATTTATAAAAATTAATAATATAATAATATATAAATAATTTTAAATTTTTTTTACCCAATCCCTAGCTCTATTCATGGAAAAAGAAAAATCTAAAATGGGCTAATTTTAGTCAGTAACATTCTCAGTAAGAATATTTTTGTTTTTCATTTGTTTTTAGGCTTATTATTTTACTGAATAAAATTGAGACAATCCTTCATTAATTAATGAAAATTCTCTTAATTCTACTTTTTAATTATTAGTACTCGCCAAAACATGATTTTTATCCATATATCTTAATTTGGTAATGTTAGATTTCAAACCCTTAGAAAATTAAATTTTTTTTATTTTTAAAATATATTTATTTTATTTTTTAAAATATATTTATTTATTTTTTATTTTTATATTTCTATTTTACATTTCTTTTTCTGTTTAAAATGAATTTTTGGTCTTATAAATCTTCAAATTTCCATTAAAATATCTCATTTCCTTGACCAGATCCTGAAAGTAACATTTAAGAATCGTTTTAAAAATGTAAACTGTTAACACAGCCAGAATGAACTTCTTTTAAAACTGAAAACTTTTTTCTTTCATTCAATTCCCAAATAGTAATGTTTCCTTAAAAATTAATAAAAAAGTAAAAAAATATTATTTACAACTGAATTAAAAAAAAAAAATTAGATTTATATATTTATTTATATTTATATTTCATTTTTACCTTTTTCATCTCCGCAAGCTAAAAGAGGGGGTTCTTACTTAGAAAAAGCCATCGAAATTGCAGGTAATTAACACATTACTTTAAATAAAATTTTATCAGCTTTTATATCAAATAAATAAACACTTCCGTTTGCAAAACTAATGGCAACTACATCTAATACGGGAGAACCTACTACACATTATATAGGATTTTATTTTTCAATTTATTCTTCTAAAAACTATAAAATTAATTTATATTAATTAAAATTTATATTTTTATTAAATATATTATAAAATTTAAACATATAAATATTATTTTAAAGAAAAATTTAATTATAAATTTTATTTTTACTTTATCAAATGAGTAAATTCTTTATTTTGTTGCTATATTGTAAATCTATAGACTGTAAGGAGCAACTACTAAAATTTTATTTAAATAGGTGGGGGGATGGATAAAATCAAAAATTTGGTTTTAATTTTAATTAATTCCTTAGATTTATTTAACTTTTAAATTAATTTAATGTATGATTTCATTTTTATTGTGTTCAATAATAGTTAAAATGTTTCCTTCTCCTAAAGCAATCAAATATTTTCCCAAAACTTACATTTTTAATATCTAATTTAATTAAAATTTATATATAAATTTTGAAATTATTCAGTATAAAATAGATTTTAATCTTAAATTAACCATTTACCTTGCTTTATAATGAAACTTAGGAAATCAAATGATAATATCTCATTTTGTATATAGTATTTTTAACTCCTATAAATACATATTCATTATGAGCTGTAAGTGCCTATTAAACATATAAATATATAAATAAAAATATATAAAAATAATCCAAACAAAGTTAAATTTTACTTTATAAAAATAAAATAACTTTATTTTTAAATACACTTTATAAAAATTTAAAAGTTAAAAGTTTAATGAATAATTATTTAAAAATTAATAATTTTCTTAATTTTTTATATTTTTTTTAATTTTTTTACTCTAATTTTATTAGGGAAAGTAGGAGAAAGTAATTAAACTTTTATTTATGGTAATGTGTAAACTTTAAAAGAATGGTCGGTAGAAGTTAAAATATATGATTAATTAGCAATATTATAGACAAAAAAAGGGTTATCATCTATAAAAACCCCGACTGATTTATAAGGTCTCAATAAAGCTTATTACTAATCTTTATTTTAAATTTCCAATTTTATGGCGTCTTCAAATTAATCTTATTTGAAATTTTCTTCTTCAAAAATTTCTTCTTCATCTTATAATATTTTTTATTTATTATTAATATTATTATCTTCTACTTCCATGTTTATTTTTAATGAAAAAATATTATATTATTTTTTATTTAAGTTATTTTTTTTGTGTACGCTTTTTTGCTTTATAGGTTCTTGGCCCTTTTTTATTGTTTATAATAAATGTTTAATTATTTTTTTGTTTTTTTTTTGTTTTGTTTTAGAGTAAAATAGACTTAGTGAAATAAATAAGATTGAATTAAAATAAATGATAATTAACTTTTAATTATTTCGTATTGTAGTAATTTAATCAATTTAATTAATTTTTTCTTGATTTTTTGTCGTATTTAACACTTTTATATATTTGACCTTTATCTTAGAATAAATAATTTATTCGTTTATATTATACATAATAATTTTAAGGTTACACAGACATTTTTCTTCAAAAAACAAATATTAATTATATAATTACAGCTTTTATATAGTTAGATTATAATAATAAAAATTAAAATTAATTTTTTAAAAACTAAGTTATAATCATTTTTTCTTTTTAGGAGGAGCTTTTAATTATTTTAATTATTCATTTTCAAATTTATCCTTTTCTTATTGGGTCATATATTTATCAAATGCTGTAAAAAAAAATTTAATTTTAATTTTAAAAATAAAAATTGTAATTAATACTATATAATATAAATTTTATTTTACCCAAATATCTGAAAGATTTTTTACAATCCGTAAATTGTTAACCATTAAAAGATAATTCAATTTGAATTTCTTCTATTCCTAATGGAACGCCCTCAATTTCTGGAATTTAAATTGCGATTTATTAATCATTTTTATAATAAGCTTTTCCTGTTGTAATATTATTTCCATACAAATATTAAACTTAAATTTCATCTGTATCTTAAATAAAATTTTAACCCACAATTAATAAATAATCACCAGCCTTTTTAAACAAATTATTTATTTCATGAATTTCTTCATCTAATTGTTTCTATATTTCATTTCTCTTTTTATCATCTAATTTTAATTATAAAATTGAAAATGTGAAACATTTATATTTAAAATCGTTAGATATATTTAATTATTTATATTAATTATTATGTTATAATATTTGAATTAATATTATATATATTTAAAATTTTTTATATTTTTATATACCTCCAGGCCCCAAACCTTCAAAAGGATCTTATAATGGCTCCGTTTATGTTAATTTTTATTATTGTTATTCTTAATTTAAATCTTTAGCCATTTTATAAGGTTTGAATCCTTCAATTTATGGATTTATATAGTAAAATTTGCCCACGTCGATCCATTCTACTTAATTTAGCGATATTTTAACATCAACTCCTTTTTACGCTATTTATTAAATCATTTCTTCAGTTGGTTCTTGTCCGCCTACTAACCTTGAAAAAATAAAGAAAAATAATTATATTATTATATACATTTTATATATTTTATAATTCTAAGTAATTTGTATTAAAATAATTATGATGTAATTATTTCAATTATGAAAATATCAATAATAAAATTAAAACTTTTGAATTTTTTAAATTTACCATGATATAGGTGGTGCTATAAAAGTGAATGATTTAGTTTATTTTTCCCAAACTAAATCTATTAATCTAGTTCCAAATTCGGTTTCAAAAATCATTTTTTTATTTACATTATCGAATAATCCTTCTCCCTATACGGTTACTGTAGCTCCTCCTTCGAAAGGTACTTTATTTGGAAAAACTTTTTTAATTTAAATGTCGTAAAATCTGAAGGAATTGGGCTATCTAATTAATTTAAAAAATAATTTAATGAGTAAATAAAAAAAATTTATAATAATAAATATAGTTTTAATTTGACCAAAATAAAAAAAATTATACTAATTTTATGTTATTTATCTAATTATTTTGAAATTAACTGATAAATAATATAGTATTTTTTTACCCTGTAAATTATTAACCATTTAATGAAACATCTATAACATATAATAAATTTTAATTTCCAGATTAGCCTTTAAAATCATCTAATTTTGGAATAGTACATGTTATTTAACCATCAGAATATTCTCCATATACGGAAATCATATTATCTTTTTCTAGTTCGGGATCATTTAAAGAAATATCCATAGGATTAACCTTTTATAAATTTAATTTTTATTTTAAATTTAATTTTAATTATTAAAATATTTGATTTGATTTAAATTAATATAAATATAAATCAATATAATTTACAGTTTTATCTTCTTTAGATTATGCGTCGATAATTGTAGATGCGTCTTTAGATTTCGCTGGCTGTAAAATAAAGAAAATAAAAATAAATATATCCAAAATATTTATAAAATTAACAATTTCTGTATATTTTGTTGTTACTATTTATAAATTTGAAAATTTATTTACTTTTTTCTAAAAACCTACTATTAATTATTTTAAATAAGAAGCGGTCAATTCATCAATAGAAATTGCTAAATTCATTTTAGTACCACCTGATATTTTTGCGCATTTAGGTTCTATAGAAGAAACCTAATAAAATTTTTGAATATTATTGTTTTATTATTATTATTTTTAATATCTTACTTAATAAATAAAATCATATAATATATTTATTATTAAAATATAATTTTAAATATGTTTTACTGATATTCTGGATGAATAAATTAAATAATTTTATTCACATTATTGATAACTATTTCCATCTAATGTAACATATAACTCGCAACTAATTGGCCATTCAATTTTTACATCAGAAGCGTCTTCAAATCTTGGGGTTTAACAGTTAAAGCTTTCTGTTTACTATAAAATTAATGTTATTATTAAAATTTTAAATTATAATTATTTTATAAACTTAATTATTATTATAATTTTAGATTTAAAAAATAATTATTATTTTAATTAGATTTGTAATTTTTACTGGGTCATAATTTAAAGGAACTTCCAAAGAATGTTCCCCAAATACAAATTTTAGTTTTTATTTGTTCGTATTTGCAAAGCCGGTTCCAATTAATGTAATAAGAGTTTTACCACTAGAAGGACCATAATTTGGTCTAACTGACATAATTCTCATTGCTTTTATATATAATTATATAATTTTAACTTTTTTTTGCATTTTAAATCAAATTTAATCATTAAATAATTATTTTACGAGCAAAAAATACAGCAGCATTTTAGGTAGCACATATTTCTGTAAATCTTCTATTTTAAGTATTTTCACTTATCATTTTAGGTAAATCAGTGATAGTATTATTTCTTTAACCTAAATTTCCTCCTCCAAAACTCCATAATTTACCATTTTCTTAAATAATAAAATAAAAATTTACATAAAACGTTATAAATTTCCATATTTTTAATAAAAATGACAAAATAACTATCTTATAAACACATATTTTTTTTATATATACATACATATTTAATAAATATATATTATTAAAACAAAAAATTGTATACCATCTACTGCAAAAGTTGTATTATACCCGCAAGAAACAGATTTAAAAGATGGAAGCTAATTTCCGAGCAAATCAATTTGACATTTAACTGGATAATACCTAGTTTTTCTGTCTCCTAAACCCAATTGGCCCTTTATATTGAAGCCCCATGTATATAATTCTCCGTTTTCAGTAACAATGGCTGTGTGCCCGAAACCTCCACTTATTTCTATTATGTTATATTTTCCTTATGGTTGTGTGCTTAAAGGGTTAATTTTAACTTTGTTTTAATTCATAACCTCTGTATGATCGGGATCTTATTATTATATAAAAAAAAATAAATGTGTTAAAGTTTTAAAAATATAGTTAACTGGAAATTTAATTTTTAGGCAAGATAAATTTATAGATTTTAAATAAATAAGTGGAAAAAAATAATAGAAAATAATAAGTTAAAAATTATAAATTTACTGTAAATTTATATTGGAATTAATTTCATGAAAGTTAAAAAAAATTAGTATAAATTAGTTGAAATTATTTTTAAAAAAAAATAATTTTAGTTTTAATTTTACTAAAATCTACTTTTACAGGTTTTGGCAACATGGGTTTTTTCCCAGTTCCACATTAACCTAATTTTGCTTCTCCCCAAATATATAATTCGCCATCTGTATTTAAAGCCATTGAGTGGTTAGAACCACAGGCAATTTTTTTTATTCCGATTTTTTATTCATAAGTTTTTCCTAAATCATTTTTATTATTTAAATCTTCTGAAGGTTCATAAACTTATTTTTGAAAAAATGAATTTATTAATTTTGGACAAGATGCGGTCGTCTAATCTATACCAAGTTATCCTTCAAATCCTCTGCCCCAAGCATATAAATCGTTTATTTCTTTTTATTTAATAAAAATAAGCTTTATATAACATTAATTTTTTTGTTTTACTTAGTTAATTTATGGATTAAATTTTTAATTTTTTAAATTATTAATATATAACTTTTTTTTAAATAAAATATATTTATTATTAGTTTTTAACAAATCTTTTTTAAGTACCTGATAATGCTAAGGTGTGGTATTCTCCACATGCAATTTAAACTATTTTTTTATCTTGAAATTTCAAAATTTATCTAGGAATTTCTTAAAATAATACTCCCCCATGACCTAAACTCCCGTATTCTCCCACACCATATGTAAAAACTTTTTTATCTTCTAAATTAAATATTAAAAATTATATTTTAATTAAAAACAAATACTTAAAATTACTTTAAAACATTAAATTATATCATATCTATAATATTTTAATAATTTTATATTTTATATAAAAATTTTAAAATAAATCTTACCAGTCAATATAACAGTATGTTAAATACCACAAACAATTTTTCTAATATTCCCATTTCCATTAAACTCTTAAAATATTTAATCTAATGGTTTATAAGTTTAAGGATCTTAATCGGTATATGTATATTAATATTAATCATTTTATGGTGCATGTAAAGTGGAAACAATTCCTTCATTTTAAGAATCTTCAATTATAAATAATTTTTTAAATCCTCCACAGGCTGAATTAACTAATTTTCCTCTAAAATGTTTAAGTTATTCAATGCCACCATCTAAATCGTCATTCGTTAAAAAAATTTCTCCAAATTGACCCTTTTTTTATGTTTGATCTATCATTTTTAATTTTTTTTTATAGTTGTGCTTATTTTTTTTTACTTAGTTGTATTTTTGGTATTTATTTTTTCTTTTTATGGTATATTTATTTGTTTTTTATTTTCTTAAGGTTTTATTTTTTTATTGTAATTTTTATTAATATGTTAAATAAATTAAAAAAAAAATTGAAAAAAAAAATAAAGTTTTAGAAATATTTGGATTAATAATTATTTATTACATTTCTTTTTTACTTGTTTTTTAATTATGTAAAAATATAAAAAAATTTATATTAAACTTATTTTATATACTAATTGTGTTAAAATAAAATAAATTATGTACTTATATTTTTTTATTAATTATTATCATTGAGTCATTTAAGTTGATTTTTGAGATTAGCTATTTTATACACTATTTTAATCTTCAGAGTTTTCAATTTCTTTATTTTTATTACTTACTGTATTATCTTAATCCATTTTATTCATTAAATTCTACTCTTATATAGTCTGATTTGGATACCATTCATTTTATTTTTTTGTAAATTATTCTAGATAATAATCTTTGTTTTTTTCTAAATTTTCATCTTTAAAAATAGGTGTATTCTAAACCCAGTCTTTATTAAATAATCTTATTGCTTTAATCAATTAGGATTCATTATCATGTTAAACCATTTATTAGTTATATAAATCCCAAATATCTTATTCCAAGCCATACATAGCTCCTGTTATATATCCAACGACAGCAGCGATGCTATCCTTGATAAAAAATTATAAAAATTATAAAAATAAAAATAATATTTTTCTATTTGATTATTTAATAAACATATTAAACATAAAGAAAAATATATATATATATTATAATATATCTTTTTACAGCATCTCCCCCCCAATTAACAGCTTTAAAAATGGCCTCTTTCTAACTTGTGCTGTGATAAGCAATATATAAAGCAACATAAGTACCGTCCATACAATAACTGCCGAAATAACCAGGCTATTATTAAACTCTAGTGGGAGAAACTTGTAATTTATCGTTTTACCAGTCCCAATATCTGTCTTCTGGACATCTATTGAAATTATTATAATATTTTTAATAATCTTCTTCTTATTTAGATAAAGCCATGTGTTCTACACTTTTGCAATTTGTTTTAAATTCTTTTAACTTTTTAACGAAAATATCTTCTTTTGGGTTATCTCCTTTATAATCCAATAAATTAATAACTAAAAAAGTTAAAAGTCTGCAACATTCAGCAGCTTCTTCCCCATTATGAGTAGTCAAACTTTACAGGGCAGCTATTTCTTAGCCTTTTTTTTTTTAAATATAATAAATATTACATTTAATATAACTGATACTGTTTATTATTTTTATATAATTATTATAATATTAATATACCTTTTTAGATATCATCTTGAAATGCAATAGGTATTGTTCCTAGTCTCATAATTGATCCGTTTCCATTAATATTTCCTAACTTTTGTTTTTCCATATCGAAAACATAGGGAGGTCTATTTTATCTAAAAAACATTCCAAAACCTTATGAAATATTACCCCCTAAACCAAAACTTCTTTAATCTTAAGACCCATTACAATATCTTTAATAGAATTATAATATGTTATTTATAATTAATAAAAATATATATTTTTTATTTTATTAATTTAATATTTTACCCTGTATTCCACCATAATAAAAATCTTAATCTAATATCAATAGGATTAAAATTACCATTGTTTGCAAGTAAAGAATCAGCTAAACACCTTGCCTTTGAAAATAAAAAAAATAAATTAAAAATTTTTTATTAAATTTATATTATTAATACCATTGAACAATCATCGGTAATAACACCATATTTTGTTCTTATATGATTATTTTTTTAGGCCCATTCAATTAAAGATTCCCAGTTTTCTTATATAACATTTCTGGTTTAATTGAAATTTATAAATTCTGTATGTGCTCCCTTTATTATATTTTAAAATTAGATAAATCTTTAAATATACACTAAATTTATTTATTTATTAAATTTCGATATTTTATAGTTTTTTTTATGAATTTTTTGTATTTTAAATTATAATGATAAATTAAAATTTTTTAATATACCAAAGCATCCCCCACAGCATTTCCTAAGAAAGAGGCAATAGCTTTTTACATTTTTTAATCATTGTAAATTTGTTTAAATTTTTAAAGGTCACCTTAACATTAATTTAATTAATCATAATATTTATCGTCTTAATTTTAATGTATAGATAATCCAGAAAAACTATTAGAATTAAATTTTCTGGTTAATAATTATTCTTAAATATTTTAAGTGGTTTCGAAAAATATTTTGAAAAAATTTTATCTTTTTTATTCTTGATTAATATTATTATTGTTATTCATTTTATTTATTTTTTTAATTTTTTTTTTCTTATGATCAAATAATAAAAAATTAATAATTTATTATTTATTAGGCTATTAAATCTATTTTATTCAAATTAACATCAAATTTTTCAAACCTTTTTTTTTATTCAGTTATAGTACATAAATAAGTACTAATTAAATATATAGGATTTTAAATTAAAGTTAACAAGAGGTTAGTTATTTTTTTAATATGTAATTATTAATTAAAAGCAATATTTTATATTATTTTTTAAAAAAATAGAAATTAATGAACTTCTCTTAAGCTATTTATATAAAAATAATAATTTTTCTTGCATCTCTATTCTTATTAAATATGATATTACATACGACTTTTATATATAATTATAGTATAGTGTGATAGTCTTTATATAATTATTAATTTTAATTAATTAAAATAAATTAAGAAAATAATTTTTATATTTTTAATATTATTTGATAATAATTTATAAATTTAAATTTTTGTATTATCTATAAAAGCGATATAAATTGTATATATATTTATATCTTCAATTATTAGAAAAATATTTATATATTAATTATATAATTCTATTTATACTATATTATATAAAAAAATGAAGATGGCTAATAAAAAAGACTTGGAAATTAAAAATAATATTATATTTTATTTGATTAATTGCTATTTACCAATAATAAAATTTATAAAATTATTAAAAAAATGTAAGGTAAAAATTTAATTGCAATTTTTTATTAATTAGGTAGATTTTTTGAAAGAATAATGTTTATAATCCAAAAAAAAAAAATATTTATCATTTGTATTTAATTATTAATAAAATAAATAAATAGATAATTTATCATATACTTTTTTTAATTATTATTTTAATTATATACTTACCATATATAAAAACAATATAAAAAATAATTTAAAAGGATTCAAAAAATTTTCTTCTAAAAACTCATATTTAAAAACAGTCTTTAAAGAATAAATATATAATTTTTACACAAATAAAAAATGCTTCAAAGTTTTTTAAAATTTTAATAAAAGTAATTAGCTAACAAAACATTTGCCAGCTTTTGTGCATAAAACCATCACAAATATGATAAAAAAAAACCCAAAATGTTATTTGGAGGATTTAAAACAAAATCTAAATAATTCCCTGAAAGAAAATTGAGTAAAAAATAATAGTGAATTATTAAAATAAATTATAAAATAATAGGAATGAATAAAAATTAATCTTATATACATAAAAACATTAAAATATACACATGTCATATAATATGTTTAAATTTTCCATAAAAATATTAAACTATAATGTCAAAATTTTTTATTTTAGAGGATGATAGAGATTTTACCTAAGATGCTGAAGGTGAAATAACAAATACTTCTAATGCTTAGGTTGGAGATTTAAAAGTAAAAGGTTTCAAATTTGGATAATAACCTATGTAAAGTTAAAAAAATATGTAATTCAGTTCAGGAGATTTAAAACCCCATCCTAAAGTATAAGGTAATTTATAATTGTTATCACAAATACTAAATGTATATACATAATTATATTATTATAAAATATATAAATTATTTAATATTATTTTAAAAAATAAAATAATAAACTAAAAAACTAGGTTAATTCTTGAAATTCTTGAATTAGTAAGAAAAAAAAGATAAGTAAGATGTAGAAACTACAAAAGAATAAAAAGCTTAAGAAATAAAAGAAATTTAATAAAAAATCGACAACTTTTTAGAAATGCCTTCTACTGCAGAAACCCACTAAATATTAATGGACTTATTTGCTTTATAAAAAGATTATGATAAAGTTATTAAATTATATGAAGGTAAATTAATAAAGTTTATAATTTTAAATAAATAAGGAAAAAAAATAAAAAATAAAAAATTATATATATAAATTAAACATATATTATTAACATTTATAAACTATAATATAGAATGTGTCTAGAATAAATGGTAATTGAATGAAAATACTTATAATGTAGTTTTTAGAAGCAAAATTGAAACTGGATTTGCAGAAGCTAAAGATTTTTTAAATACCATTTTATTAGATAAAAACAGATTAAGTTTAATTTATAGAACCAATTTTAATGCTTATATTGAATAAATTTTAAAATAAAATTTACCAAAGGTTTAGATCGCTGAAGAATTGGTAAAATATAATAATAGTATTTAGTTTTTATTAAATTTAAAAAATAATTTAATCTTAATATTTAATTAATTAGATTTTTTTATATATGATTTATATTTTTTTATAAATAGGGAGAATTTTTGGAAATTATCTTAAAAGAAGATATTAGTGTTTTAATTGATATGGATTTGTTTGCCAGTTATATCTTAGACTTAGAAAGTCACTAAGATAATTCTTTAATTTATATCACTGAAGTATTTTTGAATTATTTTAACTATGTATTGAAATAATCAACTGGGAATTCCGCTCAATAATAATAAATATTGAACAGTTAGAGTACTACCTTAAAATTAAATGCAACCTAAGAAAGCGGAAATGATATACTTGAAAAAGGTTCATAAGAATATTTTTTCTTAAATTTAGATTACTTATTCTCTTTAATTAATAATTATAAATACCCAAATTAAAAATTAACTTCTTAATAAACTGATTTATGTCTTTACTTTTTGGAAACTTGCTATTGGGCAAACTGTTCTATATCATACGAGGTACTAATATTATTAATTTAAATATTTTTTAATACATTTTCAAATTATAAAATAAAAATTAAATATTAAATAACAATAACAATAATAAATTTTTTTTTAGAGTATTTGCAAATGGTTATACACCTACTTTAACGAAGGATAAGAAGGCTTAGAATTGATTATTAAAGTTGCTAACATGGCCAATGCTTTAGATAAAAAAATAGGTTAAGAATAGTCAAACTCATCATAAAAAGGAAAAAAATAAAATCCTTAATAATAAGGTTAATTATTACCCGATTAAGATTAAATGTCATTCAACTAAGTTTTTAACAAATATGTTGAAAAATACTATTAAAAAACTGGATAGTACCCGTTTTCCTCTTAGATATTAGAAAATCAATTTAAAAAAGAATTAGTTGCTTAAAATTTCTTCTATTTATACTCTATTTAAATTTTCTCTAACTTAGCTTCTAAATTCAATAATTAAAAATTAGTTTACTTGTTGTATCATAATTATGAAAAAGTTAGAAGTGAAACCGTTTACGAAGATTTAATTAATGTCATTTTGCAGTAAAATTTAATAATTTTTAAACAAAAATATATAATAATATGATATTATTGTATTATTTAAATTTAGCTATTCTATATTTTTTTTATATCTAATAGATCAAACTTAAGTGATAATAACTATAGAAATACTTTATCTAAAATTTAATCTGAAGCTAGAAACTAAAATGTTACTATAAATAATAAATTCAGATAAATCAGTGAAATTAAATCTTAAATTTTAGAAAACTTTATTGAAGAAGCCAATACTTTATTCTACGAAAATTTCATTAAAAAACACTAAAATGCTCACTATAAGCTTAAAATTAAATACTTTTTAATGAACATAATGAAATAATAGGTATTTATATTAATTATTTTATAGAATAAACTTAAATAATTAATTTTTATAATATTTTTTATATTAAAAAAGGATTTATCTGTAGAATATAACATTTCTTAATCATTCATCAACAGATACGTAAATTAAATTCCCAATAAAGTCATTTAATAACTTGTTGAAAATGATTTAACTATTAATAATATGGTAAAAATTTTATTGAACCACACTGAATAATCATCTGATTAATAAAATATGCACGCTTTGAGAAAAGAAGCTGAATTAAATGAATAATTTTAATATGTTAAAAGACAAGTATGTGCAGGAAACTTGTCAAAAGATGATATTCCCAGGTTAAAAAAAATCGAAGATTAGTTACATAATAATGAAATTTATATCTTGGAAAATTATGACCAATTAGAAAAATAATATTAATAAAAAACCTAACTTAAAAAATATATGGATGTAAATAAGAATTAGTCTTTATTTAATTTTCTTTTTAAAATCATTAAATTACTCATTTTTATATTTTAATTTAAATGTATTTTTATTTATTTATTTTTTATTTATTAATTAATTTATTTTATTTTTTTTGTAATATATAGGATTACTATCTTTTAGAATAAACCTACGAATATTCCTTGGCCAATACCCCACCTTCTGGTTAAAAACAATTGACTTCTAAATACCAAAAAGATTCTGAAGAATTGAGAATTTTAGTTAATAAATTATTAGATAGAGATGAAGCTTAATCTATTGAAGAAGGTATTATTATAATTATTATATTTTTTTAATATAGATGAAACAATTTTAATTTTAAAAATATGTTATATATTTAGAATTAAATTTTTTTATTTGTATTAAAAATAAAATTTTAATCAATTTTTATAGAATACAAGGAATATAGAAATAAAAGATCAACCAAATAGTTAGGCAGATTATTGAGCTTATTGAGAGATGAAGATAGAAAATCTTATAGAATGAAAGTTATGGATCATGCCACTTTGAAAGATGCTGTATTAATTCATAATTAGGTCTACAAAGAATCTGATATTAATGTATTTATTAATGAGAATTAAAATAATATTAAATTAGTCAACGATTTCTGTTCTTGGGGAATAAAAGTTAAATAACCTATCGGTAAAAATATTATTAGTTAAATTTATAATATTTATAATAAATATATACTAATTAATTTATTAATCTAGCTGTTTATTTGACTGAATACTATTACAGAACTATTAGTTAATAAATTCCAAACTACTTAGGAAAATAAATTAATGAATTCTTTATGGAATTAATATTCACTTGTAATTTTTAATTAAAAAAATTTATTTAGAATTTTAAATTAAAACAATAAGAAATTTTCTTACTTTTTTAAATTAAAAGCCGATAAAACTTTGATATCTAGAAAAGATTTTGCTTTAAAACTTGTTCCTAGAGTTGAAAGATCTAAAATTTATGATTTAAGTTAAGATTTCTCTCATATTCCCATCGAAGAATTTTAAGCACATGAAATTGAAAATTATATTAAAAATCACCCCGAAGACAAATACAAAGCCTAATATTTATATTATAAACACTTATCAGTTAACAGATATTATAAATATGGAGTTCCCGAATAAGTATTAAGTGTTACAACCAGAAAAACATAATAATCTGAAGATACTTAGGAATAATAGCCAGATAAATAAAACGAATAATTAGGAAGTTAAAAATAATAGCCCAATAAAAAATAATAGTAATAAAATAAATAGGATTAAAATGAAAAATAAGAACATGATAGATAATAATTATAATATGAATAAGTCGAAATTAAAAACAAAACTGCAGAAAAACCTGATGCTGATTAAATTAAATACTAAGATTAAGCAAAAGTTGAGGTCACAGATAAAAAAAATACACCATGAATAAATTTAATTATTAATAATTTTATTAAAAAAATAAAAAAAAACCCTTAAATTTAATTAAAAATTGATAGCTTTATAAAATAAATATTAGGTATTGAAATAATGAATTTTTAATTTAATTTTGTTGTATTTCTTATGATTTATAAAAATTATTTTATAAATTAATAGGGTATTTTATTAGTATTTATTTAAAAATGGAAAAAAATTGAATATAATAATAATGACACAAACTTTTTACATTTTATTATTATAAAAAAATTATATATCTTAACTAAAATTTATTAAAAAGTAATAATTATTAAACTTAAGTGGTATAATATGTAAAATATTAAAAAATATTTTTTTTACTTATTTTTTCAAAATATTCTATTTTTATTTATTTACAAAATTCTTTGCATATTTTAATATTAAATATTTAAAATTTATATACAAATTATTATAAAATTAATATTTAAATCATTTTAATATAATTCTTTGTACATACTATATCTCTTTTTTTATAAGATACTTTCCCATCAGTAATTCTGTTAAAATTATTGATTTTTTTTATTATTAATTAAATATATTAAATTTATTATGTAAAAAATAGTTTTTATTTACATTTTTATAATTCCTATTTCCTGGAGATCCTCTACTTTTATTTCTAGCCCATATATTAGCTTTGTTTTATTAATCTAAAATTCTCTTTATTAATAATTATAAAATAAAATATTATAATATTATATTATATTATATTTTATTTATTTTTTGATAATTTTTAAAATTTTTACCTAAATATCTTTTTATTCCTATTGTCTTCTTACAGCATCTTCATGTAATCTATTAAATATATTTTTAGTTTGTGTTTAATTAGACTAAATTTAATTTCTTGTTCTTGTATTTGGGGTGGCGCTTCTATTTGGACTAAAAGGAGATTATTTTCTTAAACTAAAATATTATTAAATTTATGGATTTTTAGCTAAATTTTTAAAAATTTATTATAAAATTAAATTTTATTTCAAAATAAATGTGAAAAAAAAAAAAAATTTACGAAGAAGACAAAGGTGAAACATGTCTGTTAGATCCTGAAATCGAATATTCAAATTATTATTTAGAACTGCTTTTGTCTAAATTTTGTCTACTGTTAAAAGCTTATCTTGGGCTTACTTTATCTTATTTATCAAATAATTAAGGATAATTTAAAAATTTCTCAAAAGAACCTTATCTAGATAATCTTTTTATATTATTAGTATTTTATTTTGAATTTTCTTATTTTGGTGATTTTTCCCTAATTTTAAAAGACATTTCTTGGCTCAATTAATTGTTTTAATTTATAGATCCATTATACGTATTTTTGGGTGATAATTGTTATTATTTTTGTAAAAATTATAGACTATTTTATGCTTGCTAAGATTGTTATTATTACGAATTATCATAATAACTAATAAAAGAACTTGTATTAGGATTTTAAAATGAATTTAAAAATTAGCGACTCTCTTTACTTTAAGGGCTTTTATTAATGATTTGATCAATTTTTTCTCTAAACATTAAAATTATTAACAAAAATAAATATATAAAAATAATTATAAAGCAAGATTGGATAATATATATTTAAAAGTAAAAATTTTTTTAATTACGGGCTACTTTATCTAGATAAACGGTTAAGAGAATTATAGTCCTGTCCCTTTAATATCTAACCAAATTAGCACTCAAAATGCTTATGGCCCTTATGTCCCTCATTTTACTCAGGCGACTAATATTTACTTATAGTATTTATATAGTCTTCAATTTACTCATTTCCATGGGTTTCAAGTATTTATTAAGCTTATTAACTGGCTCTGTTGTAAATTGCTTCATAAAATTGGTTATTTATTATTTTTTCTTTAGGTGATTATTATTGTTATTATTATTATAGAGATTATTATTTTTATTGATCTTTATATTAAGATTATTAATACTCTTAATTTTCATTTTAATATTATTGTTAGTTTAAATTTTAATTTTAATTTTATTTTTAATTTTGTTTTTCTTGTTCTAGTTGTTTTTTATATAATTGGTATTTCGTTAAAGGTTCTTACACTTTTTAATTTACATCTAAATAATTATTATCTTGTTTACTTTTATTACTTAACAAATGATTTTGATTTTCTGTGTTTTATTGATTTTTTTATTAATTTCTATCATGAGTCTATTAATTTTAATCAAATTCTTAGGTCTAGTTAATCTAATTTTTAGGTTAATCACCAGATTCATTTGAAAAACTATACTGTTTATTGAATTTTTACGAAGGCTGAGTGGAAATTTTACTTTTATTAAATAAAATTTAGACTTTTGAATTGTATAAAATTAAAGTAATTTGGCTAAAATGAAATTTATAAAATAAAATTATATAAATTACTTTGATTCTTCGCTAAATTTTGGACTTCTATTACCCTAATGAAAATTTTACTGTTATTCTTAATATTATTATATCTCGTTATCAAATTTTATATCTTCGATATTTTATCTTAAGTTTTAGCTACAATTTTTTTTTTTAAAGCTTAAATCATTTTTCTATCCATCTTAAAAATTTTGAAAACTTTCTTAACTGTTTTTTATTGATGAATAAATTTAATTTTGAATGTGTTCATTTTATTAATTCTTAGGACTATTAGTTAATTTAGTACTTTGAGGACTATTTTAATTTATTTAATCAAATTTTTACCATTATGGATTGTATTACTATTAATCAAAAGTTTATCCACTAAATTATTAATATTATTATTAAAATTAAGGATTTTACTATAAATCATCCAATTCGCTGTTTTAAATTTCATTATTTATATTTTGTTTGCATTAAATTTCATTATTATCTTATATATTTATATTATTACCATTATTGGTATTCTAATTTTTATTTTTTTGTGAATTAATAACTTAAGTTTATATATCTTAAGTAGGATCATTTCCAAAAGTTTATTACAATTATTAATATTCTTCTGCTTCATATTCGTCAAAACTATTATTAATATTGTTATTTGTATCACTAAATTAATTTTATTATAAATTTTCCGAATTATCAGTGCCTTTTTGATCTTCTTTATCTTTTTTGCTATCTTAACTTTATATCTAAAAAATATTTAAAACTTAAGAATTAAATAAATAATTTAATAAAATTATTTAGATTAAGAGTCATTAAATATTACATTTTTAATAGCATTTTCAAAAATATTTACAACTAAATTATCTAACTAGTGTTATAAGTAATATTAACATGACTAATCTTACTAATCATTTTGTTGTTAATTTTAGTCTATTAGCTATTATTATTACTATTATAAATTTTAAAATTATTAACTTTATTTAACACTTTTGATTTACTATGAAAATTAATAATTTAACTCTTTATATTAAGAATCCTCTAATTAATTTTTATCAAATCGATTTAATAAATCTTGAACTGGTGATTTTCTTATACATTACATTATAGCATTAGTTAACCTTTATGCCAATTCAGTTTATTTTAATTAACTTTCAAAATTTTCTAATTCTTCTTACGATTTTTACTTTTATCTATCTTATTCTTATTCTTCTTATTCTTATTATTATATATAATGTAAAGAACTTTTTCTATTCGACTATTATCCTATATAGTTTAAAGATTTTTAGGTTGAATTTATTGTTAATTAACTTTCATCAAGCTTGCTTCTAGATGGAGAAAATTTAAAAACATGTTTTTAGCTTTTAGAATTACTCATACTTTATTAGCTTTGTTAACTGACATATAAAGGGGAAGGTTAATGATTTGGTTATCTTTAATTCAAATATTCTAAAAATTTATGAAAAATTAATAAGAATGAAAGATTATATTTGTGTACATCTAAGTTATTAATATATTTAAGTATATAAAAAATATTATACATGAATTTTGCATCGTCATGTTGGTTAATGTATTTTACAAGCTTACATTTGAACTTTATTTTTTATTAAAATTTCTTTATGGTGAAGCATTTTTAATTGCCTACTAAAGTGAGTTTTAAAGAATTTCTTAATATTAAGGTTTTTATTATATGTCATTTTCAATATAACCTTATTCGGTTTATAAAGTTGGAATCATTTCACTTTCACCTAAAGGTTTTAAAAAAGTTTGTTAAGAATTTTGAGATTCTTATGTATCATTATTTTCTATATTATTATCATGTGCCATAAATTATGTAATGCTATTTTGATGCATATATTATTAATCCTAATTTTTATATTAATGTTCTTATCGATAGTTTTAACTTTAAGATTCTTTGTTATATTAAATTTAATCTTATTTAATCAAACTTTATTGATAGTTATTTTTATGCGATGAAGAAATTTAATTTTAAAATTATTTATCAGTTTAATTTTTAGTAGAACGAAATTTCTAAATTGTCTAATTTGCCTATCTTAAAGTTGATTCTACATCAATTGAATCTTATACATTAAATTATTATTAAGGTATATGAATTTATTATTATTACATTAAATATTATTAATTTTGTTAGTAAGTATTCATTGAATTTTATGGACCTTGTTATAAATATATGTTTTTTTTTAAATGAAAATAAAATCAATAAAAAATAATTTAAAAATAAATTAATTAATGCTTAGTAAAAAAATAATACTTTTCCTTTATACTCCTTATTGAATATTAGGGTTTTATATTTATGAAATATAGCTTAATTTTTAATTTTATTCACCTAGATTTTTATTCATTTTTTATAGAATTTAGTGTGTTAAAATATGGCACAATTTTTTTCAAAAATTTACAATTATTTGATATTTATTTTTATTTTTATTATTTTAATAAATTTTTATTGCTTGCTTTTAAATTTTATTTATTATTTTATTACGATATATTAATTTTATTATTTGAATTTATTGGAATATTTAATAATTTTATTGTTAATAAAATACTTTTGGAATTTATAAGGATATAATTAATCTTAAATATATATTAAATAATTTTGATTTTACTGAAGATTTGAATATTTTCAAATGATAATAATAATTACTAAGTTAATTAATTAATATAATATTAAATGATAATTTAATAAATAAACTTATAATGTATTTATAATTTATAAAAATATTTTAAATATAAAAATAATATTTTAATTAGTTTTAATTAAGTAAAGCTTTTCGCCGTAAAAAATTTGGTTTATTCAATCATCAATGTTGTAATAACCCTTTAATCTTAATAATTTCATCAATTTTATGAATCCTTAAGATGATTCATCACTTATTGATTGAAGGATAAATGACATAAATAGGTCTAAAAATATAAAATCCATTCCAATACATATAAAAAAGCTGGCTATAATATAATTATGTGTGGTTTATGACTCATCATAAGCTGCAATAACACTTCCAATAGAAAACCCAAGGAAAATCACAATAAAATATACTCCCCAATATATAGGATGTACACTATATAAAAAAAAAAATATAAATAATTTCTCTTTAATTAAAAATACATATTTCAAATAAAAAATTTAAAAATTTAAAAATTTCAACTGATAATTTTTAATATTTACGTATTAGATCCATAATTTTAATTTCTGAAAGCCAAAGAAAGTGACCCTAATAAATAATTATAAACCCAAGTGGCAATGATGGTTAACATAACCCAAGCCAAAGCGTACCCTATATTGGCTTCAGTATACCCAAAAAATATACATAACATAAAACAATAAAATTATAATGTACCAATCATAAGAGATATTTTCATAAGTCTAAGACCTGTTTAATGTGTATGGTATATACTGTAAAAATGGTAAAGCATCCAAGGGTTTATATTTCTTTCTATTACAACTTTATTATTTTTTGGAGTTGCATCAGCTGATTCGGAAAGTGAACCTCTGTTGTGTAGATACCTGTCACTTTTTTATTCTATTTATAAATATAAATAAAATAAATACAAAAAAAATGATTAAATATGTATATAAAGAAATTAAATAAAAAATCAATAATATAATAAATAAAAAAATAGTAATAAATAAATGAATTTATATGGCTGATAAAATTTATTAATTTAATTTTATAAATTAAAATAAATTGATAAATATAATGATTATTTTTTTAATTTTTTTAACATTTTTTTAATAATATTTAAAAATAATATAATCATAATTTAATTTAATGAATTTACCAGAAGGTTATGAATCTAAATAAGCATTAGCTCTGTTATTTTAAGGAAGCATAGATATTTTACTTCTATAATTTTATTATTCAGGAACAAATCTGCTTTCAGTAAATTGGGGCTGGAAATCATCTCCTGTATCAAATCTATTACTTCTTGGCGGGTTTATTTAGAAATTACTTCTTCCGTCTAAATTATTATTGGTATAAGGATTACTATTGTAAGCATTTCTGCTTCTATTCATTTAACTTCTGTTCATATGACTTCTGTTCATTTGACTTTTTTGCATCTAATTTTCTATTATTGATCTATTTTAATATTACATTCCATATTTTTCAGCTTATTCGAAGTTTTTTTAATCTTGATCTCTCTTTTTTTTGTAATCTGAGCTTATTTAAGGTAAATGTACCTTTTTCTTAGTTTTTTATTTTTCAGGATGGTTTTCAATTAAAAAGGAAAACACAATCAGTAATATTAAAAGTAAAAATAACAATGAAGCATTTATAATAAAACCAGGTTAACTGACTAGTTTTTTGGCTGTAATATCACTGCTTTCTGTTTTTTCTTCCTCAACCAAATATAAAATATCTTTACTACCAGCAAAGGTTCCAGTATTGCTAGTTGAGCATATCACATAATAATCACAGTTATCAGTTTTATCTTTATCAATATAATTCCTATAGAAAATAAATATATAAATTTTTATAGTAAAATATAATTATAAAAACTAATAATTAAAAAGACTATGTAATCATTTATTATACATAAATTTATTTAAATTTACTCATTCCATTCTTCATTTCCTGAATTCCAATTATAACAATAATAATCAGAGGAATCTTCAATATCATCTTAATCTGCTTTAGGTAAATGGTGAACAAAATTAACATCTAAATCGCTTATATCAATTTCATTTCCATCAGAGTCTAAAATACTAAGAGTATAAGCAATAGTATCTATAGTAATATTAGTAGACTAATAAAAATCTAAATTATTTTCTGACATCATACTTAAAGTTATTGTTGAATCTGAAGCTGCTGAATTATCATAAACATAATCAATAATTGAGTCATAATCAGTCTAAGATATGTAAGAAATTCCTTCTTCTACTTCGGAAAATGTACAAGTTTGAACACTGTCCATATCCTCTGTAATAAAAAAAATAAGTTTATATAATACATTATTATTGATTTGAATTTTTAATTAATTTTATTATTTTGTATATATATAAAATCATTAATTTTATAAAAATTGTTATACTTATTTTTAATTATATATTTACAACCCTTTTGATTTTTTTACGGGATTTTTTTTTTAATCAAACCCAAAAAAAAAATAATCACCAATATTGTTTTACTTTGTTTTTATATAAACTATCGGTTGTTGATTAAAAAATAATTTATGTAAAAAATTCAAAAGGTGTATATTTATTCTTTTATTTATTTATCTATTATAAATTTAAGTACCAGTTTAAAGAACTCTTATTTGTTATATTAAAACTCTTCTACTCGAATTCTCTTATAGAACAAAATCGGGGCTTTCATCTGATGTTGGGTCTACTTTATATAAAGTGCCTTTAACTGAATATTCCGATATTTGTAATTAACTGTCTGCAGAATTTTATAAATTTATGAAATATCTTTCCATAATTTGATTTTTTAATTTTTTAGCATATTCAGAACTTTTTAAATTTGACTTGTTTGACGATGTCATTACATAATTGTTATAAAGTCCATTTTGAAGTTATATTGCAGTTTACATGAATCTGTTTACTTGAGTTGAGCTTAAATCTTATTCCACAAGTTCAAAAAAATTTGTAATTTAAATTGCAATATTTTCGTACAACTAAGCTTTTAATACGCTATAATAAAAATTTTATTTTAATCATTTATTTTTTTAGTTAATTACACAAATTATTTATTTTTACTTTGTAAAGCTTGACAGTACTAATAATAATTTAGTAAGATAATTTAGATCAGAACTTGAATAGTTAGAATAATCTGTATATATAGTGGATAACGTAGAATATATTTATTAACTTGCTGTTTAAATTTATGAACTGTCACTCGATGAATATTAACATTTCGTACCAAAATAGTTTTCATCACATTCACAGTATTTTATTTTACAATTTCCATTAATACAATCAGCATCAGCCGAGCAAACGTTATTTGACTATTTTTATATTATAAAATTATGATAATTATTTATATGAAAAACAAACGTACTATTACACTTTATAGTTAAATTTATAAATTATTAAAAACAACTTATAGTTTATAAAAACTAAAGAAAAATTTAATATATAAATTAATTCTTATAAATTTTTAATAATTTTATAATATTATAATTTTACGTTAGATGAGTCAAAGAATTAGTAGTAATTTGAGTTTCCTCTAAAATAGCTTTAAATAATGGAATAATTATATACTTATTCCAAAGTTTCCATTTCTTGAGGAATTTCACCATCAGTTAAACTCACACAAGTTTCTTAATATAAGTATTGTCCATCAGAACAAGAAGTACAAGTTAATCCATCATCTTTACATGTTAAACATTCACTTTCACATTAAGTACAGGTATTTGAATCCACTATCAAAAATATAATTAAAAAAAAATTTATTATAATTTTTTAATTAGTCATTATTTTTAATTTTTTTTTTTTTTTTCCTATTTTTAAAAGAATATTTTTTTTTATTTTCTAAAAATTAAAATTTTTCTTGAAAGAATAGTTTATATAATAGTATATATTTAAAAAAAAGACTAATACATTTTAAAAAATTTAGTTTAATATAGTAATTTCAATATAAAAATAAATTTAAATTAATAACGGTAATTTATTATGTTGGAAAAATAAGAAAATAAATTTATATAATAGCTATAAAGGTTTATAAAACTATTTAATTCCTATTTTAAATATAAAAACATAAAATTTAAATACTTATTTATTTTTATTAATAAAAATTTAAAATTAGGTTCTGAAAATTTTAATTTAATAAAAAATCATTTGTAATGACTATTTATTAGATTGGAAAAATACAAAGGTTTTTATATTATATGTTTTACAAAAATATCCGTCTTTGCAAGTAGATGCTATAACTGTACCACTGCTTAAATAGCAGGTTAGCATACCAGTACTACAAGAAGAGCATTAATCGTTATCATTCAAATAATATCCTAATAAAAATAACCAATGATTTATATAAATTTAAATATATATATTTAGTTAAATATAAAATAATGCATTTAGCATGATTTAAAATCCGATATCAAATATAACAAAAACTGTATTTTAGAATAAAAAAATATTAATTATAGGTGAAATTTAAACAGACAATTTAAGTTTATAAATAAAAAAAAATAAAGTATTTAATAAATTAGCTTTGCTTAATTTTAAAATAAACTAAATAAAAAATTTATTAAACTATTTGATAAATAAACATTAAAAAATAAAATTAAATATACCACTAGCGCAAGAAGTACAAGCAGAAGAAGATGAACACTTACTACAATTACTTATACTTGCACTACATAAATTACATTTATTTCCACTTAAATAATATCCTTATTCACAATCTGAACAAGTTAGTGTACTGGAAGCATATGTACAAACTGAACAACCTGTTATACTAGTAGAACCATCAAAGGAATATTCACATGACCTGCATTTGCCTTCAAATAGTATATAATTTTCTTCGCATTCTGTACAAGCTGAAGAAGAACAGGAAGTGCAGTTTGAGGAAATTTTTTTACATGTTGAACATAAATTACTTGACTAATTATTTTTTTTTTAAAGATTAAATTTGGATAAGTTTAAAATTTATAAAAAAAATAAAAAATTATATAATATTTGTCTATTTTTATGGTATTATTTAATTAATTAAATAATAAATAGTAAATAAATTTCAGTTTTAAAATATATACATTAATGAAATATCCATCAGAACATTAAGAACAAACAAATTCAGTACATGTTTCGCAGTTTAATATATTTGAATAACTAGGACAAGTTGTATCACAACTCCTTTTTGAACTAGATAGTGTATAACCATCATTACAGGTATCGCAATAAAAATCATCTGAGCAAGTAGCGCAACTAATTTTTTTAATTTACAAATTTATTCAATGTAAAAAAAATATATTTATATATATGAAATTATAAGTGATAAAAAATTATATCTATAAGGACAATAAATAATAATTTGTTTTATCGAATTACTTTTCAACAGAACACCCATAAACACATTAAGAGTCAGATAATACATAAAAGCCTTCGCATTCAGTACAAGAACCATCGGTATCAGAACTTAATGTAATTATATGTTTTATTATTATAAATGGTATTAAACTTTAATATATAATTTTTACTAAGCAGTGCAATTATCAATATCTTAAGCACATTCTCCATTATAAATATGATAACCATTAAGACAAGTGGAACACTGATTTTAAGAACTATCACTATAAATATATAAAATAAAAAAATTATTATATAATTATTTAATGTAACTTATTATAAATAATAAGAAATGATAATTATAATATTACTAAGTTTAGCAGTTTTAAACATAATCTAAACAAATTGAATTGTCATATAAATAGTATTATTCATTTCCCTCGCATTAAGTACAAGATGATCCATCTTCATCAGAGCTAAATTTAATTTAAATTTAAAATTATTAATTAAATTATTACTTTATAATTTATACTATGTAGAACAATTTTCAATATCTATAAAGCAAGCTTTTCCACTTGTATCATCATCTACTGCTACGTCTGCATTTACACCTAAATGATATCCATTTATACATGTTAAACAGTCTAAATAATTAGAATCTTCGTCACTATAATTAATTTAAATTTTAAAAAAGTTTGATATAATAATAATTTTATAAAATATAAATTTATCTAATAAGAATGTTTGTATTAATATATGTATATAAATTAATTATAATTATATAAAATAATATTTGAATTAATATAAAGATAATTTGTTTATTTACTAAGCGCTGGATTAACAATTTTCTATATCGGCATAACACTTATAAGTATCAAAGCTCAAATGGTAACCGGTATCACACGAGTTACAAACTTCTTCGGCTTAATTTGCACAATTTAGTATAGTAGTATAACAAAAAGTTTAAGATGCATTCAAACTGAA
Source organism: Pseudocohnilembus persalinus (assembly GCA_001447515.1). Taxonomy (NCBI): domain Eukaryota; phylum Ciliophora; class Oligohymenophorea; order Philasterida; family Pseudocohnilembidae; genus Pseudocohnilembus; species Pseudocohnilembus persalinus. Next base: position 51,341 of record LDAU01000207.1, read on the forward strand.
AGTATCTTCACAAATTCCACAGAGCTCTTCATTATTTGTGTCACTTTTTTAACAAAAAAAAATAAATATTTTTTATATAAAAATACCGCTATGTAGAAATATATAAATGAAAATGCGCATTACTAAGTTTAACAATTAGCTATGTCTGCTATACAACTTGTTTATGCGGTATTAAAGTGAAAACCTGTGCTACAGTTTATGCAACCACTTGTATTACTACAATTTACAAAAAGTAAATAATTAAAATAATGAAATCAATAAAATATAAAGCAAATCATAAATTTTTATTTAATCAAATTAAATTTTAATATTAATTATATTATATTAGTTATTTATTTATTTATTTATTTATTTATTTATTTAATTTTGATTTTAAATTTTAGAATTTTCTCCACAATTTGTGATCCCTTCTTGACCTAATAATTTATAAAATAATTCAAATTAAATTAAATTTAATAAATTTTATTTTTTTTACAGGCAGAATTATCATCTAAATAATAGTCATTTTCGCAAGTCACACAAATGGTACTGTCATCTGCAGAACTATATATTTATATAATTTAAAATTTTATAAATATATAGTAACAATATTTATTTATACTATTCGATGCAATTATCAACATCATCGACACCTATTTATAAATAAAATATTTTAAAACTTAATTTTTATTAAATAAAGATATATATTTATATTAAATAGTTTAAAAATAAAATCAATACACTCATCTTCATTATTATTTAAATGATACCCTGTGTCACATTAATTACAAACATATTCTCCTTCAACCTAATCAGCACAATTGAAAAAGCTTGCATAACCTAATAATTTTTATTTAATAATACCATTGAGATAATATATATTTATTATAAATATATTTATAGATTTTTAAAAAATTTACATATATTATTGGTTGAATAATAAATATAATTCGCTATACAGGTTGAACATATATTTTTATTAGTATTGTCATAGTTTTAACAATATTCAACATCTTCATGACCTAAAAAATTATCATTATATTATTAAGATTATATGAAAATATTTAAAAAACATCTAAAATATTTTCATTAAAATTTATATACATATAGTATTATCTGAACTTATATGATAACCTTCCTCACATTCAGAACATGTTGTTTCCGTATCTTAAGTTTTACAATTGCTTATAGCTTCATAACCTAAATTTATATTAATATATAAATCTAAATATTATTGTATTCAATTTTTATATATTATTTATAGTATATTTATATTAATAAATATTTTCATTATTATTACATGTTAAGTTATCCGAACTTAATTTATAATTTTCAGCACATTCTGAACATTCTGCATCAACTCTTTTTTTATTTATGATAATATTGGTTAAAATATAATAATAAATATATAAAAGTATAATAAACTTTACTAAGTAGTGCAATTTTCAATAGAATCATAACCTTTAAATTAAAAGTATAACTAAATTAGAAATACTTAAATAAATTGAAATTATAATTTATTTTACATGTTAACTAATCTTAACTTAAATTATACTAACTTTCACAAGCTGTACATTATTCATCATTACTAATTTTTAAGTATATTATATTATTATAATAAATGTTTATTCATAAAATATTATAAATAGTAAATAAAATATTAGTTACTAACTACCATCTTGACAATTTGCTATATCATCATAACCTTTTTTTATTTTAAAAATTATAAATTGTAATAAATAAAAATTATGTTACATTATGTTTTATCTACACTAACGTGATAATCAGTATCGCAAGCTGAACATAATTTTTCGTCACTTAATTTTTAAATTTAAATATATTAAAAATATAAAATAAGATATAATATAATTACTAAGTGGCACAGTTAGATATATCTGCATAACCTGTATTTTTACAAAATTATATTAATAATATAATAATAAATTAAAGTACTATTTTTTATTATAGAAATATTTTTATTTACATTCGGTTGTATCTGAACTCAGATGATAACCTGCTTCGCAAGTCATGCAAGATTCACCATCCCTTTTTTATTTTTTAAACATAATTCACTAAAAATATTGTAAAAAGAATAAATTTACTATGTTTCGCAATTTGATATTATTAAGTAGCCTAATAAAAAAATTAAACATTAATTTGATGAAACTATAAATATATATAGTAGTAAGATAAGAAGGTCTTTAATTAATAAAATATTTATTTTTACATTAATTATTCTATAATATATAGGTGATATCTTATTCATTACACTCAGTACATAACCACTCTGAATTATCAGCTGAACTATAAATATAAATAATTAGATTATCTTTTTATTTTAATCATAACTATAAAATTAATTACTATGTCTTGCAATTTTCTGTCTCTTAGTGGCCTTAATTAAAAATAAATTTTAATAATATTAATTAGCTTGAATTCATTTATTTTTTATATTTTTATATTCTAACGTTTTATTTGTATTAAAAAATAAAATAAAAATCTAATTAAATTATATACAAGTATCTCCTTCGGTAATATCTTAGCCCAAAAAATAACCATCATCACATTATGTACATTTACCATCAGTATTACTTTTTTTTTATGATATAAATTTATTATAAACATATATATATTTACTATTATGAGCAATTATCAATATCTTTTTCTGCACCTATCATATTATTTTAATTATTAAAATAGTATTTATATTTTTTTATAGAAATTAAATATTTTTTTTATATATAATACAAGAGCCATCGCTAGCAAGATAAGTTTAAGAATCACATTATGTACATTCTCCTCTAATAATTTAAATTTAATATAAAGTAATTTTAAAAAATAATAAATTATATTTTTCATTATTATTACGTATCAGTATCGTATGTTTTACAGCTAGCAATTTTAGGATAACCTTTTATTAATATTAATAAATTTAAAAAACAAAAATTTATAACAATTCTTAATTATTATACAATACAAAATATATTAATATTTATTTACAAACACTACCATCTGTAGAAGGAAAATAATTAGTGACACACTTAGTACAAGTTGTTTATTCAGTATCTTCACTATTAATTAAATTATTTACTTAGAATTAACTTAATAATTTATGTATTTATTGTTTTAACTTTTAAATTTATTTACTATGTTTAACATTATGAAACTGTTTGTAAGGAAAATTATAATAGACTTAAAATTATTATAATTTAATAGAGCTTATTGGCAATTTTTGACATAATTATTTAATGTTTTTTAATATAATTTTAATAAGTTTTTGTTTTTATTTTGTTTTTAATTAAATTAGAGATAATAATTAGTCTCTTAAATTTATGAATATTTAAATTCTTTTTAATAAATTGTTAATTTCACTAATTATCAGATTAATGCCATGAATGGTCTTAAGCATAATATTGAAAAAATTTATTCTATTTAAAATCTTGATAATGTTAAATTAACATATATTGTAAAAATAAAATATAAATTCTATAATTTTAAAAATTAAATAATATTTATATAGTATTATATAATTTTTTCAGTTAAATTATAAAAACTAACTAAATAAATTATGCAAATAAAACATATGAATTTATAGGTACTAAAAATAATAAATAGCTGCATTAATACATTTATTTTTCTTATTAATTTATTAAATATATATATATGGTATATTTTATTTAAATATATAATAAATGTTATCTTCGTTCACTAATTGCAATTTTTATATTCTTTCATGTGAGAAATAGTTTTTGCATAAAAATTTTAGTATATTTTAATAGAACCTTCCTTAACTTTATTCATACATTTTTCCATACATTAAGTATATAAATCATTGGAACCTAAAAAGCTTTATTTGCATTATTCTTAACAATCTTAATCTTCAGTCTTTTTAAAAGATAAATTTAATAAATTATTTTTCTAATATTTATTTTTTCAATACTTAATAATAATAAAAAATTTAAAAAAAAATACTTAATAATAAAATTTTCGCAAATTTAAAGTATCTAATATAAATAATATTTACATCTAATTATCCAAATTTTTATCTTAATAATGTAGAATTATTGGACATTTAATTATCAACATTATTTAAACAAGAGTAGAATTTTTAAGGTTCTCCTTTATTTTAATCATAACATTTCATTTTTTCTTCCAAATACATTTTCTAGAATTAAAATATTAAATTATTATATGAATTTTTTTGGTACTACTACTTTCTAAATATTAATTTATAAGCATATATAAATTGCTTTTAAAAATAATTTTTATTACTTAATATAAATTATATGAAGGATAGAAATAATCTCTAATATAAATCATGGTTTATTTTTATTATTATGCAATTTTTTAAGATAATTAAGAATCTAATTTTTATTATTCACTTTATTGTTCTTTTTGTTGACTCATTCTAATATAAAAATATGGTTTTGTTTATTATATTATATTTATTTGGTTTAATTTAAAGAATTTATTTTATTATTATTATGTGATTTGTTTTATTTCACAATAATTTTAATTTGAGGTAAAAAAAATAATATTATTAATTATAATTATATTTGGGTTACTTTAAATAATTCTATCATATAGCAAATTAAATTTCATTTTTATAATAAGAATTAAAAATATAGTGTAGTAAAAAATATAATTTTAAATGTATAAACATAAAGCATATAAAGAGAAATTATTAATGAATTGAAATTAAGTGTGAACAGTATTTTAGTATAAATTCATACATAACAAGCCATAATTATACATTATTAATATTATATTTTAAATTTTTAAATTCAACAAAAATTAATAATAAAATTATATATCTTGTTAGCTCATTTTAATAAATTTTTAACAAATTTATCTTAATTTTAATCATATAATTCTTTTATAATTCGATATATTTATTAATGAAGAATTTTACAGGTTCGAATTAGATATATTATTACTTTAATAGCCATTATTTCTATCTTCATCTTAAATTAAAAATGAAGATTCAAACTATTTTCTGAAAGTATTAACATTTTGGTGAGCTTTTTCGGCCATTTTAGTTCTTTATTATATTGAAATTTATTTACTTCTTTTAGTACTCTCATCATTAATTACTATTTTTTTCATTAATTCTTCTTTACTCAACTTATCTAATTCACTATAATTGTCTATAAAATTTTATAATTAGGTATTTTAATTTTAAAAAAAATAATTTTAATTTTAGTTTTTATTCTTATAATTAATATTTACCTTAAAGTAACTCTTCAATTAGTACTTCATTTTCAAAGTTATAGAATAATATTTCTCTTTGCAATTTTTTAAATCTAGGATCTATTTTGTAATTTTAAAAGAAATATAAAAAATTTGTTTTATTAAAGTTATATATATATTACTAGTTCTTAGTTTTGTAAATTTTAGGACAGCTTATCTTAAAAATGCCCAATATTATTATCCTATATGCCTTCTTTAAAAAATTTAATGGATTTTTTTAAAGCCACAAAATTTGGAATTAGAAATTTTTTTAACTATAATTCCATTCAATCTAAAACTAAGCATAGGCCCTAATAGATACATAGCATATAAAAAGTAGGCAATATTACTAATAATATATTTATAAATCAGTTTAATTAATTTAGACAATTATAGCTCTTAAATTTTTTTAAAAATTAAGGTTACCTTATTGATATGACAACTCTAGCGGTTTCTTTTAAAGCATTATATTTTTCAGGTATTTAATATACAAAAATATTGCACCCAACTGTAATAATTTAAACTGCAGTTGCAAATTATTACTGTCTATTCAGGTAAATTGAATTAAATGGTTATTTTAAATAAAAATAGTAAGAGTAGAACAAAATAGTTAAGAGTACAAAAACCTATGTAGTTACAACATATTCATAAAAAGATGTCATGAAAACTATCAATAGAACTTTCTAAATATAAATTAAAAATTATTTATTAAAAAATAAGTTAACATTTTATAAAACAATATAAATTTTAAAATAAAATATATAAATTATTTATTACCATAGCAAAATATATGTATTCCCAATAAATAAAAGATTTATGGTAATCGGAATAAATATAACCATAAACTCTTTTCATAAATTAACTATTCATTAAGGCTGAAAAATCTAGTCTTTTAAAAGTTGAAAGTTTTCTCGAGTGGTACATTCCATGAAAGAAAAATATAAAAGGCATAATTAGGCAAAATATAGTTAAAAAAACTGCTAAAGTTCTTATTGTGCCCGTGTAAAAAGAGTCTGAACAGTTGAAATCTGTAGAATATAACGTATATTATTCATCTCCTATATTTTTACAAATATTTGATTAAAAAGCAAAATAGGTAAGTCCTGGGCCTAGAGTCATGAATAAAATTACTAGTGTACTTATTTAAACTTAATAGTTATAATTTGCAGGAGAATTTGGGTTTTTTCTTCTAATTTTAAGTCTTATATAATTAATAATTAAAACTAAAAATACTATCACCAAAGTCCAGTAAAAAACAAAGGCATATGATTATTTTGCAGCTTTTTCATGTTCAGAATCTCCTTTAATAGTTGATTGGCAAGGGTCATTTTTAGAAAGTAAAACTCCCGGATTTGCTTTTTAAATGTATAAATATATTTCAATTATAATAAATAAAAATAATAATTTTATTGAATTTTTATAATTTACCTATATATTCACTTATTGACTATAAATATTTTGGTATAATACCATGAGGATTGTTGACAATATAAATAATTTAAAAATGTGATACTAAAATTTTTAAAATGGAAGAAGATATGTCTCCATCTTGTATTAAATAATTCCATAATTTGGCTAAATTAGTTCTTGTTACATCAGATTCTACTCTCCAATTATATTTAATTTGAATAAAAAAGGCGATAGACACATAAAAGAGAATTAAAAAAATATTTCCTACCCAATAGCTTCCTTGTGCAGAACATTCAACACACTCAAATTAAGGCGTATAATGATATCCTTCTTCGTAATTACAGACTTCACATAAAGGCCCTTTATATCCTTAAAGATTTTTAGAATGATATTATATTTATATTATTTTTTTATTTAATATTTATATTAATTTTTATTTATTTATTTACCTTCCTAGCATTAATCATTTCCCAGACACCTATTTGGGTTTTAAAAACAGTAAATAAAATCTATACTTTCAGAATCAGTTCTCCAGTATTCCTTAAATAAAAAAAAATTATTATAAAATAATAAAAAATAATTTAATATACATATTCTAAATAATAAAATTATTTAATTAATATATATTCAAATAAATATTAAAATAACTTTTACTATTTAATAAAAATATTCATATAAATACCTCTTTTGGTACTGTATGTGTATAGCCACCATCACAATTTCCATGCAAATCACAACTGTCACAGACAATAGAGCCGCCTTCTAACAACCTGGTTCCTTTAGGACACAAGTCAAATTGGTATAAAGTTTCTCCTTTTCTTCTTTCATTGTGTTTATAATCAAATTACAAAGCTTCTTTGTAAATTTCTCCTTTATTATCTTCAAGTATAGCAAAGTTTTCCAAGTAGATTTTGAGCAGCTTAAAATAAAAAAATAAAATAAAATAAAAAAATTTTAAAAAAACTTATATATTTTTTTTCTCTAATTTTAAAATAATTAATGAATCTAATTTCTAAAAATTTTTTTAATAACATAGGTTTATCTTTTAGGGATTTTTTTATATTTTTTACATCATTAGTTTCACCTAGATATCTGGCGGCTGGCCCTATATCTCCAACATTTTCTTTAAAGACTATGTTATCAATTTTTGAAATTTAAATATTTGTATCTTTATCTTAAAGCATGAAAATTCCAGCACCTGAAGATCCTTTATTTTTTTCTAAAACACTGTCTATTAAAGAAATATAAGTTTATTCTGTGGTTCCAGTTTAAAAATAAATCGCTCCTCCCTATGATAATAAATAATTTGACTATTTATCTTAAACTTCTTCGTCAGCAGTGTAAGTAACTTCATTTGCATAAAAAGTAGAATTATTTAGAGTCAAACTTTTTACTTCATATAGGTAAAAAACTCCACCGTGTAAATTTGCCTTGTTGTCTAATTTATATTATAAAAATTTAAAATAAATAACTATTTTGCTATTAAAGTAAATTAAAATATTATTTATTTTTTATTTTTTTTATTTTACACTAAAAGGTAGAATCTTATATTAAAATTGAGTCTGTTACTTCTGTAATATAAGCTACTCCTCCTTTGGACTCGCTAAAATCTAAACTTGCTTCATTATATTCAAATAAGCAATTACCAATTATTTCGATATTTTTAATTTAATTCAAATACATAACACTCCCATAATTTTTTGCAAAAGAATTTTTCACTGTCATTCCAGATAATATAAAAGAATCTAATATTTCTAAATAAAGGGCTCCTCCCGTACTTTCAGCGATAGTTTCGGAAATTAATGTATCTTGAATAATAAAAGTACTTATTTTTTTACCATATATAACACCACCATTAGTTTAATAGTGATTTTTAAATGTAGAACTAGTTATATTAACGAAATCAACAGTATAAAATTTAATAGCTCCTATATTGGTACCTCCTTCAATATCAGAAATATCGGTTTATATAATATAAACGTTAGAAACCTATAAAATTTTTTATATATATTTAAAAATTAAAAATACAATAAAAACTGTATATTTATTTTTAAGAAAACATAGAAAAAATTGAATCAAATTTTTTTAACTATGTTTAAAAAAATCTAAATTTTAATTTACATAACTCATAAAAACTCTGTATTAAGAGTCTAGTATATTGTTGCTAACGAAATTACATTTTTCTATAGTTATATTTCCTGAGCTAATTTCCATAAATAAAGCGCCTCCTGAAATTGCCTTTGAGTCTATAAATGATACATTATAATAATGTGTTGAAACTCCTAGTTTATTTTCGACGTCTCCACCTTGTCCAAGTGTACAGTAATTATCTTAAAAAGTTACATTTACAAAATAGGAAAGATTAGTGAAATAATCTATTATAGATCCACCCAAGGTAGAAGCAGATGAATTATATATCTATAAAATAGATTGAAAAATTAATTAAAAATTATTAAGATAATTAAATAATGAATAAGATGTATTATTTGTTAATGCTGATAAGTGAGTTAAGATTTTTTTAAAAGATTTATAAAGATGATTTACTTCTGAATTTGAAATTTATACAGTTCCGGCTGTATTATAACCTAAGAAAAATGAACCTCCTTTTATAAAAAAACAAAAAAAATTTAAAACAATGTCTCTTTCCGTAAATAATTTATTTTATTTTACCATAAGCCCCAGCAGTATTATTTTAAAAATATCCTTTGTTTACAATAATACCATCAATTGAATTTAAAATTGCCTATATAAATTAAAGAATTAATATTTTTTATTAAAAAATTCTAAAATAATTGTCATTTTATTTACCATAGCACCTCCCCAAAGACCACAATAATTATCATAACAATTAACTTCTTCAATTGTAGCATTACTATTCCCAAAGCAATCTACGGCGCCACCTCTAAATCCATAGTTTTCATAGAAATACTGTTCTTTTAAATAAATTCCAGAACAGGTGTGAATACCTATTCCTCCCCCTCCAGAGCCAGATAAGTTGTATTTAAAAGTATTATTTAAAGCTCTTAAATCTTCCATGTTTGTCGTAAAAATACCTCCTCCATACCCTTATCCTGTAAAAAATAAATATATTATTTTAAATAATTAAACTTTATTTATTAATTAATCATTGATATAAAAGTTTTAATTCTAAAATTATGGTGAAATTTATAAATTATGATAAAGTAATTTTAATAATCAAATATAAATTAAACAATTAAGTTGGTAAAAATAAATACTTAATTACTGAAAATTATGATAAATTAAATAAATGAAATAAATTACTGAAATAAAAATTAAATAATAAAAAGTCATAAAAATATATATATATACACCCAAATTAATAAATTAATATTACCTGCAAGTTTAACATCATTTCTGTAAAATTCCGAATGATTTATTTCCGCCTAACTAAATTAAGTGATAAATATACCTCCCCCATTCAAAGCATAATTTTCAGTTAATTTACTAAACTCAATTATAAAATTCGCACCATTCTAAATCAAAATCGAGCCTCCATTTCCCGACTAAGCCACATTTAATTCAAAATCGCAATTTTTCACATTAATATAACTACATCCATCAAATCGAACGGCCCCCCCGTCCAAGGCCCCGGTATTAGCTTTAAAATCTGAGTCTATTATATCGATATTATAAGAGTCTACTATATTAATTCCCCCGGCGCCCAAATCGCCCCCGTAATTTCCTTAAAAAAAACAGTCATTAATTATTATTATATTACAAGTGTCGAATTGCAGGCCTCCTCCACTGTGATTTAAGTTTATATTATCTATAAATTCTGAGCCTTAAAAATTAATGTTATTACTATTAGATATGGCTAATGCTTGCCCTTAAGAATTTGCTTAAAATGAACTGTTTTCTATTGTAACTGATTTAGATATGTTGTCTATTTCTATGCTAGCTGTATATTCATCTCCTAAAATATTATTCAGCAAAGAAAAATTGGAAATTTTTAAATCACTGCTTTCAGAAATATTTATTAGTATATAATTTCCATCTTCTCCGTCGCTTCCAACCTTATCTATGACTAAATTTTAGATATTTATTTCTGTTTATACATTAGAAATTGTAAATTATGTTAATTAATTTAAAAAAACCGGGTCAAATGTGACTTAACTGGTGTCTGTAACATCTATAGAATTTATTTTTAAATCTATAACACAATTACTATTTACTGTAACAGTTTGCATTTCACAAACTTAATTACTTTAATCGTTGATAAAAAATAAATTAATTTCGTAAAATTCGCCGTCTGCACAGTCAGAATCAGAGAAAGTGAAGTCCGTTTCAGAAAAATGCACTTCTAAATCTGGATATTAAGATTATAAGTAAGGGAAATCTGAAGCGACTTAACTTGCTTAAGTATTTATACAAGGTAATAAAAAATATTTGTATTCAGTTATGGAATCGGCCAGTTTTCTTTTATTTTTTTTTGAAAATTCTTCACTTATTTTTATTTATTTTTTTTATCTTGGAGCCGTTTTTTATTTTAAATTTCGGCTTTGTTGTGTTTTATGCTCTCTTCGTTAATTTTTCTCTTTGTGGATTCTAAATAAAAGTATAAATTATAGAATTATGATAAAAATTTAAAAATAAAATTTTATTATAATTTTTTGTTTAAATGTCTTCTTTAATTATAAAATTATGTATGTTTACTGTGATAACTCAGGGGGTTCTATATCTTGAAGAGTTAAATTGTCTAAATTTTAAAATCTTTAAACAAAATTTTATGACGCTTGTTAATGTAAATGATCGATTTATATATTTCTTTAAACATTTTGGTCGTGATAGACAAACTACCTAGCCTTTATTATTACTTAAATTAAAAGTACTAAAAAAATAATTTTAATATTAATTTATGAAAACATTATAAATTTTTTTTAGAAACGCTTGTTTTGTAATTATAAAAATATTTCCTAATAAATTTTTAATTTTGTTTTTGATTCTTAATTTTTAGTTATTTATTTATTAATATAATTCATAAATTTTCTGACTTGATTTTTTAAAAATAAATTTTTATAGCATAGTTTCTATTAAAATATTTATATTTACTAAAATTATAAAATATTGATATTGTAATGGGAATATAATTAACAAATTATTTCAATATATAATAACTTTTAATAATTAATAAAAATATTCACTATTTTTATTAAATTATTAATTTTTTGTTCTTAAAAATATAAAAGAGGTTTCTTTAAATTATGATTCTATTATAAAAAAATAAAAAAATAATATTATGATGGGGATAATATTTAAAATAAAAATTTAAAATATATATTTATAATTTTAAAAAATATTAAAAATACTTAAATAATATTAATAAACGCTATAATTAACTTTTAAGCTTTTAATTTATAATAATGTCCTTTATTTATTAAAAATCAAGCGTTAAATAAATTTCTAAGCATGTAATATAACTTTATATATCTTCTAAATAATCAAATAATATTAATAAATTTTATAAAAAAAAAATATAAATGAATCTGCACAATCACATAATACAAAGAAAATCCATCTTTATTGATAAATATTAGTTTACTTAAAATTAGGAATATAAAAGAGGGTATTTCGGATAAGTCCTTTAAATTTAAGAAAAAATTAAACCTAATAATATTTTTGTTTGCAAATAATATCCTATTCACCAAAGAAAGGTATAATTTTATTTTATGAATAATCTTAATTCTTTATAAAAAAGTGATTTATTTATTTATTAATACTTATAATTTTCGAATAAGAAATACGACGAATTTTCGTAAAAAAATTAATAAATAATCGGAATTGTTCATTAGAATTTGAACTAGGTTAAGGAACTTTACTCATATTTAGACCAATAGTAATAATAAGTATTTTAATTCATTTAAATACAAAATAAATGTCAAACATCATTTACTGAGTTGATTGAAAATCAAGAAGTTATTCACGAAATTTAAATATTGAACTATTTAGAGTAAGCTTTATAAGGTAATAAATAATATATACATATATATAAGAATTAATAAGTATGTAATTATAATAAAGTTTAATAGTAAATAAAAATTTTCGTTTAATTTTCTCAATATTTTTATTTTTATTTAATTAGGACTGAAATTTTTGAAAGATATGGGAATGAACCACAATGATATTAAACCTTCTAATATTTTATTAAACGGTGATACTATAATCTTATCAGATTATTATGTTTAAGATGTAGAACAATATCTTATAGATAACCATTTAAAAGACCTAATAGAAATAGATTTCGAATTTAACTTTATTTCTCCTAATTTAAGAAATTTTGCATATGATAGGTAATTCGTTAAAGAAAAGTTTATCTAATAATTTGAAATAAAAAAACAAGAAACTTTGATAAAAAAATAGTAAAATAAACCTGTTTTTTCTGCTTAAAGTTTACAATAAATATAATAAGAACCTATTAAAGAGATTTATGTTCATTGTAAAGAAAAATCTGACATTTATAGTTTAGGTATTAGCTTTTTGTGTTTATCATTATCTTTAAAAAATGAAGATATAAATGATATTAATGTGCCAAATAAAGGATAATAAATTATTGAGAATTTTATTTCTATGTTAAACTAAAGAAATCAGCTAATGTTATCAGAAATTTTGCAAAGTACTATTTTTAATAATTATAATATTATTTATAAATTTAAATTTTAATGAATTTATTTTTATAGAAATGTTGAATTTTGAAGAAAATAGCAGAATAGATATAGTATCGGCAATTTAATTGATTAAATCTAAATAAAATTAGATCTAATAGTTAGAATAGATTTAAAACTATGTTAAACAACACTAGCCCTCTAAAATATCATATCAAGAAATGAATGTAATATAGAATTAAACAATATTTTAATTTTTTTATATTCAAAATTAATAAAACATAGGCGGATGGACAAGAATTCTAGTATAGAAAAAAGAAAATGAATTAATTAGAATTCAGAAGATGGAATTTCGAAATATTATGTGATTTGGCAGAGAAATTATATTCTAGGTGTACAAATCATTGTCCCAAGGTAAAAATTACTTATTATGTATAGTTTAATAAATTTATTCATTTTATTTTAATTTATAAACATTATTTTATAAAAAAAAAATAGAATTTCAATGATTTGTAGAGTTTTGAAGATTACAAAGCTGTATAAAAATAAAATTTAATCTATTTGTTTATATATATATATTTTTCTATAATCTAAAAAACTAATACATTATCTATTAATTTATTTTAAATAGATTGTAAAAATTTTAATGATTTAATATTGAAATAATATTTAAAGTTGAGATTGTAATAAAAATAAAATTTTTAACAAAAGCATGTAAGTTTGGTTTAAAAAATTAATGAAAAAAAAAAAAAATTAAACTATTTTTATTGAAAGGATGTAAATAAATAATTAGAAAGACTATATGTACAAAGGATTTATAATTTTCTATTTTAGATGGTAAAAATCTTATTAATATTATTTAATTATTTTTTTAAATTAATTAATATATATTAAAATTTAAAGAAAGTAAATAGCATGTTTTTTATATTTAGAAATAAATAGTAGGAAAATAGAGTTATTTATATTTTAAATATTTTTTTAAAAAAAATTTAATAAAATAGCTGGTAAAGATTATTATTATTATGCTTTATCATTAATGATGTAAACTTCAACTAGCCTGTAATAAATGCTTAAATATAATAATATAATAAAATTATAATAATATATTATATATTTTTTTAAAATAAGGCTGTAAAATAATGTTATTAATTATTGATGTCCAGTTATTCTATATTAATTTATTTATGTTTTCGAAAAGTATGTAAATAATGAAATTTATTGATTTGGTGTTAAAGTTTGCTAATTTATTTCAAAAAGACTGTAATTTTTTAATATTTAAAAAATAAATGTTTAAAACTTATTTAATAAAATTTTATTTTTAGATAGTAAGAGAAATAAACAATATAATTAATTATATTATATCTAAAAATAAATGAAATAGACAGGAGTAATTTATAAATATAATAAATATAGGGCAACATTTTTGGTAGAAAGATGTACCATTTTTTAATACGAATTTGTAAAATTCCATTTTTTTTTAGAACTAATTTCTTAAAATTCCCATTTATAGTACAAATTTAATAATCTTTCAATTATTCCAAATAGATAAATAGATACTTTTTTTTTAACCATTTAAAATTTAAGCCAAAAATACCATATAAAAAGAGCTTCTTTATTTTAATTTTTTTTAAAACAACTGTAAACTAACTTTCTTGTAAAACAGAAATTATCTTTTTTACTTTTAAAATTTTAGCATATTTATATTTTTAATAAATTACTAGCTATTATTTGTTTATTTTTTAATATACTTTTGTGGAACTCCTGCTTCACAAAATTTATAGAATTATGATCATATTATTTTAAGCATTACTCACTTTTGTAAATATGGAGTCAATTTTAAATGTAAATATTAAAATAATATGGTATTTATTAAATATATTTATATATCCTTTATGCTAAAATTAAAAAAATTAGACATTTTTTTGAAATTTTTAGGCCTTTTATATTAATAACTTAAGTATTATAGAAATATTAATATAATTAAAGTTTATTCTTTAAAAAATAAAACAAAGATGAGTATATTTTATTAATTTTACTAAATTATATATAAATTAAATATGATCCCTTTGAATTTATGATTTTACAAAGTATAAGACAGAATTATATTAATCAAAATTCTTGTTATAGCATAAATTATAATGAGTTATATAATTCAATTAATATAATATTTAATATAAAAATTTAACTTTTATAATAAATCCTATTAAGTTATAAAATTTATACAAAAACATTAATCTCTTCTTGTATCATGTATATATTTGACATGATAACTTATAGTTGTTCATAAATTTATATAATTTATTTAGATTTAGTTTAATTTAATACGAAACCTTATATAATATCGAGGAAATGGAATTTAAATTAATCTTAAAATTAAAATAAATAAAAAAGTGGTCTGCGATTTTATATGAAAAATATAAAAGCACTTCTTTTAATTAATCTTTTTATATATAAATTTATATTATTTCATTAAGTATTATAATAAATCCACCTCTTTTGAAGCATAAATTAATTTTAATTTAAACATTTTGCCGATCTTAAGGTATATATACTATACATAATATATAAATAAAGCATATGTAGTATATTTAATTGTCTAACTAATATATAATGTATTGTATCACAATAAGAGAAAGTTTAAACAAAATATTTTTTCAAAGTTATATTTTCAATTAAAAATAGTTTAAGTTCATAAAAATATGCCCTATTAAAAATCTAAAATATTTCAAAAAGTGAATTTAAAATACCAATAATAATTCTTTGTCAAATTTTTATAAAAAAAAAATGGAAAAAATAGTTAAATTGTATTTAAAAAATAATTTTTTTGACGAAAAAAAAATTGTACTTTGTACCGAAAAAACGATATTGTAAATATATAATCTCTAATTATTATTTATATTTTATTAAAGTTTGTAAAATTAAAAATTTGAGAAATGTTGCTAATCTTTTCAAAATAGCTAGTAAATAAATTTACATATAAAAACTTATTAATTTAATTAACTTATTATTAATTAAAAAATTAGAAGGTATAAAGATTAATTTAGAAATATTATAAATTAATTGATAGAAACTTAAATTCTAAAATTTTAATTAAAGGATGTAAGACATTATAAATATGACTTATTTATAAAAAATGGAATTCTAAAACTTATTTAATTAAAGTTCGTAAACAAATTAAAATTATTTAAAGATTTTAATATTAATTCTAACTTTTTTTATGTTTATTTTTTAAATAGTATGTAAAAAATTAGACAAATTTAGTTAGTTAATGATTTAAAAATAAAAAATTAAAATATTGTTTTTAGGCCGTAAAGATTGGTTTTGAAATAGGTTTTATCAAATAATAATAATTATTTACATTATTAATTTTAAAATTTAGAATGTAAAATTTGATAGTTTTTATTTTTTGATACAACTTCTAAGGAATTTATTATTTGACTGTAGTACGTAAAAAAAAAAAATATTAAAAATGTTATACATATTATTAATTTTTTATTTTGTTTAATAAGCATGTAATTTATAAAGATATCCATAAAATGAAGTCTAATTTATATTTGTTTTTTTTTGTAGAATGTAAACTTTTTGAGCTAAATAAATTTTAATAAAAATATTATTTTGTTCTTACTTTTTTTATAAGAATGTAAGGAAATTTATTGAATTATTTACGATTTGAATTAATCTAAAATCTCAATCTATCTTAACTTAGTTTGTAAAATTTAAATGTTAATATAAGTTTTATAAAGATTAATATTAATTTATAATAGACTGTAAAAAATATTCATTTAATGTTATGGCTTAATTATTTTTATGTCTAATATGTAGGAGGTAAAAAAAATAATAATTTTAAAATTTAATCCAATCATCATTTTTTATTTTTTTATTTTTTTTATTTTTTTATTAGGAACCACCATATATGAAAGGAATAAAAGAAAAAGGAGTATTATAATTTATAAATGTATTGTTTTTACTATTTTATAATTTTAAATTGTAAAATTTAATACTAAAGTGTAGTGATTGTGATACAGTGATAAATGTATTCAACAAAGAAATATATATTATGTTTAAACTTTAAAAAAGTTACTGGTGATTAAAAATTATCTTAAAATTGTGATATAAAAAGAAAAATTACTGAATTTTATTTATTAGGAGAATTATAAATTGAGGAGATTAAAATTTTTTTAATATATAATATATATATATTAATTAATCTTAAAATTCTATAGTTTTTGTAAATTATTATCTTAAAATTTTGATAAATAAAACTAAAATTCAAATAAAAATTAAAAAATACATATTAATAACTACAACGCTTATATAGCTAATAATCCAAAATATTTAATAGAATAAATTCTGAAATATGCATAATTGTCGGAATTACAATAATAAAACGAAGCCAAAAAGTAAATCAATCATAAAATATTATCAAATATGATTAATTTTTAATTTAAGCTAGTTTTTTTAATTTTTTACGCAATTGTTAAATTAAAAAAGCTTAAATGTTAAATATTTTAAAATTATAAAGTATTAATAATTATAATATAAAGATTTTATTAATAATCTTTATTTTATCTAAAACATGTATTTTCTTTTGCCATTTCCAATTTTAAATTTGAGATTTTTAATAAAAATATATAATTTTTGTATAAAAACCTACCAAATACAAATAAAACCTTTTAGTTTACTTTCATTATTATTATATTTAAGTAATGTTTATCTTTAGAGTCTAAGTCAACTTACAAAATTTAACTAGACATGATATAAATTTATTAAAATATTATATTTTAAACATATGTTATTTTATAGGATTATATTGTTAGAAATAAATTATAATAAGTTTACTTGTATTGGTCAAAATTTCATTATAAACAAATAATATGTATTATAAATTTATTCCATAAAATTATGATCAAAGTTAAATAAAAATCGAAGATGTATTAGAAGAATCAGTGGGAAATGTTGAGTTAATCGAATATACAGATAGTTTTTATTTTGATGAATAAAATTGTTATGAATCATAATTTGACTTGTACATATTTTTTATAGTTTAACAATATTTAGATGGAGAGATAAATATTTATTCGATGTTTAATAGTATTGAAATAAACGCACAATGTATAAGTAATTTAATTATTTAGCCCATTTTGTATTCGAATGATATTATTTATAATTCATAGTAAGCATTAAATTAAAATAAAGATTTATTAGTCCAATTTGATAATATAGAAGTACTAAAAATTTAAAAAATACAAAAATAAGTATAATTTTTTAAAATGCTATTCAATATACCATATGATAAATAAGCAATTTTTAGAGTAAAAAAATCAGAAAAATTAATTTTAAAGGATATTATATTTCAGTAAGATATAATAATTAGATTTGAGTAAATTTATTAAGAAGTTACTATAAAAAATATTAGTATAAGTTCAAATAAGATTGGTGGAATTACAATTAATAAGTCCTAAAATATTACCGTAGATAATTTTATAGCATTATATAATTAAAACAGCATATATTAAGAATGGAACATATTAAAAATTTTAAAAAGTGACAATATAAGCATAAAAAATTGTAATTTTAGTTATAATAAGGATAATTAGTTAAACCCAATAAAATCTAGTGTATTTTTTTTAGACTTTTGTAATTAAATAAAAGTTTATAATTGTAATTTTACCAAAAATGTTTTATATTACGAGGGATATGGAATATTTACAATTGAAAATTCATAAGATATTGATATTTTTGATAATTTAATTTCTGAAAATTAATTGGTAAACCAAGGTTATTCATCTGGTTTATATATTAATTTATGCTTTAATTTAAAAATATAAAATACTTTAGTAATAAACAATTATTCGCAAAAATATGGTGGTATGTACATAATTTGGTCTGATAATTTAATAATATAAAATTGCGTGTTTAATGAAAATTATGGTGATCAAGTTGGTGGTGCTTACTTTAAATTTAATAAAAACATTGAAATTAATGATTCATAGATAAATTAAAATTATGCCTAAACGATTACTGCAGGGTTTATGTTTTTATTTGTAACAGATTTATAAATTAATAATATAACACTAAATGAGAATATCAACGAATTAACAAATGCCTCTATAATGATGTAAAAAAGTCAAAATATAGTTATAAAAAATTCCACTTTTACTAAAAATTAAGGCTTAAGTGGAGGTGCCTTATATTTGTAGGTTGCTACAAATGTAGAGATTTAAAATTCATATTTTTATTAAAATTACGCTACTGCAAATGGAGGCGTAATGATGGTTGATACCAGTAATGACATACTTATAAATAAGTGTTAGTTTTAAGAAAATGAGGCTACATAAAATTTGGGCGGGGTTGGAAATTTCATTTACAGTCATAATATTTCATTTTTTAATTCTGTTTTTAATGAAAATTTAGCCTATAAAGGTGGAACTGCTACATTTATAGGTAGTGATACAATACAAATTAGTAACTGTACTTTTAGCAACAATTTTGCGATTTTTATGGGAGGTGCTATCAATGTTGAACATACTTCTTAATTTTATCTAAATAATTCAAGTTTCTAAAATAATTATGCCTTGGAAGTTGGAGGCGGCATTGATTTCAGTTATGTAGAAAAAACATATCTTGTTTATAACACTTTTTTTTATAATAAAGCAGACTTAAATGGAGGGGCTTTATACGCATAAAATTCATAAATTTTTTAGATATTTGAAACTATATTTTATAAAAATTAAGCCTTAATTGGAGGTGCTATGTACCTTGATACGATAGAAAATATTTAGATATAATACAGTGAAATTAAAAATAACAATTCCACAAATAAAGGAGGTGTAATTATATTTTTTAATATTTTTACTAAATTTATTAAAAAAAATATGGTATAAAAAAAATTAATATTTTTTTCTAATTATTAAAGGGAATTTATGCTCAAAATATTGATAAATTTATTTTCGATTTAGTATTGGTAGAAAAAAACTTTATTTATAAAGATAAAGAGTCCAGTTATGGAGGAGCATTATCAGCAATTAATATAGACACATTAATTTTTAACAATAGTATATTTAATGATAATTTTTCAAAATATTACGGAGGAAGTTCTTATATTGTAGATAATAAAAATATTATTATAAATAATTCCACATTTTAAAATAATTACGTAAGCTATGATAGTAGCATTGAATTAGAAGATACTAACATTAATTATATTTTATCTTAGGTAATATTAAATTATTAAAATTTTTAAAAATATTGAAAAAATAAAGTTTAATAATTTTAATAGGGTGGCGCATTTTTTATAGTTGTAGATGAAGAAAATTTAAACTTTTCTGCATAAAATAGTTTTTTTTTTAATAATAGTGCGTCATCAGGGCCTTCTATATTATTCCTTCAATATAAATAAGAAACAAAAATTACGATTTAAAAATTTGATAATATAGATATGTCTTTAAACTAAGGTGATACAAGTTTGATAAGATATTTAGGACCTAAATTAAAAACACTTTAAAATATATTAATACGAAATGAATATGGATAAAATAAAATCAAAATTGGAGACAAAAAAATGTATTATATAATTTATATTATATAATTATAAATAATTTATGATATAAATATTAAATATATTTTTATAATTTAAGAATTAGTGGATATTTAATTAATGAGAAAAAAATAAATTCATCATCTTATCAATTTGAATTATGCTTACCTAATACCGTGATGGAAAAAGGAGGTGGTTTAGAGTGTGAAAAATGTTCGGATTATGGAATATGCCCTGGTGGCTATGCAAATAATTATCCAAAAAAGGTATTAATTTATATTTTTCATTATATTATAGTTATATAAATCCATTAATTGAATTCAATTTAACAATTATTTTATTAATATCAAATTAATTAATATATACTTAATTTAATTTAATTATCCCTTATATCTTTTTATTCATTTAATAACTATTCAAAATTATCATTATTTTAGGGGTACTGGAGAGAAGATGAAGAAAGCTTTAATTATATAAAATGTAATACATTAATAAATTCATGCTTAGGTAATGATACTTGTGAAATTGGTTATACTGGATTAATGTGCGAATAGTGCGACTATAATTTAGGATATAATAAAAATCTTTAGGGTTATTGCAAAAAATGTCCTTCAACACTTTTCTCATTATCTTTATTAATTATAATATTTATTCTTTATCTAAGTTTAATAAGATACTCTTTATACAAAACTCAATAAAAGATATAAACAAACCATTTAACAATTTATATAAAAAAAGTTTGGAGTAGAGTATTAAATAATAATAGTTAGACAGCGCCAATTTTTAAAATTTTGATTATGCATTTACAAATCATTTATTTAGTATTTCCTGATACTTATAATTTTTCAAATTATGTTCTAAATATTTCATCTCAAGTAGGAACCCCCAGTATATAATTGACTCTTCCACTTATTTGTTTAAGAAATATAATATATTTAAAAAAAGACCAAAATTTAGAGCTTACAAATATAGAATAATTAAACATAAATATAATATGCTAAATAATTGTTATTTTATCATTATTATTAATAACCATAATAGTAAATAGAAAAAATAAGAAAAAAATTTTATAAGAAACAATCTGTTAAGCAATTATATTTTTTATTACTTAGTATGTCGGAATAATACTTTTAAATTTATAATTTTTGATCTGTTAAAATATTGGATCCAAATCTTATACCATATAAAGTTCTTATATAGATTGTAGTTCAGAAAATTATAAAAAATATGTGATGCCCATTAATATAGCTTCCCTAACGGTATATGTATTACTAATTCCACTTTTTATGCTTAAAAAATTGCTTGGGTATAGAAAATAACTAAATTTGCTAAGTATAAAACAAAAATATGGCTATTTGTATATTGAATATAATAAAAAATAGTTTTACTAAGAGTTCATAAATATGTTAGTTGTAATTAAATTAATATTATTATTTTAGAATTTTTTAACTTTAATAAATAAAAATTATATTATTATAACTAATCGTAATTTTACCATCATTAATAATTAATTTTTTAATTTAAAGAAAGTCATTTTGGTGTTTATTGTGACATGTTTTAATCAAAATTTTATTCATAAGTACTTGATAAGCATGATAATAATTGCAATATACTTAAATTATTGTTTCTATAAAAAAGCTTATTAAGTTTAGTAGTTAAACAATTTAAACAATTTTGCATCCATAGTATAATTGATTACTTTAGCTATAAATATGATTAATTATAATTTCCAGATAACGGAAGATAATTATAAAGATGACTTGCTTTATAACTTTAATGTTTTGTTATTTATAATAGCAAATATTGGTTTTTTATTCTACACCATTTATTTGGTTTATCCATTTATGTATTCGACATTTTCATTTTACATAATAAGAAATTTCAAAAAATATAAGAAATACTCATTTGCATAAAAAATTAAAACAGAATTTCTAAAATAATAAAATTCAAGGCTAAATTGGAACAAACTATATCAAAATGTCTCTTTTTTTTGTGAGCTCAAAAAAGATTAAGTATTTTAAAAATTTGACTCCTCTATACTCTTATATTTTTTACAATACAAACATATTTTGTTAAATTTACATGACAATAAATTTGATTTAATCAATGATATTCTCTATAATGTGTCAGCTTAGGAAACTATTTTATAACATGGTAAAACAAAATTGGAAATTTTCAAACTAACTTATTAGTATCTGAAGTAAAATTAGAAAATTTTATAAACTCATAAAAAAAATACAGATTCCTATGCGGATTATCTTAAAATTATGAATGTTATGACCTAATAATTGAGTTTTTAAAATTCTATTTCAAAATTAAGTTCAAATAAAAAGTCAGATGAAAATTCGAGGTAAAAAAAAGATGAAATTAATAATTCTGAAGAAAATAAATTGACGGAATATAAAAATAGTAGTTTATTTGTTTAATAAAGTAAAAGTTTGTGTTAACCCAAAGAAAATGATGAAAATTCTTATTGGAAAAAATAAACTCAAAATAATAAAGATATGTTAACTGAAGCGTCTCCAAATAATGTTAATACTTTATCAATTTTATTAAAAAATGACACCTCTTTTAAAAATTATTTGCAAGTAAGAAAATCTTTTTAAGAATAATAAGATGAAATTAACACTAAAAATTAGGGATATAATTTTTCTCTGAAAGAACATGATAATCAATAAAATTAAGATAGTAAGGGACTTTATTAATAAGCTTTAAGAAAGAGTTTTTAAAAATAAAATCCCAAAAATGAAAAATTTAATAAATTGAGTAATTTTAGTAATAAAAACCATACTCAAACAAATGATGATTAAAAAATTAAATAATAAAAAAGAAGTAATTATATATATGATATAATTTTTGGGAATACAAACAATTAATAAAATAAAAATGAAATAAACATTTCTTAAAATAATCTTTTAGTATCAAATTCTTCCAGAAGTTCACATTAATTAAATCTTAGTGATAAATCCTAAAATTTTATATATTAATCCTAAAAAAATATTATTGGAAACGAAAATTGCTAGGTATAAAATTTAAACAATAACACTGTATTTAATTTTTTGTCAAGTATTTAATCATCTAATAGATAATTAAAAAGTAATATAAAACTTAGAGAATAACAAGATGAATTAAGTAATTAAAATTAAGATTATTAATAATAACAACTGTCTCTGTAAGAGAACAATGATGAAGATTAAAATCTAAATTTAAACATGAATAATAATAAAATGTCTTAAAGTTAAAATAAAATAGAAACTCAAATTAATAAAAATAACGATGCTAAAATTGACTTTATTTCAGATGGGTATTAGACAGTCTTTACCTTAACAGATTTAGAGTAATAGGATATTGGGCTAGAAAGAGAAACTGTAGCTTATGCAAAATAATTCCATTAATAATAAGAAAGTTAAAAAATCTACAAAAATTAATAATAACAATGAAAATTATCAGTATTTATTATAATTATTTAAAGTAATTTATTTTTATATTAAAAATAAGGCTAAAAATTATTCTTTATTTTAGATTTTAAAATATATGCCATATAGAAATAATTCTTTAATTATGTAAATTTATTTAATTAAATTTATAAAATTTCTCAATAATTTAGGTTTTAAAATTATATATGTAAAGCAATTTAAATATTTATTTCTAAATATATTTTTGTTATTTTAAAATATAATAAAATACATATACTAGTAATTCAATACCAATAACAATTTATATTTCTAATGATGGTGATATATATCAAATACTATATTATTTAATATATTATACATATATTATCTAAAAACAGCAAATATAATATAAAATATAAGAATTTTAAAAAACAAAATTTATAACAAATAATTATAAATTATATAAAGTAAAAGTTAGCTAAAAAATAATAATAAATTATTATAATGAGTAGAGCAATTAAAGCTGCAAGTTTATTTAGTGTTCTTACTATAATTTGGTTTTATCTTTTACTATTCAGCGATTTTATGCAATAAAATATTTAGTATAAATAAATAGTATAGGCAATTCCTGGATATTCATTAATGGTTTTTGGATGTTATGCATTATTTTCAATTGGAAAAGATTTATATTATTTAAAAGATTACCCAGAAGAATCAGAGTCATTAAAAAATGAAATATAAGAAGCAAAAAATTTTTTTAAATCTAAAAATATAGCATGATTTATAAATTAAGCAACTATTAATAATAAATTTTAAAATTTTATAAAATTTATTCATTTGTCTGAATTATAATTTATATATTGTTAATAGCAAATTGTGTATAAAAATTGTTCTCTAAAAGTATTTTAGGTATTTATCAATTATATAGAAAATATTGTATTTTTTTATTTATATATACTTCTAATAATTAAGAACTTTAATAATTTATAAATAATATTTCACATATCGTAATTAAAATACAGGTACTCGATTATGAAATATAAATTTTTTCTTAGAATGAAAATTCATCAAATATTCCAAATGCTGGGATAAATAATTCTATATTACTATTAATTTGCCTTTCAATAAGTAATTAAAACATTATAATAAAACATATTTACAAAAAATAAATAACTATATTAAATAATAATAAATTACAAATAAAAAAAATAATATATAAATTATAACCAAAATTTCCACAAAAAAAAAGAAAAAAGAAAAAAATAAGCATACAAAAAGAATATTTTTATAATAAACTTATATAAATAATAAATAGTGTAAAATAAAATAAATAAAAATGAGTATGAGTCAAACCGGTATAAGTAGATAAACTAATAGGTCAAATAGAGTAGAAGATATGGTATATAATAATAATAGTTAAAGTATAGGAGGCCCTGTTTCTAATTGGGGAACTTCTAATTAAACTACTACTATAAAAGGAAGAATTGGCATTTTAGAAGAGTTAGTAAGAACAGTTTCTACTGAATTAGAAACTCACAGAAAAGAGCTAAAAGATTTAATTAAAGATAAAAATATAATAGAAAATGTAAATAAATTAAATAATAAAAGATTTAAAATTGTTTTATAAATTAAAATATCTATTTTATATTTTTAAACGATTTTTAGAAATTTATAGCAGTGTATATTTGTTTTCATACAAAAAAAATATTTATTACCTTAATTATTTATTTACAGTAAATTTTGATATTTTCATTTTTCAGTATGTCAATATAATTTTTATAGTTTTTTAATTTATTTAATAGCTGTTAGTTAAAAAAATGCATGATACTCACAGTGTTTTGGCAAATGAAATTTTGAGATTGGATGATGAAAATAGAAGGCATATAAATTACATGGATTAAGAAGAAAATAGAGTTTAGGGATTAATTGGTAAAATGAGCTTAGATAGTAAGGCTTTAGGATAAACTTTAACATAAATTGATAAAAGAATAACTGAACTTGAGTTTTAACTCGGAAATACAGAATAAAACTGATTATAATACATAACTCTTCCAAATATTGATATATAATA
Source organism: Pseudocohnilembus persalinus (assembly GCA_001447515.1). NCBI lineage: Eukaryota > Ciliophora > Oligohymenophorea > Philasterida > Pseudocohnilembidae > Pseudocohnilembus > Pseudocohnilembus persalinus. The sequence goes on from LDAU01000207.1 coordinate 77,582, forward strand.
AAATAAAAAATTTAGGTATTTAGTTATTTATATATTTTTATCACTTTAAATTAAATATTAACTTAAATTATATATATAAAATATTTTTTATTTTGTAAAATTATAAAATTTTATAAAAATAAATATATTTATTATTATACTAATTATATATTAATATACAAAGGAAAACTTAAATAATCATAGAAAAAAAATATTTTCAATTCATATAATTTTTATATATATGTTTTTAATTTATTGTAAATCAATAATTTTAATTTGTAAAATTTCCTATAAATTAAGTTTTTTAGAATAATTCATCGATTTAAGCTATATTTTATGAGTCTAATTCAGAATTTGAATTTTCATCATTAAAATCACTTTAGTTATTACTTATAGAACTTTAAACATTCAAATTATTTTAATCCATTTTATTTTTATATTACTATAATTTTTATGGCTATGATTATTATTATTAATGTCGTTAATTATGATCATTTTATTCATAATCTTCTTTATTTCCAAAACTATTATTTTATATTTATTCTTATTCTGACCTTTATGATTCACATTTACTTTAACTTTATGAATTATGGTATAAACTACCTTCTTTATCTGAATACCTTATTTTAATAAAAATATATTTATTATTTTTTATTACTTAATTGTATTAAATAAAATATAATTTTAACATTAATTTTTTTATTTTTACATTTGACTTTTATCATCTTATAATTTAGTGTTTTACTAATTTTTACAAAATTTTATAGATTAATTGTTTTTATCCTTTTCATTTGAACCATTCTTACATTTGTGGTGTTATATTTATTAATTTAAATATTATATTTAATTTTTATAATAAAAAATATCTCCTTCATATTACAATTAAAAACTATTTTTAATTTTATCCTATAAATATTAAATTTAATATTTAATAAATGTGTTACTATACTAATTTTTACCATAAAACCCTGTTAAGTTTATTCATAATGGTTTTGAATTTCTTATATTTTTTTTCCGCAATTCTACTCAATTTTTATTTTCATTTCTTAACTAATTCGCAATTTTTCATTTAACTCTTCGATTTAATAGTTTTAATTTTCTAATTACAATTCTAATTAAATATTTTTCTCTTTGAGCTTGGAAAATTTTAATAATACTTATATTGTTTGCAATAGATTAAATATTTATATAAATTACATTATCATATTCTAATTAATAGCTTTTTTTCTATTATGGGGATATACCGCTGTATTTTAATGATAAATCTTCTAAATCTGATTACAATACTTTAATTTATAAATTAAGATTTTTTATTTCTTATTGTCTGTTTTCTAACTTTGTTTCATTGTTTGATTTAATTTCTTCCAAATCTGAAACTTTTATGCTAAGAATATTATTTTACTGGTTTAGTTAATTTATAACCTATTTTTTAAAAGAATTTTATTATTATTTATTTTTTAATACCATAATTATCTACTTGTTTTATATGCTATATATATCATTTATAAAAAATATATAAAAATTAATATTTTTACTTAAATTGCTTTAGAATAATTTTAATCATTTTATAAATCCTCAATTTGTGATTATAACATTTATTATTTTTATGTACTTGAATATTTACTTGTTTCAAGTTAATTTTATATTTACGAAATATCTTTTTCATATACTTCTGTAACTTACTAGCTTTTTTATTTCCAATGTTCTAACCATTTATTGGCTTAATATAATTATTCTTACAATTCTTTTATAAATTACTCTTTATCTTCCTGACCCTAAACTAAAATTTCTACTTACTTTTTTAGAGATCTAATTTTTTAATAATTAAAAAATTATATTTGAGATATAGTGCATTAAACATAGTTTTTTAATTAATTGATTTTTAAAATTAAATAATTTAAATAAAATACTTTATTTGCTACTCACTATATATTTATCCTTTTAAATTTTCTTATTACAAATTTTAATATTTTTGCATCCATTATTTCAATTAATTTTATAGATATTCAGATTATTCATCATTTTAATATTAATCCAAACTATTTTTGTAAGATTATTCTAATTTTTCAAAATCATTTTATAGTCTTTATTCTATTAATACATCTGTTTATTAAAAATTGATAAATGATTATTAAAAAAGTAAAATTTTAGCATATGTTACTCATTATTTATTTTTTTATATATATTATTATATTTACACATTTCTTAAATTTATTTATCCTCAAGTACTGAAAATTATTACTATAAATCTTTAACTTTTTAATTTAATAATTTAATTTAAACATCTTTCTATTATATTTCAATACTTTCATTAACCTAAGAATTTTTTACATTAAATTTTTTATGCATGATTTCACTTTCATGCCTACTAAAGCCCTTTTAGAAATTTGTATCTAATTGGTTAATTTTATTTTAATCCATTAGTCCCAAAAGTTTATTTTCATAATTTTAATTTTATATTTACGATTATTCAAGTTCTTACAAAATGTTTTAACTGATTTTCTTATATTAATATATAAAAAAAAGAATAAAAATCAAATAAATAAATTAAGTAAATATTTTAAAGCTTTAAGTTACCTATTATTTTTAAAGGGCAGATTCTAAATCCTAAACTTAGGATTATATGTTTTTGTTAGGAATTTTTCTATTTTAATTCCAGTTTTATTATGTTCTGTCTTATTAATTGGTTAAAATTTATTTTTAAGTTTAATTTTTTTAATTATTAGGTGTGTTAAATTACGTTTATTATTACTATAATTTCTATCTACTTTTAGAATGATTTAAATTTTCATAATTACTTTATTATGATTTAAATAAACTTCTTTGATTTTTCTGTTATTTTTATTTGTACTAAGACATTTCTTAATCCTAAAATTGTTATAATTATCTATTTAAGCTAGACACAGAATATTGTGAGAACTAAGAATTCCCTAAGTTTTTTAGATTATCATTATTGTTATTATTATTATTTATTTGATTTTAATTCAAGTTTTATTGGCTGCTATTTTTTGATAAAATATCATTATTAATTATATTTTAATATATTTATTACGGATTGTAAGGCAATTTAGGTTCAAATTAACTATGCTGTAATTTTATAAATCCTGAATTATCATTTTTATCTCTATCATCATGTTAATCATTAAATTTGTTATTATTGGTATCTTGATTTTTATTTTAAAATTAGTTTTTTTATGGCATAAATGTTTATTAATTTTAAAATTCATGCATATTATTTATATTATTGTAAAATTATTTATTTTAATTATTGGAGCTTGAGTTTTTTTGGTTGTTAATTTTTTCTTCTTATTTTTATATTAATGTTTAAAAATTTGATATATCAAAACTAGGAGCAGTTGGTTCATTTAGATCGTCTTTGTTTTAATTAGTAAAATTTAAATTGCTGCTATTATTTTTAAAGTTGGGAAAACTACAAGTCCCACAGTCATTTATATTTTTATTAAGCATTAATTTATTTTTATATTTTTGTTGATATTAAGTAATTTGAATGACTTTTTTATTTTTTCGTTATTTAATTTAAATTCTATAAAATTTTATTTTATTTAATTTAATAAATTTAATAATAAATTCCAAATTAAGGTTTTATTGGTATAAAATAAATTTTATTCTAATTAAATTATAAAATTAATATAGTAATTTTACGCTTCTATAGCTATATTTTATTTCAAATAATTAAATTAAAAATACTAAGTAAATTATTATATATATAGAAATTTATTTTCACAAAATTTCTAATAATTTTGTTTATTATATTTAATTCTATATATTTATATTTTAATTTTACTCTTTTTAATTACATTTATTTTAATTTTGCGATCTTTAACTTTAAATTTCTTTTCCTTACTCTAATTTATCAAATTATTAATTATTATTTCCATTATTAATATTACTTTCTTCTAAATTGTTATTAAAATAAATTTATTTAATTTACAAGTTATCCTTTTTTTAGCTTAAAGGTTAACCTTTATTAACATTTTATTCTGTATTATTTTATTTAAACTACTAATTTTTTTAATTTATTTAATTTTTATTTAATTAATCATTTAATATAGGCGTTTAATATTTTGGAGAAATTAAATTTTATATAATATCTCTATTGGAATTTAAATTAGTGTTTTCGTCATTTATTTTAAAAGTTTAATTGTTTTTATTTTTTTCAAAATTTTTTTATCTCTTTTTATTTTTTTCTGGTGAATGGAAGAATATGGGCTATTATTTATTATTATTTTTATACTCTTACTCCTAATTATTAATTTTATTATTTTATTACATAAGATATTTTTCTCTTATTTATTCTTTGATAATTTATTCTGTAATGTTTATAGGTTTTTATTATGAGAATTATTAATTGTCGTTTTTTTCATTTTATATGATTTTTTATTTAAAATTTGGAGATAATTTATATGATTAACTGTTCTTCTCATTTTCATTTTCATTTTAATTATGATCTATAATTTAATTATTTAATTTTTCTGGAGATTTGTTTTCTGAAAGCTAATTATCTATAGTTGATTTAAACTAAAATATATTAAATTCTTCGAAAAAATCTTCCAATTAGACAATTTAATTTCTATCGTATTTACTTTCTTTTTATGTGTTCTCGTACAAACTTTACTAATTTTCTTAAAATTTTCTTTAAATATAATTTTCTTCTAAATTTTCCTATTAATCGTTTTTGTCTGTAAGTTTAAAAATATTATAATATATATATAAAATATATACAGATTAATACTTTATCTTATTATTATTATATATAATGTTTTTTCTTAAAAAATCATAATTTTTTCTTTTTTATAGAATTGTATTAATTCATATATTATAGAAAAGAGATTTAAGTATAATTATAATTTTTTTTTACTTTCATCACTTTCTAGTTATTATAATCCTTACTGTTAATTTATTTATTCTTCTTCTTCCTATTTTTCATCATAATCTAATAAATTGTATATAATTTGTACCCTATCTAAATGATTATACTTACTACCATATAACTACTCAGGTTCTTTGAAAAAATTATCGGTAAAAATCTCTTATTAATTATTTGACTTTTATATATTAAGATATCTTTTAATTTCTTCTTAATTTTTTTTATGAAACTCCATATCTTGTGCTAAATTTTATTATTAGTTTGTATATTACGTTAAGTTAAATTGCTGAACTTTATAAGGTGAACTTATAGAATTTAAATGGAAATTTTCTTATAATTAATTTATGTTTATATTGGGTGATATAGTAGAATTTTCAAATTATGAGAGAGTTTATTAACTTTCATTTACATTTTATGATAATTATTATTTTTAAAAAAAAGTACTTTTCGGAGAATTCATAGTATTAAACTAAGATAGTTCAGTTTAACTCTTTTCTATGCTCTCTTATATTATTGGCAAATCAAACTATTTTCTCTTGAGCTTTTCTAAAAAAATTTATTTTTACATAATTTTTTCGCAATTTCCAAATAACAATCGTCTAGCTAATTACCTTTTTATTTTATTATTTATTTGTCTTTCCATTCTTTTTTTATTATAATTTTCTAGTCCTCTATACTGTAAATCATAAATCAAATTTATATTTATATATATATATGTATTTATTTAAAAAATACTAAATTATTTTTACCTTAACTTGAAAAGTCATTATAATCAAATTAAATTGCAAAATATTAGTTTTTATTTAATCTATTACTTGAAATGTAAAATTAGCATTTTAACCTTAAAACCTTAGATTCCCTGGCTCATAATTTTAGAAATCAAATTTTTTTTTTATATTTTACCAAATATCTTGTATATTAGCTTATTAACTTTATAATTTTAAATTTATTTCTTTTTATATTATTCCCATTTGTGTAATATACGCAAATATAATGTTTTTTTAAAATTCAGCTTTATTTTATTTTGCTATTTAAATTAAAATTTTTAAATATGATTAAAATATATTATTAATATAATAATAGTAATTTACAATTATATTATTTTTAGGAAGTTTATAATTCATTTCCTAGGTCCTCTTAATTTTATTATATATGATTAATAGAACAGCATCCCATTATTTAATTATGCTTTTAATGATTTCTTTTAAATAAAAATTTATTTATGAATTTTTATTTAATTTTTTTTAATACTTCAATAAAATGAAATCTGAAATTATACTATATAATTTAATAAAATTAAATTTTATCAACAAATACTTTGAGTAGGATTTTTAACTAAAATAAAGATTAAAATAACTTAACATATATAAAATTTTAAAATACTAAAAATAATAGATTAAATAAGCTAATTTAAAATCACAATTTAGTTATTTAAAACAATAATAACTTCATTATAAAAAATATGGTGTATTTGTTACCCTCAAATATTGTTTATATTGAAATAATACTATAATAAGAATGCAAAAATTCAAACTATATTGATTAAATCTTACAAAAAATTTTTTTAATTACTTTAATAAAATATTTCGCCTTATTAAAATTAGAAAAATTATATATATATAAAAAAAATAAAAAAAATAAAAAATAATCATATTATTATAACAATAAATAAATTATAATGGGAGTATAAGGTTTATGGACCCTTCTTTCACCAGCAGGCACAAGAATTGACCCTCAATCACTAAGAGGCAAAAGACTTGCAATTGATGTTAGTATATGGGTTATGAAAATCATATATGGTTTTATTGCGAAACCAAATATGTCTTCTAATTAGTTTTAAAATATTCATTTAATTATGATTCTTAGGAGGTCACTTATAAACATAAATTTATATTATAAAAATTTAAATACATTTTTCAGTTTTAAAAATAATTTATTTGTATATTAAGTTGATTTTTATATTAATTTATTTATTATAGGTTGATTACACTGCTAGAGTTAGGAATAAAACCTGTTTTTGTTTTTGATGGTAAACCTCCGGAATTGAAAAAATAAACATTAATGTTGAGACAGGTATGCTATTTTTACTTTGATTAATATTTTAGTTAAAAATTAAAAAATTTATATAAAAGGAAATAAGAGAAAAAAGGGAAAAAAATTTGAAAAAACTAGCAGAAAGATATTTAGTTAAATAATTGGAATAAAAATTAACATAGGATGGTATAGATGAAACTAATAATAATAATTAAAAAAATGCTTAAAATGAGAAATTTAAACAAGAATTATTATAGCAAAAACAAGAGTTAGAAGAAATTGAAGCCTTAGTTTAAGGATTAAGTGAAAATGATAAAAATGATTTTGAATTGTAACTAGAAAATCATTAGCATTCAATTTTAGATACTGAATTTTAATCAATGCTGGATTTCGATGAAAATATATTTTTAAGTTACTTTGGGGATTAGTTCTAAAGTAATTAGGAGTTCTATGAATTAAGTGTTGCTGATAAAAATATAATAGTATAAGATTTGGTTTTGATTTGGAAAAAAAAATAAAATTAAAAATTTAAATAAATAAAAGATGACAGCTAATATTCTTAAATGCAAGCTAGCCAGTATATTTAGTAAAAAATTAAAAATAAAAATATACATATAAGTTTATTAATAAATAATTTAATTTTATAATAAATGTAGGTATTGTTAGCATAAAAAAAAATTAAATAATATAAGAGAATAAAATAATGAGAAACTACGTTAATTATAGATATAATCTTTGAATAGTGATAATTAAGATTTACTTAATTAATATATGAATTAACCAAATACAAAAATTATGTAAGGTGACATAAAATCAAATAGAGATAATTTCTTTATTTTAATTACAGAATAATAAAAAAAAAAGAATGATGGTGACATGCTAAGCAGAGTAAAAAAAATAAATATTAATAAAATATACTGATAATAAATATAATTTAATTTTATTATAAACCTAAATTGTAATAAAGTTATAAAGCTTTTTTCTTTTATATATAGAATTAAAATATATACTAATAAATATTTTTTTTTATATAGATAAAGGGTAAATATGATATTCAAGATTTAATATAAAAAGATAAAGAAAATCCTGAAAAAAAAAGAATGACAAAAACACAGAAGTATTAAAAAATGAATGAGAAATTTAATAATATATTACAAGGAAGGTAAAAAGAAGAAATTGATTTTAGAAACTTTTAAGAAGAAATTTCTGAAAAATAAGAAAACGAAAGAAATAAGGAAAAACTTGAGAGTTATAAAATCTAGTAGAATGATACATTTTAGAAAGAAAAAAAAGCAAATTAAAATTAAGAAAATTAAAAAATGTTTAAAATCACAGATTTATATGGGACTTTTTCTACAGATTCAGATGAAGATAATGAATCGTAATAAAATAATAAGAGTGAATAAAAATCTACTTATTAATTCATCAAAAATGAATAAAATGATAATTAATAAAATTAAAATAACTAAAATTTGAATAAAGATGATATATTAAAAATAATCAGCTAAAGCTAATCTGTTTTGGATACTAATTATTTTTAAAAATAAAAAAGTGAAATCTAAGAAAAAGAAGATTAATTAGGCGCTATAGAAGAAGAAAGTAGTGATAATAATTTATTTAAAATGTTGGATGAATTTAATTAGTAGTCTAATGAAACAGAATCAGATTAATCCGAAAAAATAAATGATCTTACATAGGCAAATGAATTATTACCAATTTATAGTAATCAATTATAAATTTAAAAATCTTAGGATAGTTTAGATAATAATTAATATTAATAAACCAAAAAAAACAAAAAAAAAAATGTATAAAACCAAGAAAAATATTTGGGTAAAACTAAAAATTAAGATACTAATATTTTTGATAGTTCTTCTGAAGATTAAAGTTCTATAAAGGCAAAGAAGAATTATAAGAAAAATAAAAATAAAGATTAAAATACCAAAAAAATGTAGTAAACTGAAAATATATGTTAACAAAAATAATTTTTTCCTTCAGATAACGAATAATTAAAAAAGAAGGAAAATAAGCTAGATAATTTATAGCATGCAACTTAATAAGAAAAATATTAAAAAGTAGATATAAATAAAAATAAATAAACATAATAGTCTTAAAATTAATAATAGTCTAATAACTAAAAAATTGATAATTAATAATTAGAAAGTATGATAAAATAAATGGATAGAGAAATTTATTAACAATCATAATAGTAAGCAGGTAAATAAAAGAACAAAAATTTGTAATAATTAAAAAAATCTATAGATGAGTTGGATTCTGAAGCTGATGTTAATGATATGGAAGAAATTGATGATATTGATATAGATGCGATTTTGGATGATCATGTATTAAATAATTAATAAAAAAAATTAAAAATTTAATTATAAGGTTTTATTTATAATAATATTTATATTTATATATTTATTTTAAAATTATATATTTAATTTTCTTTTATATTTCTTACAGGATTATTAGAATTAAAATATACTGGAGTTAGAAGAAGAATTTAAAAAATATTAAATTATTTAAGGGTTAAACAGTGAAACAATATAAGATAAATTTGAATAAATTAAGCATCTTTTGAAAATATTTGGCGTACCATACTTAGAAGTATAAAAAAAATTTTTTTTAAAGCATTTCTAAATAGATATTTTAATTCATAATAATAATATAAATAAATAATTTTAATAATTTTTAAAGGCTCCATCAGAAGCTGAAGCATAATGTGCTGAATTAGAATTGTTACATTTGGTTGATGGAACAGTAAATTAAAAAAAAAAATTTAATATAATTAAAAAAAAAATTTTTTTAATAATTTTAATTGTATTAAACTTTACGAGTTAATGAAAGTTACTTTAATAAATTTCTATATTTATATATTAATGATTATTTTATTATATTAATATTTTATTTTATTTCATTTTAGATAACTGATGATAGCGATAGCTTTTTGTTTGGTTGTTAAGCTGTTTATAGAGGGGTTTTTAGTTCCATTTCATAACCATTCTAAGGTAAAAGGACAAAATAAGCTTCATTTTTATAATAATATAAAATGAATGATATAAATAAATAGTTGGGGTTAAATAGAGAGTAGTTGATATACTTAGCCATGTTTTTAGGATCTGATTATACTTTAGGAATTAAAGGTGTTGGGTAATAAAAATTTTTATATAAAAAAAAAATTAGTTAATTTAAAAAAAAAAATAAATAATAATAATTACTTAGGATTGTTAATGCTTTAGAAATTTTAGAGGCTTTTTAAGATATGGATGGGCTTAAAAGGTTTAAAGAATGGGCCAAATCTGCCGACATTTTATTAGAAAATGCAGAAAAATTTTATGAAGATATTCCTATTACAGAAAAAAGGTTTTTAGAAAAACATAAAAACTATAAAAAAGCATGGGAACTGCCCTTTGACTTTCCTTCATAAAGAGTTTTTAATGCATATTTAAACCCTAATGTAGATTCTAGTAAAGAAAAATTCTCATGGTAAAATCCAGATACGTAAAAATTAGAGTATTTTTGCAATGAAGTTTTAGATTTTTAGCCAGAAGCCACCAATATTATAATATAATAAATAAGTAATCTAAATTTTTTAATATTTAAATTTCATTTACAATTAAATTAAATAATAAAGTATTTATACAAAATTAATTTAATTTATAGAAAATGCTATTTAAGCAAACAAACTAGAATAGAAAAAAATAACCGATTTTTTTGATAAGGAAACAAAATTCGCTATAATTAACAGTAAAAGAATATTACAGGCTGTTGAAGGTATAAAAAGAAAATCTGACCCTAATTACGATATTATGAAAGATGATAGCATAAATGTTAATAGTAATTAAATTTTAGATAAAACTCTAGAAAAAATTGGGCAAAATAATAACTCTAATAAAAAATTGAATAAAAAAACATAACACAGAGGGAGAAATTTTATACTAGATAGTGATGAAGATGAAAATGAATTAGAAAATAAATAAAATAGTTTATAAAATAAAAAAGAATAAAAATAATTTTAAGATGATAGTTAATAAGATATTGAAGGCAATGAAATAAATTTTTCCAATCATAATATAATGGAATAATTTAAATATAAGGGAAAGAAAAAAAGATTGTGATTGACTATTATAATATTATATTTATTAAAATTTTATAATTATTTAAAAATATTTAATATTATCTAGTTTAATATTATTTTAAAATTTTGCTAAATATCAAGCATCTTAAACATATAAAATATATAAATTTATCATATATATCACCTCCTAATTTCAATTAAATCATAATTAAATTAAAATCTTAATATATATAAATATATATGATATTTTATTAAAAATTAAAAAAGGTTGTCGACACGTGGACTTCCCAAGCGGTCCCCCACCTTAGTACTAACCACGCCTTAAGACGCTTAACTTCGGAGTTCTAATGGGATCCGGTGCTTTAGCCTTAGTATGGCCGACAACGAAATTATACATAATAAATTATTTATAAATTATAAAAATATTTATATAAAATGAAATCCAAAAATAAAAAATTTATTGTTATATTTTTATTTAATTATAAACATTTATAATTGGTGTTTCGAAAAATTTATGTTTATTTTATTTTTATAATTAATTAAATTAATTATACAACATTAATATTGCCAAAATAATTGATTGACTTAAGCATTAAAATTATATCTCAAATTTACGGATTTAATATAAATTATTATAATAAATTAAGAAATCATATATTTTTTAATAATATGGATATTTTTTTTACATTTTATTTATATTTAAAAATATTTTATTTTAAAAATTAAAAAAGGTTGTCGACACGTGGACTTCCCAAGCGGTCCCCCACCTTAGTACTAACCACGCCTTAAGACGCTTAACTTCGGAGTTCTAATGGGATCCGGTGCTTTAGCCTTAGTATGGCCGACAACGAAATTATATAGAATATATTAATTATATTGTAATTAATTTAATATATAATGTAAATAGAATATATTATTATTAAAAAATTACCATATATTTTTAAAAAATTGATTTGAATTTAAAAAATTTAAAAATTTATAATAAATTTAGAATAGATAGGCCTATGTCATTGAATAATTTAAATAAAAATATCTTTTTGGGTATTTATTTTTTAAGATTCAGAATTATTTATTGCTTCTCAAACGAATTTTTTTTTTACAATTTTTGAATATTGATAAAAGTAAATCAAAAATATAAAAAATAATTAATATTATATAAATTTAAGGTGGCTTTAATAAAAATATACAATTGACATCATTAATTAAATTAAGAAACAAAATCTAACTAATTTAAATATACAAAAAGTCTGTCAATTTTATATGCAATAAACTATATTTTTTATATTAACAAAAAACTTAATATATATCACTTAATTTTAAAAAAAAAATTTTTCCTTAGTGAACACAAAGAAAAATACTTATACACTAATACAAAATGTTGGTATACTAAAAAAAAAAATTTTTGCAATCAAAAAAAAATGTAAAAATCGCAATAATATAAAGAATTTTAAGAAAAATAATTATTTAATACAGTAACATGACATGAAATTATCACTATTTTTAATTATAATTCTTAACCTGTTATTTTATTTATATAAATATGACTAGAACTTAAAGATTATTACTTTTTCAATTAATTTTTTTTTTATATAGTGTAAATAATAATTAAATGTTTTTCATAGAGTAAAGTATATTTTTTTTATTTATTATATACTTAAGTAACATAGCTTAGTGTACCGCTATGTTAATATGGTTAAGGTTTAAATTTTCTATCATTTAATATATATAGTACACTAAGCTGTTTAATTTTGGCAATTTTATGGCTATTTTAAAAATTTATTACCTTAAAATATATTTTTTTTACTTATTATATACTTAAGTAACAAAGCTTAGTGTACCATTATGTTCATATGGTTAAAGTTTAAATTCTCTATTATTTGATATATGTGGTAAACTAAGCTGTGTAAGTTTGACTATTTTATGTCTATAATTTATAATACTATTTTTATTCGCTTAAACTTAATTTTCTTATAAAAATAAAAATTTGATCAAAAATATTAAAAAATATTTTCATTTAAAAATAATTCTTAATAAAGCTTTAAATTAATATATTATTGTGAATTATACATATTTTCTTATGGTCTATCTAGCTTGCGAAATACTAATTATTTATAAAAAATATAATATTTTCTATAATACTAATTTAGAGTCATTAATTTTATATTATTACTTAACCCAAATACCAAGCTTTTATTAATAATTAATTAACCATATAAATAATTAAAAATTATTAATATTTACTATATAATAAGTTTATTCGATTTTTAGTTTTGCTAATCTAATAATTGGTAATCAGATATAGTTTTAATGAGGAATTTTACACTAATTAAATTATATTGAATTTTCCAATTTAGGTTATAATTTAAGGCTACGAACTTTTTATATATTTTTATATTTTAAAAAATTAGTATTTCGCATGCTAGATAGACTATAGTGTTCTAAAATTTTTTCTTAGCTTACAATATTTTGTTTTTTAGTGTGTACACTAAGGAAATTTTTTTTTTTTCTAAAATTAAGCAAAACCACCTTATATAAGCCTGGTTGGTGCTAAAATGTTATTTTTTATGCATTTTAGGAATAAAATTTTTTCATACCTTTTGAGTTATATTAAAAAAATTTACAATTAGATTTGGATGAAATATTTTTATTTTTATGGTACTATAATTAATATTAAAATAAAAAATTTAAGATTATTTTATATATTTCAAATAAATAATAATATTAAAGAATCTCTACTGTATATTAATTATATAATCAAATATAAATTTTAGCCATTTCTTATAAATAATATTTCTCTATATTTTATCCATTTTCAGCTTTCTTGCCCATTCAAATATTATCGTCACTTATATATTTAAATATAAAAATTAATATTTTATACAGAGATATTTTTAAATTTAAATAAAAAACTAATAAAAATAATTTATCAACTATGAATTAACAAAATTATTAATCAATTAATTAAATTTTTAAAATAAAAAATATTTATAATTATGATTTTATTTTTTTATTTAATCATAAATTTTGGGTTTTTACAATAATATAACGTATTTGATTATAGTTTGATAATCAAATTGAATAAAAAAATGATCTATTAACAAGAATAATTATGGGTTATTTAATGATTTATTATTCTTGGTTTATTTTTGGATCAAAATTTAATTGTTCGGGGAGCATTTTAATTTTAATTTAATATTGGTGTTAATTAAATATAAAGTGTAATAAAATCGATAATAAAAATAGATTCAAATACTCACTTAATAATTAAATTTTGGTCTAAAAATCAGAAATATTACTATTTTACGATTTTCCTCTATTTTTTATTTGCCTATTTACAATTTAATTTAAGATTTTTATCACAAAAACGAAAAAAATAAATTTCAAATTATTAATATGATTAGTTTTTTTTTTGCTACATCAAATCTAGGTTCAGATTGGTAAAGTTTGAAAAGCCATATTATTTTTTATTAAATTATAAAAATAAAAAAAATTAAAGAGAAAAAGTTAAATATTAGGAAAATATTTTTAGCTACCTTAAATTTAGATTGAAATTGGCTATGTTTTTTAATTCTTTAATTTTCTCACTTATATACTTATAAACTTAATCAGAAATATAAGATTAGCTAATTAAATTATAAAAATAAAAAAATTAAAGAGAAAAAGTTAAATACTATGAAAATATTTTTAGCTACTATAAATTTAGGTTCAAATTGGTAAGGTTTTGCAACTTTTAAATTCCCTCAATTATATACTTAGCTTGTTAATAAGAAATTACATTTCTACTAATTAAATTATAAAAATAAAAAAAATTAAAGAGAAAGAGTTAAATATTAGGAAAATATTTTTAGTTACCTTAAATCTAGGTTGAAATTGGCAAGGTTTTTCAACTCTTTAATTCCCTCACTTATATACATATAACCTTTATCAGAAATATTAATTTTACTAATTAAATTATAAAAATAAAAAAATTAAAGAGAAAAAGTTAAAACAGTGTTTTTCTGAAAAGTGATATAATTTAAAATTTCTAAAATTTATTCATATATTAATTTATATATTTTGCGCCAAAATAATGTATTTCAAGTATTTATATAGTATTTTTTATGTTTAAAAATAAATTTGCCAATTTTATTTTTACTTAAATTATAATTGATAACAATTTAGTCTAATTTATTAATAATAAACTAAAAAATTAAAATTTAAAACTTATAATTAACTGGTGATTTATAACTTATATAAATGTATTAATATAAATATCTTATAATTTTTTTAATCGTTTTTTAAATATTTTTCTATTTATTTAATATACTTAAGGAATTTAATTTGCTATATTTTTTAGTTTTTTATTTTGACTTATTACTTTTTAAATTAATCATAGTCCAATATTTAAAAATTTATGCTAAAAAAACTAACAATTACGATTTTTTCAATTGTAAAGAAAATACCTTTATTTTTTATGATACATTTAATTTCGATAATTGGACAATATATAAAATCAAAAATTAATTAATAAGTAATCTTATATAAAATCATAAATATTATATAATTTTAAGATTAGTTATAATCAAATTTTTTTGAAAATCATAGGATAAAATTTTATCATATATAATTTTTAAAATTTCGGTAGAATTTAATATATAAACATTATTTGAGTAACTTAAGTATATTAATTAAAAGTATATATTAAATTTTTTAAAAATAATTAATAAAAATTATGGTAGATACCTCACCTGTCACACAATCAAAAAAAAAAATTTCCGGAATTTCCTGAAATACCTGGAAATTTAAAAAAATTTTCAGGAAATTCCGGAAATGCACGGAAAAAAAAAAAAATTTCCGGAAATTCCAGGAAATACCCGAAAAATATTCTGACATTTCCGGAATTTCCAGACATTTCCTGGCATTTCCGGGTATTTCCGGGTAGAATTTCCGGAAATTCCGGAATTTTCAGGTGAAAATTATTTTTCTTATTT
>LDAU01000023.1:0-35841 GCA_001447515.1 Pseudocohnilembus persalinus
ATTTACTAGTAATTAAATATTAATTTATAATATAAAAATCAAAAAATATATTTATATTTAAATACTATTGTAAATATGTAATTATTTAATATTTTAAAACAAATTAAAAAAAAAATATTAAAATCAAATTATTAAATAATTAAATATAGGTTTATCGAATTAATTATGTATGCTAATAATTACGGACTTTAAAATATATTTTTTTATAAATTACTATATAATTCTTCTTATAGATATTTTAAAAATGTAAATAATATTTCTTTAAATTGTATCATACTTTATTCTTTATACATACAAGTTTATTATAAACATATTTATCTAACAAAACCAGCACTCCACATAAATAAAAATATACTAAAATACTAGTTAGCAAAAAATTACTAATTTAATTTTTTCCTAAATCTAAATAATATCCAAATAATATATGATATAAAATCTAAGCTATTAATAAAACCATAAAATAAAATTAATATAAAACTTAAAAAAAGTATTATTTTATGAGTAAATTTTATTTTTACCTAATTATAGAAACGACATATATATTCCATAAGCTTAAACAAATTAATCTTCGGTAACAGTATATCTAATACACGGAGATTTCATTATATTTATACATCCATAAAAAATACCAATTAATACAGGCCCCATAAGTGCAGTAAAGTATTATTATTAAAATTCAAATTATGCTTTTATTAGTAATATTGGTAAAAATCCAAAAAAAGAAGATATTATCCAAATATTTCTATAATTTCCAGATAAATCGCACAAAAAAGCTGATATAGGAGATATTATAGATGGAATTATCATACCTGAAACATATGATAAATTTGATATTTAACCTTATATTCCATACGTTTTTTCTAAAAATGACTTTTTGTTTTATAAATATTTAATTTAAAAAGATTTATACGATTATTAAATTAATTTTACCTAAATGTTGGATAAAAATACATAAAATATAGAATTTTCGATGGATAAAAGTAGGACTATAATCCAATATAACCAATTTAATTCATTTATTATGCTAAAATTTTATTTTATAATCTAATAAATACTACTTGATGAATCTGAATCCAAGGTTTCGGAATAATAATTTTAAACTTATCTTCTTTATTCTCGCATAAACCTTAAATAGTCCAACTTACCAGTCTTAAAAATTTTTAAAATTTTTAAAATTTTTTAATAAAGCATAAAATTTTACTACATTTATTTATATCATTTATTACAAACATAAATACTGAAAGTCCTATAAAAGTTCCTACTAATAAAATTAAATTTGCTTTAATTAATTTCTCTTAATCTCCTATCATATCATCTTTCCAAAAGCCAAATACTAAACCTGATATTGAAATTCCTAATTTACTTATAACCATCTATAAAGAACTCGCTATTCCCAATTAAGCTCCTAAAAACCATTATGTATAATAAATTACAGCTAAAACTTAAAAATTTGAATATCCTATTCCTCCAATAATTCTTGCTATCACTAAAATTTCATAAGATTTTTATAAAATAGCTATAAACTACAAAACTTACCTATTTAAATTCAAATAATTTTTATTTTATTTAGAATTATATTAATTTGTAAATAAAAATAAGAAACTTCTTTTTTTAGAATTTTAGGTCTACAAAAACTAAAAAAATCACTAAAAAAGAAAACTATTAATATAAATTAAATTCTACTATATTCATCTAAAAAAGAGAAAAAATAAAATAAAAAAAAATTAGTTTTACCCTAAAACAACTAACAACATCATTAATAACAAAATCTTAAAAAGCCCAAATTTTTATATAAACTGGCTTAAAAACAAAGGCAAAATAATATTTGGCAACTAAGGCCAAGAATACAAAAAATTGAACTGAATTTCATTTATTTTTAACTAATTTTAAAGCTCTATTTAAAAATAAGAGGGAAAAGCAAAGCAAACTTGTGCGAACATGCTCGAAATTTAAGTTGAAATTAAAAGTACCCATTTTTTGCCGTTGTATTCTTCATTTTACTACTTTAAATAATCTTCATACCATTTTTAACAAAGTAATTTTTATTATGATATTTGTTCATCCATTTTCAAAAAAAAAATTTTATATAAAAATTACTTTTTTTTACAGATGTTTAATTTTATTTTTTTTTCTCAAAAATTCTAATAAAAAAAAAGATAAAGTTAGAGAATATATCCAATACTTATTTTATTTAATAAATAAATGTAAAGATAGGTAAGATTTTAAAATGAAACGAGGTAAAATGAAAACATAATAATTGTTAATAACTTATAAATTATATAATTGTAACTATACATGAATAATAAATTATTTTAATAAAATAAATAAATAAAAAATAAAATTATAATTATAATTATAAATAATAAGCTTAATTATTTTTCAACTACATTAATAAATTACATTTTTTATGATTTATTTTCAAATTTCTTCATCAATTTATTCAACATATCCTATTGGTTAACTAAGCTTTTCTTCAGTACTGTGATCAAGCTATTTAATATATGATAGTGATTTTTATTATAGTTCTTGTTCTGATTTTTATTTTTAAGATTATTATTCTTAATATTTTGTTAAATTTCTATTTATCAATTTATTATTATGTGTTTTGTCATAAAATACAAATAATATAGTGCCCACAAAAAATATAATAACTATTACCAATAAAAATTATGCTAATTATTTAATTCCCAATTGTAAAAAATATCCTATTAGTACTGGAAACAACATCAAAACTAAAATATAATGGTTATAAATTAATTAAAAATAAATTACAATTATTATTTAAAATAGCTTAATAATTTTATATTTAAATATTTAAAATTACCCAAATTAATATAAGATATACTTATACTAGTTGCTAAGGCATATTATTCCTCTTTTACAGAATATCTTATACACGGCTATCGCATTGTATTTACTATACCATAAAATATTCCAAAAAAAACAGGTGGAAATAATGCAGTCATATATTGATATTCAAATTAAATGCCAGATAGTATAAAAATGACAGGACAAAATACAATTAATGCTGCGAAAATCCAAATATTTCTATAATTTCCAGTTTTATCACAAATTAAAGCTGGTAAAGGAGAAACAAATGCAGCTATAAACATAGGTAATACATAAGCTAAACTTGTTATTTTACCTTCAATTGAATACGCTTTTTGCAAAAATGCCTTTATTTAAAATTTATACTTAATAATTAAAATCACTCAAATAATTTTTAAAATAAAAAAATACCTATATATTATTTAAAAACCCATAATATAAACAATTGACACATGACCCTAATACTATAACATAATAGAATAATAATGGCAACTCTTTTATATTTTAATACACAATCAAAAGATAATTTTATATGGAGCCATGGGACTCATCTTTAATTTCTGATAGTCTTATTTTTCTCCTTTTTTCTCTCAATTCCCCCAAATAGTCATATTTTAAAGCCTTAAAAAATATAAATATAAAAAAAATTAATAATTAACTACCCTCAACAAATTTATCATACTTTAAAATCTACTTTTAAAATATTTACCAAAATACAAAGAAAAAAACTTAAAATTCCTCCTACCAATAAATAAAGTAAGGGTTAATATAAATACTATTCTCCGTCATCTTTTACATTTTTTTCTTCATCTGATTGTTACCATTAACTAAAAAATAAACCTGCAAATGAAACTGCTAATTTACCACTTATCATTTGTAAAGCACTGGCTAATCCTATAGAACTGCCTACAAACCACTCGGTCCACAAAATTGCCAAAATTATCTAATAATTAGCAAATCCAATTCCCACAAAAAGTCTAGCAAATAAAATGAGTTCATAAATTCTAAGCCAAACCGCCAAAAACTATAATAAATGTCTACCAAATACAAAAAATAAAGTTAATAAAACAAATTATAAAAAATATTATATAAACTTATATAATTAAAAATAATAATACACATTTATTATCATATTAATATTTAATCAATATTTCGATAAAATCCGCAAGAAAAATCAACTCTATATTAAAATAAATTTTTATTTTTTACTATATCACACTAATAATTTAATAGTTTTTTTTTTATAAAATAAAATAAAAGGTAATTAATATACCGAAAAAATAAATTAAAAATAAATAAAAAACGGTGTATATATATTTTTTTTCATACCCAATCAAAACCGTACTCATAAGCATAACCAAACTTCTAGCGATTCCCATTCTTTAGGCAATTATACCTACAATTAAGGGAAACAAAATATTTGGCACATTTTGTATTGAAAATAAAAAGTTATACTGAATTTCGTTTATGTCAAATAATTTTTGTAAGTAAATTTAAAAATAAGCTGGAAAAACAAAGGCAATTTGCGCCACTACGCCGGATAAACAGGCCAAAATTAATAAAAACCATCTTTTTGCCCGATTTTCCTTATTTATGTCTTTTAAATATTTCTCGTATTCTTCTTCTTATTTTAAAATTGACTTCTTATTGCTAGGCTGTTCTTACATTATTATTTTATTTTAATGATTTTTTTTGTTTTGTTTTTATTGCTTTTTGTTTTTTGTTTTTTGTTTTTTATTAGTATTGAAATTTTATTAATCACTATAAATCTTGATTTATATTTTATTCAGGTATTTTATTAAATAATATAAATAAAATAAGTATAGGAAAAATTTTAAGATATCATTTTCAATTTAAATAACTTTTTATTTTATAATATAGATAATAAAAAATTATAGTAAAAAATCTATTTATTTTAATTCTAATATAAAATGAATAATTACCAACTTGTTATAATCATAAATTAATTTGATTTTATTATAATTGCATATTTTATATAAATATAATTAAAAATGCTACTTTTATTATAAAGAATAATCATGAATTATAATATAAGGATACTTTTATTATAAAAACATATTTTTAAATATAAATCATTTAATCAAATTTAAAATATTTTTTTGCTAACTTATGCATTATTTTTAATTAATACGTTAGCTTTAATACAATTTAACTCAAATCTCATCTTCTTATCTTACGTATTTATGTTTTCCTTCATCATGACTAAATTAGTATTTATTTAAATGTAAAATTTAATGTACATGTGCATTATTATTTCCATTTTAACTGGTTGCTGTATGGTTTTAACTATGTTGTTATTATTATTATCTTTTAGTTCTCGTTCTTCCAATTAATTTATTTCCTTTTGACATATCGTAAAAATTCAAAAAAACTGAACCTGAAAAAAATATCAGCCCTACAATAACAAAAAACCAACTTAATGCCACAACACCTTTTTATAAGATATACCCATAAAATACAGGAAACCCTGTTAAAACTATTAAATGAAAAAAATTAATATAAAATATTATTATTTTTTAAACGTAGATAAAATACTAAAATAATAAATTTATATAAAATATATAAAAACTACCTAAATTTATATAAGAAAGTGCCAAACCAGTGGCCACAGTATATTAATCTTCGTGCACAGCATACCTTATACTAGGCTATCTCATTGGATTCACAATTCCAAAAAACATTCCGAATAACATAGGAACAGCCATAGCTGTCAAATATTCTTATTAAAATTAATATTAACTACTTATAAAAAAAATTGGCAAAAAAACTAAAATTGCAGAAACCCACCAAACATTTCGAAAATTTCCTGTTCCATCACATATTAAAGCCGAAATTGGAGAAACACAAGAAGCCACCATTTAAGCTACTACGTAAGCCAAACCTGTTATTTATCCTTCTATATTATAACAGATTTTTAAAAATACCTTTAATTAAAGTTTATTAATTAATTTAAAACAAAAATTATGTTGTTAAATTTATAATTTTAATAAAAATTTAATTAATTAATTATTAAATATAATAGCTTTAAATTATTTTTACTTATATGTTATTCACAAATCCGTAGTATATACTATTAATTAAGGAACCTAAAACAATAATTTGCCAGTACAAACCAGGAAGACTTTAAACTTTATCGTAACTTTATGTCACCAAACTTATAAATTAGCCTTAATTCTGATTTTATTATTTTTATAACAATTTTCTTCTTTTTTCTCTAATATATCTTACATAATCAGTTTTAATTACCTTATTAAATAAAGAATATATAAATTTAAATAACCAAATTTCCTAGACATAACATAACCTATATATTTTTAATTTTTACAATAATAGTTTTGAACACACATTACAAAAATAGATACATAATTATAATACATAAAAAAAATTAAATAAAATAATAATATATATTACATATAAACACAAAATAAATGAGCCTATTCCGCCTATTAATATATATAATAAAGGAGGCTCAACAATTTCACTTGGACTTTTATCTAATTCTTAATATTAACTAAAAACGATTCCTGCTAAAGAAACGCCAATTTTTCCGCTTATCATTTACAAAGATGTAGCTAAACCTAAATTTTTTCCTATAAACCATTATGTCAACATTATAAGGTTAACTTATTGATAATTTGCAAAACCAATTCCTATAAATAATCTTGCAAATAATATCAATTTGTAGCTCACTAATTTTACCGCTGTGTATTATAATATATGTCTATTTAAAAAAAAAAAAAATTAATCAAAAATCAAAATTATAAATTATAATATATTTTTACATCTTTTATAATTATATATTTAATTATTATTGAATTTGTTCACTATATATTTTTTTGAATTCATATTTTTTGATTTCTTAATATAGTTTACTTTATCATTTTTAAAATTATAATGGAAGTAAAATTTAAAATATCTATAAATTTATCCAAAATTATAATTATTTTTGATTTTTAATTATAATAAAAACAAAATAATTAAATTTAATTATTCTTTCAAAATCCTTTAATATTAATTTATCATTTTTATTTACCCTATTAAGACAATAAAAATTAGCACTGTCTAGCACTGCCCTACACCGTATTTTGAAGTTAAAATTCCAATTAAAAATGGCACTATAATATTAGGAATATTTTATACAGAATATAAGAAATTAAACTATACTTCATTTATTTAAAATAATTTCTCTAATTAAACTTAAAAATATGTAGGAAAAACAAAAGCCACTTACGCCATAATGCCAGCCGTACAACCCATAAATAATAACATCCATTTTTTATACTTATAAATATCATTCAAATTCTATATGTAATTTTCATACCATTTCTCGTTTATTATATCTTTATGAATATCTTCTTTATGTTCTTCTAATTCCATTTTTTTATTTTTTAAGTATTAAATTTTATTTTATTTTATTTTCTTTTTTTATTTGTTTTTTAGTTTACAAATTATAAAAAAAATTTAAATAGTAAACGAGTTTAATAAATAATTCAATATTATTCCTATAATATGAAATCTTTAAAGTTTAGAAAAATAAAGGTAATTCAGCTTATGTAAAAATTTTAAATTCTAAAATGAATTTTAAAGTATTTTTAAATTTAAAACGTGCTAAAATTAATGTGATACAATATTTTAATATTATTACCATTTTTTACAAAAAAAATAAAAGGAAGTAAAATATAAAAATATTCTATGCTAATTAAAACAAAAATATTTAAATAATTAGGATAAGCAATTTTTTTTAGTTTTTTTAATAATATATAATATTATATTAATTAGTATAATAATTTATTATTTATAATAATATTTTCAAGAAAAATTTTTAATTTATAACTATTTATTATTTAATTTAAAGACTTTTTAAATTTGTAATAATTATTATTATTGTTTTATTATAAAGTAATTAATTTTATTAGAAATAGTACTTATTTTATTAATTTTAATTCACACAATAAATTTAGATTTTTAATTATTATTTTTTTGATATTTTTTTATATTATTTAATAATATAATTATTATTATTGTTGTTTATTTTAAAGATATAATCATCTATGTCTATAAAAGTCTTCTGGGTATCTACTACCCTACATATAACTAGTTAAACAAGAGTAAAGAGCTTTTTTATTTACTTCGCTTCTGTATTTTTTACCCAAAATTTTCATACATGCGTGGTATAAAAAATAATCTTCCGACAAAATTTAAATTCTTTTATGTTACCACAATTTTTAAAATGACCTCATGTTTTTTATTTTATCCTTATGAATAGAAATTATATTTTCCAACTCCTCGCACCTTTTGCACAAAGTGTATTAATTTTTACATAAACAAGGAATTTTCTTCAAATAAATTTTTTCCAAATAAATTACCAAATTATTCATCATATTTATTGGAACGTGCTTTGTGGTTGGCAAAGATTCTTTTTAACAATTTTTAATTTTCTACTTTTTTTCCTTAACTTCCTTAAAATTTGCTGGCAAATTATTACTTGATACTAATTATTATTATGACTACCCATTTTATATTAAACTTGCACTAGAATTGGGCTAAATTTTTACCTTTGGAATTTTTGTATCATTTTAATTTTATTCTATATCATCTTAATTATTATTATTATTTATATTTAAATCGTTATTAACTTTTATATTTTAAATATTGTTACCATTTTAATTGTTATTATTATTTGTGTTATTGTTTAATTAATTAACATTATTGTTAGTATTTAAAACGCTATTGTTATTTAAAATTCCATTAGGATTATTAGCATTTGCTAATATATCCATATTCAAATTACCCAAATTATCAAATTGACTGCCATTATTTAAATTTAAACTTAAATTATTTTATAAACCATTTAAATTAGCTAGGCCTGGAGGAGGCCAAAAAGATTTAAAAGAATTATTATTATTATTGTTTGTATTATTATTGTTCCCTTACGATTATTAAAATTATTACTGTTGTAATTAATTTAAATAGTACAAATTCTAAGGTGAAAAAGGATTTGCAAATTACATTTATAAAATACTTTCTAGCTATTCATTTTACCTTTATTTATCTTCATCTGTTTATTTTCCATCCAAATCAAACCCTTATTCCAAAAAATTTAAATTTTACAGTTACGAACCATTCATTTATTAATTATTAGAAGCATTTAAATAATAAGGAAATAAAGAAGGTGTGTTCAAAAATTATTGCTACTATTATTAAGACTGTTTTGGATTTGGATAATTTTAATTGGCCAAATTAAAAAGATCTTCATATTTTTTAGTCTGAAGTATAGAATTATTTTAACCAGATATTCCTTTTTCTAAATTTGCATTTTAATTTTAATTTTCACTTTATTAATTATTTACACTGTTATTGCTGTTTAAATTGCCAGTATTATTACTTTAACAATTCTATTTATTATTGCTTTATTAATTATTTTAAACTAGTAAACTTTATTTTGATTCAGTTTAAGTTTGGTTTTAAGATAATTGTTTTTACTACTAAGATTATTATCCATTTTATGAATTAGATAACACCGAATTAGAGATATGATGCGATTAATTTTAATAATTAATAAATTAAGATTTCGAATGTGCATGTTATTATTATTAGTAAAGCTATAGTTATTCTTATGCATTTAAAATTCCTTGATTTGAACCCTCGATATTATTTTATGAATTATTTTTTAATCCTAAAAATTATCCACTTAAACAGTTAAAATTTAATTAATTTAATAATAGTTTGTTTCCGGGATCAGAATTTAATTATGATCCATTAATTTAATCATTAGCTAGCTAAGGGTAAAAGCTGAATGGAAACATTTTATTATCCAAAATTGAATTATTATTCGGTTAATTTCCTCCATTCAAAGAATTATTAAACTACTGTTAAAATAGTAAAGAAAAATCTTAATTATTAGCATTATTTTACAAACCTTATTAAAACTGCTAAAGGCCCATCGAAGAGCCTTTCAAATGCTGTTATAATTATTATTGCTATTATTACTATTGTTGCTATTATTATTAATTTAGATTTTAATTCACTGCAATATTATTAAAATTAAACAAATTATCAAAAGATTCCTAATTCAGTGGCCTCCCCTAAAACCCGCCATTCAACTAACTCAAATTTTAAAAAAGTTAACCTTAACTGTGATTCATTTAACTTCCGGCCAAAATACTGCTTTACTTATTCGATTAAGTATCATTGTTCTTCTCAGTTTAAGAAGGGTAAATTACTTCTTCTTTACTTTTTTTTGCTATCCCTGTATTTACCAGGTCGTCCAAATACCCCCCTGTATTCTAACTAAACCCTTATTATTACTACTGCTACTGACTTTACACTTATTAATTTTACTATTATGACGACTAATTTTGGACTTAATTATTATTTTAATTATATTTAATATTATTATTATTTTAATTATTATTATTATTGTTATTTTGATTATTTGTGTCCTAGTTTTACTGAATATAAAGACTGTTATTGTTTTTATTATTTGAATTGTTAAAGTTGTTTTATTGCTAAAAAAACATTAGCATTTGCGAATTTAATTGGTCTTTATTAAGAGTATACATTTTTAAAGGAATTATTCCTGTGAGTTTGCGGTTTATTTTTATTATTGATTTTGTTTATTTTTTTTTTATAATAATTAATTTATTATTCTTTATTTGCTATCAATTGGAAAACTTTTTTGGTCTTTTTTTTTTTTCCCTTTTTCTTAGTGTTATTTATTCCTTCTATCCTTAATTAATCAATCATTTAAAATCATAAATAAATAAAGATTATTTACAGAGAAATTTAAATTGAATTAAATGAGGTATTAGTGTATATCCCACTAAATTTATTTTTCACTTTTATGTGTATTAAGTCATATTAATATTTTATTTAATATTTATAATCTCTAAAATTTGTGATACAAAAATTTTTTTATAACCTTAATTTTATTTTTCAAACTAATTATGTAAGAATTTTATTTTAACCATTTTAAATTAGTGAATTATATATTTAAACTAAAAAATAAAAATCATTATAATTTAAAGTAAATCGTTAAATATATTCTATATATTAAAATTTTTATTTTATCATTAAATCAATATTAATTTTTAAAGATGGAACAGGAATAAAATATCTAATATGAATTAATTACATTCTATATAATTAATTAAAAATTCATTCACTATTTTTACTATAAAAATAATAATTATTTATAAATTCCAATAGTTTATTAAATATTAGTATTACCCAAATTAAGCTAATAAATTAAATTTATCAATTTTAATTAAATGATTAGAAAATATACATATTTACTAAATAAAAAAATTTTTAGATTAATTTAATTTCAATTTCTATACAGTTAACATATTTATTAAAAATATATAAATAATAAAGGTAATTATCAAAAATATGATCAAAAATAAAAATAATAAATATTTATAAATAATTTATATATGTATATATTAAATGTTTCATTTCATAACTCAGCCGGAATCACTGTCATTTTATAAAGCATTTTAGTTGATATTATAATTGTTACTAAATTCATTTATTTAATATATATTATTTCTGTTATTATTTTCATTATTATCATTAATATTAGTATCATAATCATTGTTATTCTCGTTATTAGTATTAGCTCGATTAAAAACACTGTTCAATTAATTTACTCTTCTGTTTTAATTTTGAGATTACATTAAAGATCCCCTGTTTCTTAAAGGACTGACATTTGAATTATTCATATTATTTTATTTAAATCTTTCTTCATTTTCATTCATTTTATTCATACTTAATTGGGTATTAATAGTCATCAAATTATTTTACGAACTTGAAGTCATTTCCTCGTTAATATTTTTACTATTGCTATTAAAATTTGATAATTAATGTTGTCTTCTTTTATTTTTCGCATTTTTTCTTCCATTTTCATCTTCTTACACTTGCTATTGTGATTATTATTCCTAATTTTCAAGATGATTTTAAGAATACCTTATTTATACTTATTACCTCTAAATTCTATCTTGCCTGTTATCACCCAAATTTATATTCTAACTTTTGCTTCTAAATTTAAAAAAAGCATAAATTTCAAATTTTTAATATTCAAATAAATAAATTTTTTATTTATAAATTAATAAATTTATTTTATATCTTTATTTATTTAGTTTTAAAAATTATAATTTATTATTAATTTTATAAGTTTCTAATTTACTCTTCCTACGCGAAAAATTATCTATTACTATTTGCACTACTTTGAGCATTATTACTAACATTTGCATTTGCATTTACATTTTATGAGTTTCTATCTTATAAATTATTATCTGAATTTTCTATATTATTTGTTTATAAATTTAAAGCCCCTAAATTAGAACTTGATTATATTTCACTCATTTATTATAATTATCTAGCTTCAATACCAATTCTTTCCGATCCAGCTTCACCGTGCACGTGAGTATTATTATTTTCATCCTCAATTTTACTATTTTAAATTTAATCCAAAATCCCAAAATCTTCTTCTTCTTATTCTTTTTTCAAATTTTTCATATATTTTGATTATTTTTTTTCTAATTCTTCCATATTCCCACTTTTTTTAGACCTATACACTTTCATTAGCTCGGTTGGTCCGTAACTTTCTCTACAAAATGGACAGTTTAAATTTTTTATGACCCATTAATCAAAACATTAATCATGAAATAAATGTCCACATAATGTAAATCTGCTTTCATCTTATTAGTCAAATTCTACCAAACAAACCTAAATTTAAAATTAATAAAGTAAGTAAATGATAAATAATTAAATAAATATAATTTTAATCTATAATTTATAATTTAAATACCACACATTCTGTAATTTCTTTTAAATTTGGATATTTTTCTAAGTAACCTTAATAAGTAGCTTTGGGCATTAAAAACTAAATTAAAGCCTTGTATTTTTTCAAAAATTTTTGTTTTTTCAATTACTTATTCATTCTTCTCTATTATTCAATGTTTTATGAATACGACTGAATATTTTATTAATACAACATTTGTAAAGAT
Organism: Pseudocohnilembus persalinus; assembly: GCA_001447515.1. Taxonomy (NCBI): domain Eukaryota; phylum Ciliophora; class Oligohymenophorea; order Philasterida; family Pseudocohnilembidae; genus Pseudocohnilembus; species Pseudocohnilembus persalinus. Next base: position 12,861 of record LDAU01000023.1, read on the forward strand.
TATTTTCTTCTGCAATATAAAATAATAATAATCAAACACAGGAAAAATCCTACTCCCAAAAAAATTATATAATAATACAAATGATTATTCGACGAAACTTCTTCGCTACTTTAATCCATTATTATTTCAAATTCAACAGTTGCCGACTAATTTGAAAAAAAAATTAAAAAATTAATTTTATTTAAATTTCATTAAATTAGAATATCTTTAAATAAATAAATAATCATTTCATAAAAAAATAATTATATTTTAATCATTTATTATTTAATTTATTAATTTATTTTTTTACTGATTAACTTCCGCCATTGTAAAACCCAAATAAATATACTTAATTGTTGCCGTTAAAAAACGAATTTCCATCAACTGCACTTAGATAACTTTTTATAGTGTCAATTTTCAATACCTTAGAATTAACTGCATTGAGCTCAACGTATCCACAAGGAGAAGGCCTGAAATAATATTAAAATCCATAATAAAAATCATCCACTTTAATGCCCTTATTTAAACTGTCATCATCATACACTATGTTCAAATTATTTGCAATGTCAGTCAAATCAATGTACGCAAATTTCCACTACCCTTTATCGATATCAATTGAAACTTTTTGCTGAAAATTAAAATTGTCAAAATTATTATAAAAAAATAATATACCTAATTACTGGCTTTTTAAATTTGTTAGAATTTTTTTTTTTTTATTTTTATATCAAACAAATTATATGGCCTAAATTATTTATTTGGTATATTAATTCTGAATTCTTGATTTATATAATTTATATAATTTAATCTAAATTTGCTTACAGAAGGGTAAATTTAAACAGCATATGTTGTGCAATCAATATCAAAATAATTTTTATCACATTCACATAATCCATTATTGCAATTTCCTTCATAATTATCCCCACAATAAGAAGAACAGGTTTAATTAGACTCCTCTTCATAAATCTAAAAAGTGGTTTAAAATTAATATCCACTATTATTAGTTGTTTACTCAAAAACTTGCAAATAAAAATTAAAGTCATTATTATTATAATTTTCTCCCATATTGCTTATAAATTTCTACAAATTAAAACTAATATACTAAGTGTTTTTATCAGAACAATGAGAATTTAAATCTATATAATTATATTCCAAAAATTCATCTAAATCCTATTAAATTTTTAAATCATCCCATAAATCATTAGCACTGTCATAGGGGGGAGAAGAGGCAGTCACTATCATTTAAAATTTATGTTAATTTAAGGTAAAATATTCGTTATATTCATTTCCTGAACTATAAAACAACTCGGCCTTTACAACTACAATTTCATTCCCTGTTAAACTTTATTTATAAGCATTTTCTATAATAAATTTCTAAGTGTAAATTGTACTAGATGAACCCGAATCTGGAATTGTTATTTTTTGAGTTTAATAATAACCTTCAGAAATACTGCCTATATCACACTAAGAAGAGACTAGAACTGAACCTTCGTAATTGTTAATTGAATTACAGGCGCTGTTTGTTTTTGCGATTTGTAGAAAAAGTATGTAGATAATTAGAAAAATTATTTTGTTTTTATTATATTTTAAATTTCTTAGAGTTATTAGCATTGGATTTCCTTTTTTAATTTTTTTCTCCCCTTTTTAATTTGTTATTTAACGAATTATATTTTTATTTAGTTTTGGTAGTTTTGGATTTTTTTGCTTTTTTATCGAATTTTTATAACTTTACTTGAAAAGTATACTTTGTAAAGTTTTAATTGTTCTTTTTATTATTTTCTTTTATTTTTATTTTTTTTTACTTTCCTGTAATATTAATCAATTAATTAATAATTCACATAAACAATATAACATATATAATTTTTTTTTAGTAAAATAAATATAAATTGAAACAAAAAACGTGAATTTCCCAAAAAAATAATAAGCATGCATTAAGCTAACTCTAACAAAAAAATATCAAAAAATTATTAATTAAAGATAGTTAATATTTCATTTTTTGTAAGACTAAAATGTTTAATTGAAATATTTATTATTTATTAGATATTAGAATAGATGTTTTTTCTATTTAAAAATTTAAATAATAAAATTTTTGCGACCTAGAATAAATATAATACCAACTTAATATTAAATTAGTAAACTTATATAATTAATACCAATTAAATTTTTTATATTAATTTAAGTTTATGTAATTATTATATATAATAAAAATAAGATTGACTTTCCATACAATTTGGTATTTAAATTTATCTTATTTAATTATGCTAGAAATTATTTAATTAATTTAGTCCAAATAAATTTAAAAATAAACAAAATTTAAAAAGATGTTTTATGAATAAATTTTATGATAATATAATGAATAAAATAAAATTTATTTTACTTATAAAATAAGACCAATTATAGAATTTATAAGAAAAGTAGTAAAAATATAATATTAGATAAACTAATACAAATAAATTCTTTTATTTATTTTTTCTAATTAATAATAGTTTGATCATTTTTAATAATATGTACTTTTATAGTAAACTTAATTAACAAGAAATTTATAATTTTAGATTAATTAATTCACTATTATGGAAAAATAACGATATAGAAATATATAGCAAAATATAAATAATATTTTTAATTATAAATAGTAACAAATAAAATATATAAAAAAAATTTTAAAAAATTGAGTTGATAATTTGTCCCTTAAAAATAAAAGTTAAATTGATTAGAATTATTAAAAAATATAAATAAGAAAATAATAGCCTAATTAAAATCTTAAACATTTAATTATCTTAACATTTTTAGAAATTATGCCTTATTTATTAAATAATTTTAAGTTAAAGTTTTTTATAGTATAAATATTAATTTTCCAATTAAAAAAATTAATATAAATAATTTTATGCATTTACTAGTTATTTTATAAAAAAGATAATTAAGAATGCTAATAAAATAATTTAAATATTGTAATATATTTATATTTCTATAAAAATTATATTTATTATATAGAATTTAAACAAATTTAAAAAAAAATTTACCAGGAATTATTAAACAAAGATAATATTTGACAGAAAAATTATTCTTTAATTATTCTTTTTTGCGTCATCTCAAATTTTATGAATTAAATTCCTTAAAAAAATATAAACAATTAATTCTTTTAGTTCGAATAAGAATAATTACTCAAAAAAATAAACATTTAAAATAATTATGCTATACCTATAATAATTTTACTTTACTCTTAAACCATATTATTAATAAATTTATTTTAATTCTTTATCCCTAAAAATTGAAAATTAAAATACCCTAAATTAAAAAATAAAAATTAATTTTAATACAAAAAAAAAAAAATCCACAAAATAAACATAAACATGAAAGCTGTTTTATTACTTTTATTAACTTTATTAGGAGCCGGTTTATACACCTTCAATTATACCACTTAAGGTCCCTTAAATTTCGACATGTACAACTTAGTCAACGCCTCTAACAATTTAGTCCTTTCCAGAAATCAAAAATAATACAAAGATTACGGAGAAGAAACCACTTTATTAGCTTTCTCTAACTCTTTAACTTACTAATAAACTTTCATCCCCATGGCCAAAGGTAAAAAAAAAAAAAAAAAAAAAAAAAAAATATATATACAAATAAATTAAATAATGCAGTTATAAAACTATACCATATCAATTGTATAAATAAAATACACCCATAACTATAATTAAAAATCAATATTTAAAAAAATATCTTTTACTTTTTATACTTTATTTTTTTTAAAATAAATATAAATATATACATATATATTAAAAAAATCATAATATTTTAGATTTTTAAATATAAAAAAAGTTTTTATATTTATTTATTAATATTAAATATTATTTTAGGAGGAGACGACGATGTTTACAGATTAATTATGGCTGGAGACGCTGGAGAAGCTATGGCTTTATGCGCTTATGATGAATTAGATGAAGTTTTTGTTAAAAAAAGTTTGAATGAAGATAAATTAAACAAATGGTGGAAATTCATTAAATCTGGAGACTACTATATTATTTAAAACACTGCTGATTTATCCAACACTTACTTATGTGGAAACTAAGTTTAATCTCATTCCAGAGATAAATCTTGCAAATGGAGTGTTGAAGCCGCCTCTCTTTGATTTTTAAAATCAAAAAATAATTAAATAAGCCTAACAAAAATGATAAATTGATATTTTTAACTTCTGCAAGAATATTTAACTATATTAATTAAAAATAATTTATATTTAATTGTAATAATATTTTAACGTTTATTCTAAAATAATGACTCAAAATAAAAAATATTAAAAAACATTTTTTTCCTAAACATTCAATATAATTATATTCATAAACTTTTAAAAATATTTATTAAATACTGCATCATATAATTTTATTTAAAAATTAAATAATACCATAAAAATAATTAATTTTATAAGGATACTAATTATTTTATTCTTTCATTCATAAACTTAAAAATCTTAATTTTTTATATCATTTCCTTTAATTTATTAAAATAAACCCTAATTTCCTACTTATCCTAACTTTAATTACGCAAATAAACCCTAATTCATTTATTATCTGTCTTATTGAAATTATTTTTCTTGTTGTTTAAGCATTTTTTTCTTAGCCTTTCTTTCTTAAGCTAAAGAAATAGTTACTTTTTCATATTTATCTAGTCTTTTTTCAACTGCTTTATTTAATTCTTTAAATAAAATATCATCGCCAATTTAACTTTAACTATTTCTTCGATTTTTTTGTAAATTCCTTAATTTTTCTAATTATTTTTATTTTCTAAACTTTTTGTTTTCAGACTTTTAAATATCATTTTTTTATCTTATTCCCTCACTTTTATTTTCATTTTCACTTTCATCAGATGAATAATTTGATGAAGAAGAAGATTCATTATCAATTATTTTACAAATATTTTTTTCCTATTCTAACCTCATTTATTATTTATAATCTTGATCTTTATTATAATTATCTTTACCCTCAATTTCCAAATATTTATTTTAATTTTTATCATCCTAATTATTTTATTCATCATGAATATCATTTTTATTTTATATTTAAATAAATTTTTATGAAAAAGTTGTCAAAAAATAATCTAACTAAGTCTAAATTTCTTTAATTTCTTCAATTATACCATTTAGTTTTTATTTTATTATATTTTTATTTTAAATATAATCATCCCCTTAATCTTCCAATTATTAATTTTAATTCACTATTTTATAAAGCACAAACAAAAATTTTTTATATTTTTTCAATAAGTTTTTTTAAAAAGTATATGAATTTTTTAAATTATAATCCTATAACTATTCTTTTTATTCTAAATATTCATTATTTTTATTATTTTAATTTGTATCATTATATTAATTAATTTACTATTCTTTACTTTAATTATAAGATTAATCGAAAAATTCCTCAATTATTTATTTTTCTTTTATAAATAACTATGCTAGCTCTGTTTCTTATTATCTCAAAGATTTTAATTTCTTAACTTAATAAAAATTTATAAATTTTAATCATAATTTATTTTTGTCAAATTAAAAAATTAAAAAAAAAGTTGCTTATTTACATATTTTAAAAAGAATTATACATCCAATATTCTACTTTTATTATTAAAACTCGATTTTAAATATTTATTTCAACAAAATTTATAAAGAAGTAATCAACTCATATTTTCTTTATATATCTTATATATTAAGTTTTTTTGTAAGATTTTAGTGCATATTTTTATACAGGTCATATTTTAATTGGTATTTATAATATATTTTCAGTTTTTACATTAAAAATTATATCAAATCTAATTATTAGTTTAAATAAAAATCAATTTAATTCGTTAACACAAGTCTTAATTGTATGCAATTTAAATCATAATTATCCAATAATTGATCTTGAATTTTTAATTTTTATTCTTAATCTAAATCATTCTAGTTATCTAAATCCAATATATAGTTATTTGAATTGTACCTTATAAAAAATTATAATAATGATTTATTAATAATAAATTGATTTTTATTTTATTTTTTATCAAATATAATGTTATTTTAAAATTTAATAATTTGAATTACTTTTTCATATTTTTATGTATTGTATCGATTTCTCTAACAAATTTGATAGCTTTATAAATTGATTTTTAAAATTTATTTCTAATTTAATCAGTTTTTTCTTATATAAATAAATCATTATAAATGTCTCTATTGATAACTAATCCTCTAAATTTTGTTTAATTATATATGAAAGCTGTGAAAATAAAAAAAAACGTAATAATACATAATAAAATATCAAAGCACTACCATATTATTAGAAAACCCAAAATTATTCCAATAAATAATTAATTGTAAAATAGATTTTTGGATAACATCTTAATTTTCTTCAATTATAAAGTTTATTAAGATAATGGGTCAAATAATTGAACCAATTCCAAACATATTTCGATGAAAGTTTTAATTTATTTATTAGCATGCTTAACAAAATAATTCTATTATAAAGAAATTTTTCCTGAATTTTTAATTAAAAATTAATTTATATATTTAAACTATATATATAAATAGATTAACAGGAAAATAATAAATTAATATTTTTACCTTTCTAATTTTCTTAATTTATTTAAATGTTTTTATCTTAATTTTAAAATATGTCTTTTTAATTTTATTGTATTTACTATTCTAATATTTAATCTCTTTATAAATCAAATAGCGGCTCTTCTTATGCAAGCTAAATATTTTTTAGAATATTTATTTCACTTAAATTCTATTTGAATTATACATTATCATTATTTTCTTCATTATCACTAAAATCAAAGCCATTAAATATCTCTTTATTTTCTACATAATTTAAAAATGGATCATTTTCAAAATAAACTTACTCTTAAAACATTTTTGAAAATGATGTGTGAATATTATTTTTATTTATCTATTAATATTATTTTATTTTTATTATTTTTGTGTTAGTTTATTAATTTCTAAATAAAATTTATTCTACCTAATATTTATAAATTTATACAAAACATATTATAATCATAAAAAAATATGCATTTCTAAAATATGAACAAGTAATAAACGAATATTAAATTAAAAAAAAAATTATTTAGTCCATTTAATATTTAATATATAATTTATATTTTATTTTCAACAATCATCATCATCATCTTCATTTAATTCTTTTTAATTTATTTCCAAAAATTATTATATTTTTTACATTTCTTATTTTTAAATCTATTTATCCATATGTACAATTATAGGATACTTTAATTAACTATCTATATCATCATCAGAAATATTTACTCGAAAGTTATTTGCAATATCTTACATTTATTCTAAATATGATTCGGTCAATTCTGATATATATTTATCGCTATTGTCCCAAGCAAATTCAAAAAATTAATACATATATAAACTAAATTTCCACCCAACTTAGTTTAGACTTAAAAATAATCTCTTCATACCATTTTTTAAAAGAGTTTTTCCATATTCGGCTTCTTATATAATTTTTTAATCTTAATTCATACTAGTACTTTCTTTTTTAAATATAAAATAATTAATATGTTAAAATAACATTAAAAAAGTCAAAAATTATTTACAATTATTTAAAATATTCGAATCATTATTATTTAGGTTCGCTATTTATACCATGTATGGCAAAGAGGATTAAAAATAAATCTAGGAAAGTTTAAAAAAATCAGATTTTTTTTTAACTTCGTCCATGTCTTCTATTTCAGCATACTAAAATTAAAAGTAATTTTTATTATTTTTTATAAATTTATTCACTATTATTTAAATTTACTTCATACGACACAATATCATCCATTTCACAATTAAATTAATTTGCCAAATAAGTATAAATATCCTAATGTTATCTTTAATATTTTTGATTAGAATTTTTATATACCATCACTATTCTTCTTGTTTAAATATCGCCATTTGATTAACCAAATTCATCTTTATCAATGATGATAGTCAATGTTTTTTCATAATTTTTAATTTTTTCTTTTTATTTTTATTATTCTAATCTTTTTTCCAATATAATTTCCAAAAGTTCCCTTATTTCTTTTTATATACATGAAAGATCAATTTTATAAGCATCATTAATATTTATTTCACTTAAAAAATCTTCCAAAACATTTACAATTTACATATCAATTTCTTCTAAATTATTGTTTAAATAATCATATAATTACTAATATCTATTAATTTAACTATTGTTTATATTTTATAATAACTATTAATTTCTCTCTTTTTTATAATTTTCATCCTCATCCGTATCCATATAATCTAACTCATTATCAGATTCATTTTAATTTTAATTATTTTATAAATTTTTTTTTTTAGTTTAATTATTGTCTTATTACTATTAATTATAATCATCATCAAAAATACTATTTTAACTCTTATTCAAAAGCTCTTCATTTATGTCTTCATCATCAATATCGTTTTTCTCATCGTATTAAATTTTTTACTCTTCTTCACTTTTTTCTTCATTTCCTATTTACCCTGTGGTTTTTGTAGTTTACACTGTATATAAAATTATTTATAAAAAAAAAATTAATGCATTTTAAAAGTTAGTTATAATTATCTTTAATAATTATTTTTAAATATATTACCTTCATGGCTCTGGTTTTCCTCTTATTGTTCCTTTATTATTTTTATTAAAATATTTATATATATTTATATATATTCATATATAAAAATAAAATTGATACTTTACCTATAAATTTTTATAGTGTTAAACTAATTTAACTGTATCTTGATCATGAATTGATATTTTTTCTTCTTTTTTACTCTGTTCTTTTGATTCCATTTTGAAATTAACTTATTTTTAAAATATTGTTTTTTATTTTATTTTTTATAAAATTATAATTTAGAATATTTATTTCACTATTATATTTTGTCATATGGAATGTTTTACTATAAGGCTTTTCATATTTAATAAAGAAAATTTATAGAAATACTATATCAAAAAAAATAATTATGCCAACTAAATAAAGGAAGAGAGAATAATTATAAAAATAAAAATAAATATGTTTTAGTATATAATTTTAATTTCTTAATTTCATTTGATAAGTATTCGTTTCTATATGATATATAATTTAATTATATAATATTAAATGACATGATAATTAAATTATATTTATGTTAAACTTTAGTAATTTTATTCTTTTTTAATCCTTTATTTATTATTATTACCCAATTTATTATATATTTATTTTATTTTATTTATTGTTTAAAAATTCCCTTTCATCCAGGTCTTAACCAAATTTTAGCTTAAGGTAATTCGACAACTTGCATTTTCCAATATAAAGTATTTCTGTGTTCTAAATTGTCTTCGTATCTTTCGTTATTATAACCTCCAATTTAGTGAGCAACCCAACCGTATAATAAGAAAAAGGTAAATGACCAAGGTAACCATTTGGTATCTAAAATAAAAAAAGAATAAGTATAATGTCTAAATAAAATTTTAAATATATAATATGGATTTATAATAATAATTTTATATATGCTTTATATCTACTATTTCTAAATTTTTTAATAAAAAAAATTATATTTATTAATTATTTTTCGAAAAATGCTCAATAATTATAGTAATATGCTGAATATATTTTTACAAAAATTGGTATTTTATAAGTCTTTTTTTTATTGATATATTTTTATGCTGTAAATATACCCATATTTAATTTATTTTTTGAAATAATAAAAAATTTGCACAAATATTTTTTAATATAAAATACCAAAAAAACACTTTTTAAATTTTCAATAAATCCAATAAACTTCAATAATACACAATTTTTTCTTTATAAAATACATATATAAAAGCATATACTTAACCAATATAACTCAAAATTATAGAAGTAATTAAAATTTTTAATAAGCTACAATAAAAATAATTATATAATTTTCGTTAAAAATAGTTATATATCAACATAAATATATATAACATTTTTACTGAATACAGGGGTGTGGAAATTGAAGAACCCATTTCTTTCAAAAGAAGTAGTTCTTCTGTACCAATTTCTAGTGGCAGGAGTTTTTCCAGTTCTCAAAATTAATCCTTCTACATTTTAAGGAATAACTGGTTCAGGAACCCATTTTCCTCTGTTTTCGGCAATAAAAGCAGCTCTTTTTTCGTGTAAAACTCCAAATTCGTGACCTACAATTTCGTACTCATTTGTAAATTTGGGGTCGAATTTGCTATAATCAACACCTTCTAAGGGTTTTTCTTATCCCATATTATTACTGAATTTTTAATAGTATTTTCTTTTTTATTAATATAATTATTTGCTTATTATTAATATTGATAGATTAATTAATTAATTTATTAATCATTCTATCAAAAAATCAATCAATCAATAATATTTAATCAATTTTTTACTTAATTAATATTGTATGGAAATTAATTGGTATAGGCTTTTTTTTTCAAACTTAGCCTTATAAAATTTATTTTTTTCTAAAATTTTTCCCTATATAAAGTTAAAATATATTTTATTATTTTTAAAGAAATTTAATTTTTTTTTTTAATAATTCATAAAAATAAATATAAAAAAGTTGCATGCTTATTTTATACATGACCTATTAATTTTTAATTTATTTATTATTATACTCTTTAACAGAAATAAATATTACCAAATATCAATTAATATTTCCTTGTCTTCAAAGAAATAATTATTTTAATATTATATATTTGGATTTAATATAAACTAATAAAATAAATAATTGAATTCAAAATAATAAAATAAAATTATTTAAAAAATTTCAGAAAAATAAAAAATAAAAAGCATCAAAAATTAAAATAAAATTAGATAAATATATTTAGTTCAAACCACTGTTAAATTATTTGACAAAGGCTTCGATACCACAGAAAAAATTTTTAAAAATTTATACTTATCTAATTTTCTTTAATTTCTACTAATAAATAATTTCTTTTCCCATTTAAATATTATAATAAATTAAATATAAATAATTATCATAATTTATATATTCTAAACCATTATTAATTTTTAAAAACCTTATTTATCAAAATAAATGTTAAAACAAATATATTTTATAAATATTTAAACTATTTATATCATTTAACTAAAAGTATTTAATAATAAATTTGCTACTTCCAATTAATATATATATATTTAAAAATTGTATAAATTTTAACATACATTTACGCAATTAATATTTATAATTTAAATCTTTATAACTTATAATTAAACTTTTATCAATTCGAAACCTATATTTGATTTAGTATATTTAATTTTTACTTTTTGTATATATTTATTTTAAATAAAAATTAGCTATTTTATTAATTATATAAAAAATTTTTCATTACTTTAAAAAGAATAAATAAATATATATTATTTCCATTCAAAATTATTTTTTAAACAAATATAAATAATTAAATCCTGATTGAAATTTATGACATTTTTGTAATAAATTATAGTATTTAGTTAATAGTATTATAAATATATTATATTTCTAACATTTAGTATAATTATTTTACAATTATATATACATTTTTATATTCCAAAAATATTTCATTTATGATACATTTATTCATCAATTTACATTATAAGATACATTTTTATCATTTTAAATCTAATAAACATCTTTTCAATCAAATCACTGATTTAGCATGGTTTATTAAATCTTTTATATTAGACATATCAATTCTTCCATCTCCTTATAATTTACTCCATATTTATTGTTTTTTATAGTTTTCATTATTCATTACAAATACTTCAAATGACCCATATTGTTATTATTAATCATCAACCTATTAAAACAAATTAATATTATAATTAGTAAGTAAATAGTATAAAATAAAATAAAATAAAATTAAAACTATATAATTTTATATTTTTAAATAAATTTTTACCTATAATACTTGAATACCAATAAGTTATTCTTCGAACTATTTTTTCACTAAATCAAAAATAGGTTTATATCCACATCTAATTATAAAAAAATTAAAATTTAAGTATTTTTTTTTCAAAAAAGCATAAATTAAATAATGTTATAATAAATAAAAACTTTTATAGTATTGTAAATAATTACCTCATACAAAATTATATAAATATCTTAATTTTATTAAAATTTTTCTATTCTTATTGTTCTTAATTATTAACGGAAACTTTTTTTTCAATTTAAATTTTTTAGTTATCTTGATTCATTGTTTTTAAATAAGCCATAATAATTTTATAAACAAATGTAAATTCTTAATATTTTTATTTTATTTTTTATTTTTTATTTATTTTATTTTTTTCTATTTACTAATATAATAAAATTAAAACATATATATTACAATTTTATAAGAATTAAAATTTCATTTTGTATCAATTAAATTTGTTTTGAAATACTAATTAAATTAAAATTGAAATCAAAAATCATTAGATAATTTTATAAACTTTTTATTAAATTATCATTTTTGATTCATTATAAATATATAAAATTTTGATTTTCTAATTGAAAATCAATATAATTCATAATTTTACACATAGATTTAAGGTATTTGATTAACAATTATAATCAAACTATCAAAACCTAATCAAAATTTAACCTAATTTAAAAAAGAATTATATTTATTATATATTTGTAGATTCGAAAATATAATTTTTATCTTTAATAATAATATTATATCAAAATTCCATAAATATTTAAATATATATATATTTATAAATTTATGCATTAATAATAATTAACAATAAAATCAAATAATTGTATATAATTTTTTGATAAAATATAATAAAAAGCATTAATTACAATTTAACAAAACTAAATACAATTTATAAAGCTTTAAATCGTAATTAGATATTAATATTAATAGTCCTAATTTTTTAATCGGGGCTCATTTATATTCAAATTTTAGTTTATTTATTTTTAAAAAAAATTAAAATTTAAACATGTGACAGATTATTGTTATAAGTTTAAATAATAAATTCTAGAAAATATAAAATTAAAAGAAGTTTTTTTTAATTATTGTTTCTAACAAATTTATGGTAAAAATTTTTACTTAAATATAATTAAATATGAAAATTACATAATGATAATTAAATACTATCAAATAAGCACTCAAATTTAAAACTAGAATCAAATTAAACTAAATTAAAACCTTTTAAGTAAAATAGACAACTTAACTTAAACTTTTTTCTTAAATAAATATATAATAACCACAAAATAAAAAAATACTGGAAACATACAAAAAGTCTAAAATTACCATAAAAATATATTCTTTACATTTTTTTATAAATTTTTAAAAATATAAAAAAGATGATAATGATAAAATAATATTAGTATAGAATATTCTAATTTTCATTCAATTAATTTTTTCTTAACTAACAAGTCTTAAATTTCTTTAATCATTTCAATTTCTATTTCCATTCCATTTCCTTAATGGCAGAATTAAAAGTTTTTAACTTTTTCAAGTAATTCTTTTTTTTCGCCTTTAGCACAAAAATTATAAAACAAAATTATCCTACTCATAGCATACTCATTTAGTAAAAAACATTATTTTTCGAATTTTTTAATTAATTTTTCATAGCATTTAAAATCAGTATCATCAGAAATTAATTAAACCTCACTTATTTAGTATTTTTATTTAAACTAATCAAATTCCTATTTAAACACTTTTTTTTTTAATAATTCATATTAAAGAAGCAAATAATTATCTTCAATTGGATTCATTTGATATTATCTTACTAAATAATCAGTTTCTATTTTATAATTACTAATTTATTAATATTCTCCATCTTCTTGTTAATATTAATATTAATTTGCATATCTTAGATTTCTATTCTAACTCTTTATTATTTACTAACCCTAAATAAAAGATAAATTTAAATTGTGAAAAAATAAATCTAAAATGTATTATAAGTTTTTGTTAATTTTTGTTAATTAATATTAATATATCACAAATTTTTACCTTTTTAAACTATAATTAAAGGTTTTTCCAATAATCAAGTACTTTATTATAGACAGAATAATTGTCGTTTGAAATACTTTTTATTGTCTGTTATTATTTTTCATACTCTTTTTTTTAAGGTGCCATAAACTCACTTAAAGTATTGTTTGTAAATTAAAGGTCTCCCCATTATAACACATGAGATTATGTTGTTTTTTCTTTTACAACTTCAAATTATTATTATAAAGTAGTTTCAAATATATCAGAATTTTCGGTATTTTCCATCCAATTAATCGAAAATACGTCCCCGAGACATGTGTTTAATTTTTTACCCTAAGTTTAAAAGTAAAAATTTAGATATTAAAATTAATATTAAATCTAAATTCACTATAATTTTTACATTAATATAGTTATCTCTTGGAGGGCAAAATGTTGCTAAAGATCTTAAATTTATAAATTTATTAAATTATTATTTTACAATAAATATAATAAATATTAAATATAATTTTAAATTTTAATTTTTACGGCTAAGTAGCATTTGCAGCAGACAAAGCATAAACTCCTATATCATCAGGTAAAGTAGTAAACATAGAACCTGAATAACAAGTTTCCATATAAAAAGTTAAATTATCATATTTTTTTTATTTTTTCATTTTTTTCAAAGTTTTTACGAGCTACCTTTTAAATAACATTTTACTTACAAATAGTTGAGGAGGAAAACTAATTAAACCGGGTCCTCCATGATCAGAAAAAAATACAAATATGTTATCACTTTCATTGGTTTTAAATACTCTTTGATTACTATATTCTTTATACTTCAAATTTTCACCATCACCAGACAAAATATTTAAAAAATTCTTAGGGTGCACTGCTCTTCCCCAATAATCGATATTGCATCTATTAAATATAAAAATTTTCTTTAACAAATATCAAAATTTGAGTTTTAATATTCTTTTTTTTTTTTAAAAATAAATAAAATTAATATATTTATAAATAAATAATTTAAAATTATTTTTATTATTATAATATTTTTAAATATACCCTTCATAAACATTTTCATCAGGTCTATCTGGTCTGCTGGGTTTATTATAAAGAGTACCTTTATAAGGGTTCTACCAATTATTTGCAACATCATCATAAGCCATTACAATAATATTTTCTTCTTTAAAACCATTTTTAATTAAAATTTAATAAGCATGACAAACATCAGCTTAGTGTCTATAGTTTATATAACCTTTGGATCCAGCTGCTAAAAAGGCGAAATTATCAGCTTTTATAAAACTTAGTAAAAACATCGAAATATTTACTAAAACCAAAAGAAAATTCTAAAAATTTTTCATTTTTGTTTTTGTTTTTTCTTAAATTTTATATTTTTTTTATTTTTATTTACGTATTTTAATTTATTATATAGTAAAATTTGATTGTTCTTTATTTGATGGCTAACTGGAATCGATCACAAAAAATAAATCAGAAAATTTTATTAATTATTTTCTTTTAAATATGGTCATCTTTATTACCCTTAATAGTTATTAACATTTTTATTATTTAAAAATATTATTGTTAATAAATGTTCAAAAAATTTTTAAAAAAACTATATTATTAATAACTGTACCATAAAATATAATTTGAACTTGGTCGCTCTTTAAAAAAATTTTAAATTTTTATAATTATTAAAATTTTTAAATTATTTATATGATATTTACTTCATAGTTTAAATTTAAATTTTAATTGTTTTTGCTAAAATTTATATTAAACAATTATAGTTATTAAATATATTATTATTTGTTCTATACTATCATAATAAAAAGCGCTAAATTTTATCAATATAATTTAAATTATATTAATATAAGAAATTGAAAAAAATAAATAAAAATAAATAAATATTAATATATTATGAAAAATTCCCCAATAAAGCAGATAACCTGCAATGGAAATTAATTTACAACAATAAATGTCAACTTTTTGGTAACATTTACAAATTTATTTATTTTATAATTACTATCTCTTATTAAAGCTATATATAAATAACTTTAATTAACATTAAAAATGATTAATTATATATAATTTAAAATTTAAGAAATAATTATTACAAGAATCAAATGAATAATTTTTGGACCCTTAGCTTTTGGAAGAAGTGGAGTTTAAAAATAATTCTATTCCTAACACAGAAGATTTAAATGAATACAAAAACCTTAAAATTGTTAACTTATCCCATAATTATATTTGTGAATAAACATTATACCTATATATATATATCTGAAAAATATAATATTTAATTAATTATATTAAATAAATTTTTTATATTACAAGATAAGTTTAATTAGCCTTTAAGCCTTATAAACTTACTAGAACTTGACCTTTCTCATAATAAGATTACATCTTTATTTATGAAAAGTAAAAATTTTTAAATATTTCCCATTTATAAAAATATTTTTTTTTTTTAGAAAATCAGATTTTTTATAAATCTTATTTTGAAAACCTTGTTTCCTTAGAATACTTAGATCTTAGTAACAATAAAATAAAGGAATTAAATCAAAATATTTTTATAAATTGCAGATAATTATCGTATTTAAATATGTCAAATAATAAGATATAATCACATTTATCTACTTTTTCTAAAATTCCTTCTTTAATAATGTATATTTTTACTTTATTTAAATATTTAAAATAAATATATAATTTTAATTTTATATACTTTATAATTTTTAAATTAAATTTAAAGACTTGATTTAAGTCATAATAAAATAGCCGAAATTAGATAGTTTAAATAATTTCCAACCGAGGGGCTTTAAAATGTCAAATTAAAGCTTATAAATATCGATTTTAATCCAATAATTGGAAAGTAATAATATTAATTTCAAATAAAATTGTAAATTTAATTTATGCTAATATTTTTAAATAAAATTAAAAAAGGAATGATTTAAGTTATGTATTTTAAAAAATAAAATAATAAAACAAAATATCAAGCTTGTTTCATTTTTAGGATAATCAATTTACTAAACAAGATATTTATCAAATTTTGCAAGAAAGTAAAAATCTATGTATAAAAGATATTTCTTCAATTTAATACATAGAGAACAACTTATAAAATAAAGAAAATATCCAATCCAATATTTTAGATAATACGCCTATTAAATAACAAAATTAAAATATAAACGATTATAAAGAAAATTAGATTTCACTATACTCATTACTTAGTAATTTAAACTTATTAATTCTTAAATTATTTTTTTAAAATTCAAATTTATTAAATTGATATTATTTATTATTTAATATAATAAAATAATTTTATAAATCTAAAAGAAAAAAATTTTACCTCTAAAAAGAATTCTCTGTAAAAAAATAATTAAAAAAATGAGTTTATAATTACAGAAAATTCTTAAGAAGATGACGATTAATAATAAAATAAATAATAAAAATAAACTGATTCTGAGTAAAAAGATAAATTGATTTAAGAGTTATCAGATAAATATATTAATAATACTGATAAAAAATAGGTGTAAAAAAATAATTAAAATTATTATTAAAGTTAATAGGAATTATAAATTCAATAATAAAATTATATAATTCAGCTTAATATAGAATTAAATAAAAAATAAATATAGATTAATAAGTATTCAAATTATATAAAATAAATTAATGAAAAATTTATTGAAAAAAGTAAAATGTTAAATAATCTTAGAAAAAATTAGTAAAATTACCTTTTATTTTATCTTAATAATCAAATATTTTATATAATCTTATATAAATAATTTATTTTTTAATTAAATAGTAACGAAACTGAATAAAAATTAAATTAAGCAGAGTAAATTCTTAACTTTTATCAAAATCGAGAGAAAAAAAATTAAATTTTTTTCAGCATTTTTAAAAATTTAGGTAAAGCTATTTTTTATTCATTTATAATTTTTTTAAAAATAAATTTAAATTTTTATTTAGTTAGTGAAAAGGAAAATTATGATAATAATGAAATATAAAGCCAAGAAATTATAAATTTAAATTAAAAAAAAGAAGATGAATATAAAATTGAAGAATTTGAGAATTTAGTTTATAATATTTAATAAGTAGGATATAAATAAATACAAAATACGAAATTTGAAAATAAAATGAAATTTTTTTTTCAAAATTTTAATGAGTCTAAAATAATTGATAATTATGATAGTTTAATATAACATTTTAAAAAACTTATATAAATTTGTAATAATTTAAAAGCTGAAGAAACCATAGGAGTCAGCAATATGGATTTTTGTTTTGATAATCTTAGTAGAAGCTAATAAAATTTATAAGAACAAAAACAATTATTAATAACTCAACAGACAATATTGCTCGATCAGCTAGATAAAATTTGACGGAAATTAGATAAAATTAATTATATAAATATTAAAATACAAATATATAAATATATAAATACACAAATATAAAAATATACAACATACATTTAAAATCAACAATTAACATAAATCTATCTTTCTTATTATTTTCTTATCAAATAACAATTAACATCACCCCTAAATACAACCCAACTCTCAAAATACAAAAATACAACAAAAAAAAAAATAATTCCAAAAACAAATAAACACCTAAAAAATCACACACTCACTCTATAAACATATCACATTCCTACAAAAATTTTTATATACTAGCCAGCGACATCCCATGTCTCATCCCACTACAGTCGTCCCAACTATTATGCATCCCCACAACTTCCCCTAAAAAATTAACTATAGGCGCCCCTGAGTGTCCCCAGTAAGTCCAGCAACTGTGTTTCAAAGGACCCAATTCTTCTTCTTTAGACACGTTTATATAGTCTTTTAAATACCCTTTAATTTTTCCTTTAGAAACGTAAAATGGAGTGAAATTTGTTTCTTTAAAATTTTCTTAATTATCGCTAATTTCCGTCTCTAAATCTACGTATCCCGGCTGTCCTATGCAAAAAATCTTGTTTCCTTACTTTTCTAAGCCGTTTTGCTTACTTATCTTTAAAAAGGGAAAATTTTTTTATTATAAGCTATATATATATTCATTTTCATTTTCACTTGCTTTTTAATTATTGTTATTATTAATATTATTAAAATTTTCTCTTTTTTCCTAGATTTCAGAATTTATTATCTACATTAATGCACAATCTAGTTTTTCGTCGTATTTCAATACCTTAGCTTTTACTATTTAACCATTTGCGAAAATTAAGTACTTTTACTCCAAATTTTAAATTAATTTTTATTTTTTATTTCCATTTTCTGGTACTACACAGTGAGCACATGTTAAAATATGTCCTTTATTACTTATACAATAAGCTGATCCTTTTTTAATTTAAAATAATTTGAATATATTTGATAATTATATTTTAAAACACAAAATTTAATATTATTTTAATATTATTATACCAAATTCATCTTATATAAAATGTAAACAGCCAGATATGACATTTTCTTTAATCATTTAAATTTCTGTTTTATTTAAATTATCTCCCTATCTTATTATCTTATCTATGCTATGATTTCGTACTTATTCAATTATTTTTATCTCCATTTCTGTAAAACCTCCTTTCGGTTATAGTTAATACATTATTTTTATAATTTATATTTTATATTTACTTATTATTATAAATATTTAGTATTTTAGTTATTTTAGTTTTTTAATATTTGCTCTATTTAATTTTTTATTTTACAATTTTTAAATTTCCTAAAAAAACTAATATATAAAAGTAAAAGTAATAGTGAAATAAATTATATAAAATTTATTTAATTCTGTTTGGAGATTTTAATTATTTACAAAAACTAAACTGATTAATTCTAAGTAAGTTTTATTTTTCTCCACTTATTACTATTATTTTTATATATTCAAATTAATAAAATTTAAAATAAGTTAAACTAATAATCTAGTTAATTTATTATTTAATATTTTCATTTATGTATTTATCTAATTAATTTATAAAATTATAAGAATTTAAAATTAATAGTGACTAGTATTTATTGATAATTAAATAATTTAGTAGCAGTAAGAGTAGATAAAATAATATTTTATAGTATATTTAAATTATAAATTAAATTTTTAAAATAATCATTAAAAACTACTTTATAATTTCTTTAGTCTTTATTTAATTAAGTTCATTATTTTTATTATAAGTAATTTTTTTAAATTTCCTTTTTTTATTAGCAAACGCAGCAATTCAATTCCAATTAACAGATATATATATTTTAATAAAATTGATGATATTAAAAATCTAAGCTATGGGTTAATCTAAAACATTGTTTTTTTAATTCACCTTCATTATTTAGATAATTTAGTTCCAGCATAAGAAAAATCTTCAAACTCTTCTTAAAATTCATCCACAATTTACTAATTATTACTAGGCACAAAGCTGTTAATAGGCTCTTCCTTAACAAAATCTTCGTCAAAATTATTTTCCCAATTCTAAATATTAGGCTTAAAAGGAGGCTTAACTTTTTTCTAAGCTAACAATTCCCAATCTATATCAGAAAACCAAGGGTGTGCCTTAATGTCTTCAATTCCCTTCTTACTTCCCAACCTTATTCTGGGATCTTTATCAGTGCACTTTAAAATAAAGTCTTTGGCTTCTTCTGTCACTTTTGTGTGGTTTGGAAATTTAACCGGCTCATTCTAAATTGCATTAAACATAAAATCTTGGTTTTCACTGTAAAAAGGAGGCAAAGCAAAAAGCATTTCAAAAGTAAAAATACCTAAAGCCCACCAATCTGCCGATGAAGAATGACCAATTCCTGTAATAATTTCAGGGGATAAATATTCAGGTGTTCCACAAAAAGACATGGCTAATTCTCCCTTTCGCATAATTTTAGCCATACCTGAAAAAAAAAAAAAAATTAAATTAAAACTAAAACTAAAATAGCATTCTAATTATTTTCCTATTTAATTAATTGATAAAAATGGTTTATATAAAATATAATTAATTATACCAAAATCTGTTAAACAAATATTTCCCTCTTCATCCATCAATATATTTTCAGGCTTTAAGTCTCTATAAATAATATTCTAAGCATGCAGATGTCCTTTAAAAAATAATGTATGATATAAATAATTTATATTTTATCAAAATATTTATCATTTTAAATAATTTTTTTTAAATAAATTTACCTAACGCTAAAGCGATTTAAGCACAGTAAAATTTGGCCCTATATTCGTCAAATCTTTTTGAATGTTTTAAATGTTAAAATAATTCACCTCCTCTCATAAATTAAGTAACAAAAAAAATTTTCTCAGGGGTCGTAAAAGCGTAAATTAAATTTACTAAAAAATTACTATTACAATGTTCTAAAATTACTCTCTCTGTTTTTGTATGTTCTATTTAATCTTTATCAATTATATCTTCCTATATTAAATAAATAAAATAAAATTAAATAATTAATTAATTAAAATTATTTAAAATTAATATTTAATTATATTTATATCATATTTTTCCAGAATAATTTTTTATTTTTTTATAAAAATAATTTACTTTTCTGATAGATTTTAGGGCAAAAACTTCTTTAGTATCTTTTTTTTCCACCAACATAACTTTACCAAAAGCCCCTCTTCCTACAACTTTAAGTAAATTAAAATCGTTAATTGTTACTTTTTCTCCTTTTTTATATGAATATAATGTGTTCGTTTTATTTCTCACTTATTCCTAATTTTCTATTTTTAAATATATAAATATATTTATATACAATAATTTTAAATTATCAATCTATAAAAAATTAATAAAAATTATATTTATTATATATAAATACTATTCAACATAGACCTAAATTGTTCCCCTGTTAAATCTCTCCCATTTTCAGTAGGAGTTCTGTCAATTTTCTTTTTTTTATCTTCTTTTGTAGTAGTATATTATTCCAAATTAATTGCATTCAATTCAAAATATCTCATTGGTCTTTTATTTATTTAGTTGTATACTCTAAGATTTTATAAAATTTAATTTTTTATAAAAATAAAACTTTTTATATACTTAATTATTTTGATATATTTCATCAAATTTAATTTAAATAAAATATAAAAAATTGCATACTCTATTAAAGTAGATATAATCTCATCTCTTTTATCATTAGAATTATATCTATAATCATATTCTTCAGGTACTATTTCAAATAAAATTTTTAATTACATTTTAAATATGTATAATTAAATGTTTAATTTATAAAAAAATTTATATAAACACATTAATTTAGAATAATATTTTTTATTTTGTATCAAAATTTGATAAAATTTTAAATTTTTAATATTACATTGAGGAAAATTTATATTTTTTATATTCAAATTTATAAATTTTTAATGATAAAAAAAAAAAATTTTTTTTATATTACCATGTAAAACAAATTCGGAAGTGGTAACAGAAACAGATATGGCTGCAATTTTTGAGACACTAATTCTTCTTTTCACAGAAGTTTTTGATAAGTTAAAAATATTTTAATTTGTAATCATAAAATTTCTGTCTTGTTTCTTATTTTTTCTATTAAATTTAGCAATCATGCAAGTTAACAGTATTTGCTCGCCTTTTTCAAGTACCTTTAAAATACTTTTTTCCTAAGCAAACTTTAAATAATCGTAATTATTGTCCTAATTTTACATCTATATATTTTTAAATTATTTTTTATTATATTTTGAAATATAAGCCCCTTTTTAACTATCTTTGTAATAATTTTAATTTTTTTTTTTTTTTTGTGGTAAAATATTAAATTATTTTTATTTTATTTTTATTTTGTAGATAATAGATGTTTTTTTATTTACTTATTATGGTTTTTCTTCGTTTTTTCAATTGAGGTAATTAATTGATAAAAAAATTATATGATAATATTTATTTTTTTGATTAAACTCAAATTAAAAATAGAAAAACATACAAAAAATGGGTAAAGTATTTTATTGACATTCTATATCTTCTTTAATATAAATACCTTAATTTAAATATGAACTAATTGATTTTGTATTTTTTATTTTAATTAGACAATCCCATCATAGAAAAAAATATTTCATATTAAATTAATACTTACTCTTAAAATAATAAATATATAAATTTTAATATAAAAAATTAATTATTGTTATTTATCATAAAAATTATTTTTCAAAATTTTTAATAAATTTATGTATATTATTTAGGTCGATAATTGTGAAATAAATTTAGATAT
>LDAU01000103.1:0-358201 GCA_001447515.1 Pseudocohnilembus persalinus
ATATATTATAAAATCTATTATTTATGTAAATGATTTTATTTTTAATTATATATATATAATTAAAATATTATATATTTTATTAAATAAATTTATTACTAGCTGTTTTTAACTTAATTTTTCATAAATATTTAAAATAATAAGAAGAACCACACAAATTCAAAATAAAAATAATAAAAAGATCAATTGTAAAAAAAAAATTAAAAAAAATAAAGAGTTAAGGTCTAAATAATAATATGGATGATTATTAGACTATTGAAAAAATCAAATAAAAATAGAGAGGATTTAATTTTAAAAATAATAAATAAAAAATTGAACAGTTTTAAAATGTATCGTTATAAATAATTTATACTTTAACTATAATATTATGAAAATTTTGAATAATTATATTATTAATTTTGAATTAGAAAATGGAATCTGAGTAATAAGCCTTACAATAAGAATCACAAATTTTAAAGCGAAGTATTTAAAAAATTAATATTAAAAATGACAAATTATAATTGGAGAAATGTGCAAGTAATGCCTAAATAAAGCTGTCATATATTCTATAAGCTAGTTAATTTATAAAATCCAAAATTTTTAATACCACAAGTATGAAAAATTCTTAATATCAACTGCAAAATTAAAGTATTTCATTCGATACAAATAATTAAAATTCAAATAAAAAAATTATAAATAATAAAAATTTAGATTAAAGCGATAATTTAACGAGTTAATACTAATCCAAAGATTAAAATAA
Source organism: Pseudocohnilembus persalinus (assembly GCA_001447515.1). Taxonomy (NCBI): domain Eukaryota; phylum Ciliophora; class Oligohymenophorea; order Philasterida; family Pseudocohnilembidae; genus Pseudocohnilembus; species Pseudocohnilembus persalinus. The sequence continues at coordinate 737 of LDAU01000103.1, forward strand.
TATTAATTTTTCATTTTTAAAATAATTAAATGATATTTCAAATTGTGACATTTCTCTAAATGAGTCAAAAATTATAGATTAAAGCAATTTTTTTTCAGTTAAAAAAAATAACAACAATTATGTTAATATCGATTAATCCAAATAAAATATTTAAAATATAAATAATTAATCAAAAAATTAAATTTCTGATAATTCTGTTATATCATTTAACAATTAAACCTAAAATTTAAGCAGAAATACTTCTTTTGGAAGCAGTTCTATAAGAGGTTTTAATTTTAGAAATAAAAATATTAAGATAAACTAAATAAGTTAAAATTTATGTTAAAAAATTTAGGCTTGAAATTTAAATTAAAAATAAAAAAATGTATTTATGTTTAATTATATTGTTTATTACAAATATTTTTTTATAAATAATAAAAAATATACATTTATTTATATATTATAAATGTATTGCTTGTTTATATTTTTTATAGATTATAGTTAATTAATTTAGTAAATTATAGTTTTATTTTAGCTAATAACTCAAAATAAAATCATTTCTTTTTTCCTCTATATCCTCCTTTTTTCCCTCTTTGATTTTTTTTATGTTATTTTCTTCTTTCAGCTCTAGACAAGTTTTAATGTTAGCCATCTTTTAAATTTTCATCTGCCTCAGGATTATCAGGGAATTCATCTTCAATAAATTCAGTTAAAAAAGGTAATTTATTATCCTATGCTAATTATTTTTCATCAGGGTTCTTTAAATTTCTAATTTACTCTCTACTGTTCAAATCAGCAATTCTTACAGGCTCAGGGATTCTGAATTTACTTTATTATACAATAATTTTAATTGAATTTATGTTTATAAAAACAATAATTATAAACATGATTTTATTTTTGTAAATATATAAAAATATATTTATTTATTTTCTTTATAAAATTACCTGCATTATTAAACCAATTGACAAGCGGTGTCCAAACTAATGTTAGTTCCAATAGAAACATAAATAGGATTTTTTACATTTTATTCGGATTTTAAGGCAGCTCCCCAAATTCTTCCACTTTATCCTTTTAAATAACTGTAATCTCCTTTTTATTATGCAACTTCTTAGAAATCTTTCAAAACAACATCTTTAGTTAAACCATCGGCATAAAAAGTGGTTTTTGCAACTCCAATAGTAGGTATGTCCAATAAAATTCCCAAATGAGAAGCCAATCCACACCCTTATAATATTAACAATTAAATAAAAAAAAATAAAAAAAATAAATAAAAATAGGAGATTAAACAATTATCTTTATTCTTAATTAATAAAAAATATAATATATCAATTTTTAATTTTCTAGTATACTATTTTTTTTAACTTATTATAATTATTTTTATTAAAATGATTTTTTACCATTTTAGTGTAAAATTCCATTTCCATCTACCATAACAACCTAAGGGTTAATTTCTGGTTTATTTTTGAACAATTTTTCGAATAATTTCAAAATATGCGCGGCCTCTCTAAAGGCTAAAAAGCCGGAAACATAGGGCTAATCCAATTTTATAAATTCGAAATCTTCGTAAACGATTTCCAAAGAAGGGAAACTTAAAACAGCTAAATAAGAACAGGCTAAATTTTCGACGTCTTATGAAAAAGAAATGTCCACTCCGGCCACGTATTTAAGACCTTCGAATTCTAAATTTTTCTTGTTATTTTCTAAAGGCTTCGAAATTGCCTTGAAACTTAGGTGCTCGTCGTTTTCAGTTAAAAGAGTTTTTAAATATTTTTACTCGTTATTCCATTTTTTTCTGAGGATTTCCTATTTATTATAAAAAGTAAAAAAAAAAAATTGAAACGCAAAAAAATCTATTGAAAAATAAATTTTTGTTTATTTTGTATTTAATTTATAAAATAAGTGTATACGTAAATATTTTATTATTTAAAACTATAAAATAAAAAGAAATAAAAAATTATTTTTAATTTTTTACAGGAATTTGTTCTTAATTTTATTCGAATTTGGACTTTTCTTTTTACTATTCCTCTTGTTTTTCTTTGTTTACATTATCATCTTGTTTTTTTTACTCTTCTTTCGGTTTTTCAATTTTAATTTCCTTTCTAACAGGTTTTACTCCTTAATCGCACATAATGCATTTTTTATGCTTAGGATTATTCAAGAAAGTACATTCAGAACAATGCCATTCATCAGGCTAAAAATAAATATTAAATAAATTAATAAAATTATTTTCGTAAAATGCACTTATTAAGTTTAAAAATTTAATAAAAATATGTATATTTATTTAAATAATAATTACCTTTTTAGGATTCCATTAACAAACGAAGCAAATATCATTTTCCCCAGGATTTTCGACTGTACAAGATTAGCACATCCAAGGCTCTTTATTTTTTTTCTAATTTTATTATTATTAAAGGTCTTATTTTAATTATTATTAAGGTTCTTCAGAAATAATGGCTTTATATTATTATTTAAGCTAATTTCCTTGGAACGGATTTACTCCTTATTTTTCGATTTTTTTAAGCCATCTTTATTTAACAATTCCGGTAATAGACTCATTAAATTCTTTTTCTCTTTTTAATTCTTCTTCATCATTAACTTATTTTATTTCTCCATATTTGTTAATTTAATAAGCCTCCAAAGTTTCTTAGAAATATTTCATAACATATTTTTCATCAACACCGTATTTATTAGGAAAAGCTTTACCCCATTTCAATTTGGCTTATTTCATTAATTATTTAGAAGACATTTCTAATCTCGAATTAACAAATCTGTGGAACCCTTTAGGAATTTTACCTTACCACCCGGCTCTAAATTTAAATTTAAATTAAAAATCAAATTAAATAAATAATATTTTTATTTAAAAAAAATAAAATATTTTTATAATTAAAATTATTTACAAATGCTTGTCCAAATCTTCCCTAGGCTGTAAAAAGAAACTACAATTTCTTGCACAACAAGCATTTTCTAACAATCCAGAAATTGTGAATTTTAATTGTCCATATTCAATACCTTTTTCTTTACAAATTTATTTAACTTCTTCTTGTTTAATAGGTCTAATTCCCCAGTGATTTTGCTGGAAATTTTATGTATATAACTATTCAATTTCTTCGAAAAATACACTATAACCAGGCATAAATTTAATATTTTCTTAGTTAATTTAAGATAAAACTACTTTATTTAAGTCTTATAAGTCCCAATTCACTTCTGTTTCTAAGTATTTTTCGGGATTTTAACAAACATGTTTGGCCATCATAGAATAATCTGTGTATTTATAGCTTTTTTCCAACATTAATTTACCAAAAGCTTCAAGTGTTTCTAAAAAGTTAGTTAAAAAAATAAGGATATATATACTTTATATATTAATAAATTTATTATTTTACATAAACTTAAATCATTTTTATCATTATTATAAAGATCTTTTTTAGGAATAACGGCGTCGGAAGAACTTTTTCTATTGTAATTTGATAAAAATTTTAAAGATTTAATTTTTATTCATTTATTAAATTTTTTTATTAAAATATTAATTATATAGATTTAGAGAATAAAATTTATTTTACTATAACAATTCTTCAAGTTTGAGACTAAATCCTTTTCTAAAGGCAGAAATTGAATAATAAGAATTGATGTTTTCTTAGAAATATTTTCTCATAATATCTTTTTCTTTTTCCGTTATTTCTGGTTTTAAGATCTTGTTGATATCACTATTGAATTATTTTACGAATTTATTAAAGAAATACAGATTAAAAATTTCAAATAATTTCTCCTTTTATTATTAATTAATTTGTCCCCCTTAAACAAGATAAAATACCATAGTCAAAGTTTTTAAAACATGGTCGTCCCCATAATTTTTAAAATAAATTTGAGGATTTTTATTTAAAAGTAAGGCTCTTTGTTAGAAACTTTGATTAAATTTGTAGTAAACATGTAAACTTTCATAAGCTTTCTACAAAAACTCTTATTTTTCTTATTTTTATTATTAGTTAAACTAGTTAAAAATAACAGTCAAAAAGTGCCCCACCAAAATTAAATAACTGTCTTCAATAAGAATATCGGCATTTTAAGTTATCAAATAAGAAAAAGCCATGTGCATTAAATTTGAATTTAATAATTAACTAATATCACTGTCTAAATTTTTGCTAAAAAATGGAATAATTGCGTTAATTTCGTCTACAAAGCCGTCCTCCAAGGCTGAAATTTCGGTCTAACTGAACAAAATTTAATCTTTTCCTTTAACCTAAATCCTGAAATCTTTTTAAATAATAGAGGGCCAGTCTAAAATTTTTCTGGAAACTCCTTTTCCTTCGGCTTAGTAAGGATTGGTCTCTGTTTGGTCAGTTCTTTTTAACTTTTTTAAATTTTTTAATTTTAATTTTGTTTTTATAAATTCTAAAATAGAAATTAGGTTTTTTTTATAGTTTATTCATTTAAAAATAATTTAATTTTTATAAAATTTAATTTTTACTTTGAAACCGTTTCCAGTTAGTTCAAACATTTCAACAAAATCATATTAATTAGTTATATAATCTAAACCACTGACAAAGTCGTTTTGCAATAAAATTTATTTTACACAAGAAATTTGTCCTTCACCTTCTGGTTTCTCAATTTTAGCTTCTTGCAATTTTTATTTAAATTCTTAGACAAATTCTAAAAATTTGTTAGCAGGGATATTTTTAAGAGCCAAAACCTTTTACTGATATTTACCTGTAATAGTACCGATGTTCATTCTTTTGGCAGCTTCAAATCTATATAAAAAATAAAATATTTTTAAAAAAGTAAATATATAAAAAAAAAAAAAAAAATTTTTTTACTCATTGTCTGCCTTAGCGTTAATTCCTTTAGAAATTTATTCAATTTCATCCAAAAACCATTATAATTTACCTCCATATCTGATAATGTAATTTTTTTTGGCTCTCATAGCAAAAGCATCTCCAACTTTATTATTTTATTCATCTAATTTCATCAAAACATTCAATCCCATTTCTTGATTAGACTTTTCAATAAGTCCTTTATTTAAAAAATAATAAAAATGAATTTTATACAAAGCAAAACTTTTAATTTTTTTATATAATTTAATTATTACTTTTCATTTCACCTAAGGCGATTTTTGCAATTTCTTAAGCCTCTTTCATATCAGTCAAGCTGTTTAATTAAATTTACTAGACCCATCCTCTAAAAATTTCCACTAATTATTCTACATTCAAATTTTCAGTTTAAACTTTGTGTTCAATTCCATTTACTTTCACAACATCAGCTTTTGTTATTACCCAACTTCCTTCGTAAGCAGAATCAGTTACACTTTCGTCCCAGGGGAAAAATTAAATAGCAGGTTCTACTTATACACTTCCAGAAGAGTAAAAATATTTCTTAATACCTTCAAATTTATTGAAAAAAGCCTTTTCACTCACATATTCAACTAAAAATAAAGCAGGAATTGCCTCGTCTCCTCTATGATATAGTTTTCTTAATTGCATACCTTAATTTTATTAAATTAAATATTTAAATATAGAAATATTTATACTAAAAAATAAATTATAAATAATAAATAATAAATAATCAAAGTAAATGAATTTTTTTGTTTAAATAAAATGTAAAAATGGTATTTTTATAGTAACTTTAATTTGTTGGAAATATTTTTTTTAATATTAAAAATATGCACTTATAAATAATTTAATATTTTAATTATTTAATTATTAAAAATAAAACTTACTTAAAAAAGTAGGAAATCCACTTTTAATACCCAAACATACAAAATTGATTTTTCTATCTTCATTATTTCCTTTTAATTTGTTCATTCTTTACTCTAATGTGTGTAAACTGTTATCTTAACCATCGGAAATAAATAAAACAGTGATATTTTTGTCCATAGGTACAGTTTATAAGTGTTTTTCAAATTCAGCGAAAACTTCGGGAATTGCAGTTCTACCACCTGATTTTTAATATATATATATATTTTAATATATTAATAATTAAATTTAAAAAATCTAAAAATAAATATGATTTTATAAAAAATATCATAGATATTTTATATATAAAAATCTATTTTTTGTAAAATTATATTTTTTTACCTCCGTGATTTTAAATTCTATCAGTTAATTTATTGGTATCACAATGTTAAACTCTGTGATCAAAAGTAAAAGTTTTTAAAGAATCTTATGGAATTGCAACATTATAGAATTCGGCAACCCATCTGGTAAATATTTGATAAATTTTAATAAAATAAAAAGAAGTTTTTAAAAAAATAGCCATAAATTTAATTTAATTAAAAAAAAATTTCATTATATATAATTTTAATTTTAATTATTGATACTTCCACCAAGAAGCCATGGACCCAGATGCATCAATAATACCGACAATATGTAAATTATTGTCAATTTTGGCATTTTCTTTGTCTTTTTATACGTTAAAAGGAATTTTGAAGAAATGATTTTTACTTTCCATTATATTAAATATATCAATTTTTTAAAATATATCTTTATTGTTTATTTTTATTTATTTTTTTTATGTTTAATTTTTAAAGGTTTTTATTTTTTTTTTTTTTTTGGTCTGAAAAGTGTAGAATGTTATTTTTTTATTAAGATTTATTACATTTGTTGTTTCGCATATTAATTAAATATTATCGTATTTTATCAGAATGTTTTTAATTCTTTTATATATTTGCATTTATTTAAGGCAACGAGACACTTTTTAAATATCAACTTATTATATAGTATATCGGGATATTTCTTTTATTTTTTACTAGGAATATAATTTCTTTAAATAATTGAAAAATAAGAAAATTATTAATAATTTTATTATCTAATTATAAAGTTAAGTTTTACTTAATTATTTTTATTAATTTAATTTTTTATTTGGACTTTTCTAAATCATTAATAAATGAATTCATTTATTTAAAATATAATATTCATTCTAATTAAATTGATTATAATATTAATTATATTTCTGGTATTTTATTTCATAATAAATTTTAAAAATTTAATTTTTTTTAATTTTTAATTACTAATTATAACTTAGGATATAATTTTTTTTTATCAAAGATCATATTTAAAGTTTTAATTTTTTTCATTAGTTAGAGGAATAGATAAATTCTAAAAAAAATAAAATAATATACACAACAATGTTAGTAATAGATGACGTAAAATTTGTATTTTTTTAATATAGTTTTATTTTCTGTAAATCTAGTTTAATTTAATTATAATATAATTCAATTAATGCATATATAAATAACTTATATGAGATAAGCTAATATTTTTTAATAATATAATATATATATGAATCTTTTATATTACTAATTTAGTTTTGTTAAAAAAAATTTGGTTCACAATAAATTTGATGAGAGTATAAAAAATAAAATAATTCAAAAATCTTAATGTTTTTTAGCCAAAAATAAATAATTATATAATTTATTTAAATTTAGAAAATTAATATTAATATAGCCTTTCTAAAATCTTTAATTACTAAATAAAATAATCATATTCTTTATTCTACTATATACATTTAATATGATTTATCAACATTAATATATTAAACTTATTTAAAATCAATCATAAAATTAAAATAATATAAATTTTATAAATTAAAATTTATATTATTATTACTTACAAATTATTCAATAGTAAATTTATTAAATTAAATTAACTTAATTATCTACATTATGATAATTTAATAATTCAATTTGAATATAAATTATTAAAGTAACCAGAATTATTCTTGTTGATAAGTTTTTTATTTATCCAATTTGATTATTAAACTATCTATTTGAATTTAAATACGTTAGATCTCTGTAAAAGCCCTAAAAGTTATGAATAAATATATAAATAAAATTATAATTTTAAATATACTGTACCAAACAATTTAATAAATTGATTTATAATTATGTAAATGCATAGTTTATAAAGCATAAATTGCTTAATCCTATATATACTTTCTATTTATTAAAAAGTATTTTTTATAATATAGTAATAAGAATATTTTTTTCGGAATATATGAAAAGAAAATTTTATTTAAAATTCGTCAAATAGAGATAAATAAAATTTAAAAGAAACAGAATTCTTTATAACAATAAAAATATAATATTTAAATTCATTTATGACATAAATAATACATTAAAGTTTTAAAATTATTAATTTAATTTAAATTATTAAAATATTTATATTTTATTTTTAAATAAATTTATTCAATTTCATTTGTCGTCATTAAATTTTTTTTTTCTTATATAAATCGTAATAATACGACTAATATTTTAAAATAACAAAATAAAAAATCAAATTTAAACATTTTTAGAAGCTTAACGTTTTTAAATAAAAAAAAAAACTATACTTTTTATCATAAAATTTTTCGGAAAAATCTCCTGCCATTAAATTTTTGCAAAATATATACTTTAACAGTCTAATTTTCATATGTCTATTTTTTTAATTTTTGAAAGAAAAAAAATGTATTTTAACATTTAAAAAAAAGCAATAGTATATATATCTCATTTGAAATCGATTTTTTTTTTATTTATTAAAAAAGAAAAAATATTGAAAAAAAAGAAAAAAAAAAAAAAAAAATTTAAAAACTAAAAATGGCTTTATAATAAAATTATTAAATAAGCGAAAATAATAATTATTTTTTGTAAGACTTATCTAATGAAAATAATAACAAAGTTAACTTCAATACAAACTTTGATTATATAACAGATATTTAAACCGGGTCTTAAACTTCCTAAGCCAATTAATCCGGATGGGAACATTTTTTTTCTAATAATATTTTGGAATATGAATGTGTGGAAAATGGCGGGAAGATAAATGTGGTTTCTGAATAAAAAAATGAAAATAAACAAAAAACAGTAATTTCATTTGAAGATTATGTTTAGACAGAAAATTCTAATTTTTAATATGGATCAAATTAAAATTCCCCTTTGGCTGTTCAACAAAACTTTATAAATAATCAAACAAATAAAGTATAAGACACTTAAAATTAACTTGAAAATAATTAAAACTCAAGTTTTTAATGCTTAAATAATAGTTTTATTTTAAGTGAAAATTAGAATATAAATTAATTCTAAATATAAGAATAAGAATAATAATTCATACTTAATTCATAATAAGAAAATATAACTAATTAACTATAAATATAGTAGGGTGAAATAAAAGAGCAAGAAAGATAAACAGATGATTTTTTGGCCCTATTTTAATAAAATGTAAGCTAACAAGAAGATAAAATAAAAGATAAAAAATAGAGAAAAGAAGCTTTAGAATTGAAAAAAAGAAATGGAAACAAATTCCTAGAAAAGGAATATAAAGAATTGCTGTAACTTACCATAGAATTATCAACTTTAGAGGAGTCTATTTAATTAATGGAATAAAAAAAAAACGAAAAAAAATTGTCCAAAATGGAATAAAAACAGCTACAAAAATTAGAAGAGAAATAAAGAATATTAAATTAAAATATACAAGAAAGAGAAAACTAAGAATAAAAAAGAGACTGTGAAATAATTAAAAATGAACCTTAAAGTTGGTTATAAGTTAATTTATTAAATTATATTCCTCATATAGCCTAAATAACTAATAACTATTAAGAATATGCTGAATATGAAATTCTTATTTAAAATCTAAAAAAAAACTATAAAGGAAATTAATTTATTGGGCTTCATTATGTTTAATCCCTATTTTAGGATTATGAAAGTCTCCTTGATATGGAAACTTTGAAAGAAGTTAAAAAAGACAGACAAAAAATAAAAAATTAGAATATTACTAGAAAATAATAATCTTCTTGTAAAGATGAAAGAACACTAAAAACATAGATATTTGACTAATTGTGTATATTAAAAATAAATTAAAATAATAATAACAGTATATCCAATTTTAAATTATTATAATAATAATTAAAGTAAGATAACATATTAGAAAATTATTTGGTTGGAAATGATAATTTAAAAAGAGATTTATCTTTTTTTAGTAATTTTACTAATTTTATGAAAAAAATGGGCGTGTTTTTTTCTAGATATATATATTCTAGTATCATTTCAACCTCAGAAAGTAAAAAAAGAAAAGATCTAAGTTACTTGTATAACCAAATGATATTGTTAAGAAAATTAGATAATACTTAAGAGTTATAGTTTATTTGATACAATTGATTTATTAAAATATTATAAATACATATAATTTTTTATTAAGCTATATTATAAATAATGTAAATACAGAAAACAATTATATAGATTATATATTCAAACAGTATATATTACATAATTTTATAATTACATATAATACAGTAAATATTTATAAAATAAATACTATTTTATTTTTATCTTTAATAATTATAAATTATTCTTGTAGAATTTAAAAATAAAAATTTATTTTATTATTTTATTCAATTCAAAATAATTAATTAAAAATACCAAATGACTAATAAAAACTATATAAAATAAAAATAAAACTATATTTAATAAACAACTTTTAAGCAAAAATTTTATATTTTTATCACTTTTACTTCTAAAAACATTGTTACTATATAATATGTACCCAAAAAAATAAAATATTCAAAAAGAAAATACAAAATAGCTTTTAATACATGAGAAAATAGGAACATTTTAAGGTCTAGTAAATTTGAATTATTAAAAATAAGGAATAGGGTTTATTTAATTTACAGATGGATCTTGTTATATAGGAAATTTTAAAAACAATGTATATCATGGTAAGGGTCTACTTTTTTTACCTTTAATTGGTTGTATTTTTAGCGAATTTAATTAAGGATAATTAAATGGCTCTTTTATTTTATCCGATTATTAAGGCAATAATTTCATAATTTCAGAAACTTTAAATAATGAATTTATTAGTGATGTAATTATTTAAAAATTTAGAAAATATTACAAAGCTATTAAAATTATTAAAATTTTATTTTTTAATAAAAATTTTTAAGGTTTACCAGTATAAGTAATCTGAATAAAAATGGATTTTATATGATAGAAAAATATTTAACAATTTTATGAATAGTAAAAAAGAAGATAAAATATTAAATTTTGAATAAGGAGTGTATTAATATAACAATATTCCTAATGAATTATAATAAAATATAGCGTTACTTTAATAACTTAATTTATTCTTAAAATAAGACTTTAATACACTTTTAGAGCTTAAAAATAATAAAATAAATTAAGATAGAACAATAAAATTAAATAAACCTTAAAAATTAAACAACTAGACTTCCTTTAACTTAACAAATATATGCTTAAATTAAAATATATAGTAAAACAATAAATTAATGTATCTAGGCTTTGTTGATATAGATAATCCATTGATTCCATGTGGGCTAGGATTAGTATATAACAAATATAATATTAATTTAATAGAAATTTTCAATCCTTAAGTATTTTAAAATATCAATAACAGTAAAAACATAATCGACAACAAAAATATACAATTAAACTTTCATTAAAAAAATCAAATCTTTATCAAAAATTTTGTAGCATTTTAAGTTTAAGAAAGTTAAATTTAATAGTAATAATAAAATAAGCCGGAAATTTAAGATAAATTATCATCATATTAAACAATTATTTAAGGTTGTAAAAATGTAAACGGAAAGCAAGGAATATGGATAAATTATAATATACAAACAAACTAATTTAAATTAAGCAATTTTTAAAATAATTAACCTATAAATTTACCATAATAAATTTAATAAAATACAGGATAAGGTTACCCACTTAATTTAATAAAAAAAATAAAACATTAAATATACAAAGGAGAAAAAAATTATTTGGATCATTTTAAGAGCTAAGAAGATCTGATTTCATAAAAATTAAAATTGATTTTTTTAGAAATATTTTAAAAAATAATACGGAATGGATTTGTACACTAATTTTTTTTTGAAAAATTTTAATAAATCAATAATTTGCATATAAAATCTTAATTAAGCGACTAATAATTTAAATATACGGATACTAAATTAATAGAAATTTAAGATGTAAATGTAGAAAATAATATCTAAGATAGGCTGAAAAGTGAATGTAATCTTGTAACGCAATCACCATAAAAGCATATAAAAAATATGACCTCATAAAATACTAATAAAAATTAAATATCTAATATCAAAAATTAAAAAATGATAAAATCTGATTAGTTAATAAATCCTTTTTTTAAACATCTTGAAAATTAAGGAAAAAATAAATAAATTTCAAATACAAATTCTTAAGTAATAAAAAATTAAAAGTAAAAATAGAGTGATAAAAGCCCGTAAAATTAAAGTAACTACAAAAATAAATTGTAAAGGTCAAAATCAACTTTGACATCGGCCACACTTCAAAAAAATTTACATAGTTTATCCAAAAAATTTTAGGAAAAATAAACTAATAAAAAAATTGAATAATCTAACATATTGTAAAACTAAGCTTAAGACACTTAAATTTCTTACAATAATTATAAAAAAATGAATGATAAATAAAATAAACATAACGATAAAAAATAAAGTTCATCACCATAATAAAATGAATTATTTTAATAGTATGAATAATTTTTGTTATTTTAACAATTTTTATAGTAATAATCATAGTAGTAGATAGAAAAAATCCAAAAAAACTAGAAATAAAAATAAAGTTTTCCTATTAATAGAAGTAGGTCAATCAATAATTTAAATTAAAATAAGTCTAATATTAAAAACATTAATAGTTTTACTGATATAAAAAAAGTTATTAAAAAAGAAACAGGTAAATTTCCAAATTAATAAGATGAGAAATAAAATTAAGTCAGTGACTTCACAATCTCTGATTAAAAAAATATTAATAATTAAAATCAAAATTTTTCAAAGAACCTTAATATTTCTTAATTACTTCAAAATTAAGATTTTAACTAAATTAATTTAAATTTATAAAACTCTTCAAAAAACAGTGATGAAAACTAAATGAAATAAATATAACAATAATAATAATAAGAATATTATTAACATAACTTTCAAAGAAGTAGTTTTTTTATGAACAATTAGTTAAAAAACGACCCCAGTTTACTTTTAATTAATACCCAAATCAATTCAAATACCAACACAAATTTATAAAACCTAATTTCAAGTACAAGTTAAATAATGAATTAGAGTTTTCAAAGTTAAATTAGTCAATAAACAACAAGATAAAGAAGAAAAACTTTGGAAAAGTTGGAAAAAAATAAATAAAATTATTTTAATAAAAGATTAAGCAATACTTCTTCTATATTTTCAAATACTCAAAAAACGTAAAATTAATAATAGTAGCAATAATATTCTTTTAACCCGCTAAATTAAGTTAAAGAAGTAGAAGAGATTAAAGTTTTTAGTATGGAAGAAAATCATACTCAATTTTCTGAAAGATAAGAATCATAATAATAAAAATAATTAGATAACAATGACGATTTATTTAATAAAAATAATTAAAATTAAAATGAAAATAACGATAATTAAATTGAAAATTAAAAGGTACAATTTAAATAAGTTAAATCAGAATTTCCTTTATAAAATTAATAAGTTGTTGGTATAAAAGATAATTAATAAATAAAGAATAATACCTATAATTATGAGGGTTCAAATAGTCCATTAAATATAAATATGAAAAATTATATAAATAATAAAAACACCAATTAAAATTTGAAATTAAGTTTAAGTGCAAGTAAAGGTGAGCTTAAAAATTAATTAGTATAAAAAAGTAAAAGTCCACAGAAAAAAAGGATATTTGATGAACTAATAACTGTTTCAAAAAGTAAATTTACTGACAATAGCAGTAATAATGATGGGAGCGATAGTAAAAAAAAATTTGCTATAAATAGTCAGATATTTTTATAAAATAATTAAATGTTCAATTAAAATAAAAACTAAAATTAAACAGAAAGCAAGTAAAATAAAAATCAATAAATATTTGAGAATAATTCATAATTTTCTCCTTTAAAATTCCATTCAAAATCGGAAATTAGACTTAGAACTACCAGTTTGGATAAAAATAACTATAAAAATATGGCAAAATTTACTAATAAAAAAAACATTATTTCTATGAATTAAGACAATAAAAGTGAAGAAAAAAATTTTAATTAAACCTTAAATTTAAGTAAAAATTAATACGTTAATGATTAAAACTAAAATAATTCATAGTTTAATTTGACTAATATTTTATCCACAAGGTCAAAATCTAAATCAATAAATTGTTAAAATAGTAGAAGTAATAGCAAAAAGAAAAAAATTTTCGAACCTATCGAGTCTAATTAATTTTAATTTAAAAACCATAAAAATATCACTAATACATTTAAACCTTAATAATGATAAAGAATATTGTTTTATATTTAATTTTATATTAATAAAGTTGCTTTTTATTATATATAAAAAAATAATTTACATTAGTTATTTTATAATTAAATAGTAAAATAATCTATAATTAGGCTAAAAGTTAATTTATTATTAGTTAATATAAATTAAAATAATGCAATTTCATATTCAGTTAATTTATATATAAATTTTTTATATAAATATAAATTTCAATTCTAATTAAGTGTCATATTATTAAATATAAAAATAAGAATCATTTTAATTTTTATTTAGAATTTTGATTACATTTTAAAAAGCTGTTCGAAGTAAAAAATAAATAATAAAAAATAAAAACTTTATCAAAAAAAACCATTCATAAATTTTAAAATCCTATGAAAAATAGCTAAATTTAAAATTAAAATAATAATATTATCCAGGAAAATAAATCAAAAAATGCCAATAATGTTAAAGTTGTTTAAAATTAAGACATAGATTAAAAATATGAAAATTAAATTTCTAATACATATAAAAATGAGTATATAATATAAATAAAATCTAAAGAAGAAATATTACATGATTAGTAAAATTGGTAAGCAAATACAACATTTTGCTAAAATGGAAAATATATGAAGGGATATCCTAATGAAGCCTCAACATTTTTTAGCACACTTGGTTTAATTATATTTTTATCTGCATATTTTTTTATATTTTATAGTAAAAATATATGGAAATAATTGCATTATTCTTTAATCATAATTGAAATTTTTTTAGTATTGATATCAGTATATCATTTTATATCATGTAGGTATACAGGTACAATCATTTATTTTTATATATATTTATTTAATTTTAATCATATAAATTTATATAATCTTTAGACCCTGGTGTGCTACCAAGAGGAAATTTAGAAATAAATGAAGAAAAATAAAATAAGGAAAAAAGTTAAATTATTAATAATGAAGTGTTTTAAGAAAAATAAGTATAAAAAATTTGTTTTTATTTCTAAAATCTATTTATTAATTAATTTTAATAAAAATAGAAATAAAAATAAAAAAATGAGGATTATATTAAATGCGAAGAAAATTAAAATTTAGAATTAAATCAATAAATACCAGACAAAGACAGTGAGAATTAAGATTGCAGTTAAATTAATTAATAGTAAATTAGTATGATTTAATTTATTTTTAAAATTATATTTCATTCAATAGATTTATTATTTTAATTAAACTTAAAGAATCTAAGACTAAAATACAGTAAATTCTATTTTTAAAAACTTTAAAATGGAATTTAATCGGTAAATTCCTGCCAAATAACCTAAATCTTCTTAAAAAATAGAACAAGATATTGAATAATAAAAAGAAAATAATAATTAATAACAAAATATAAATAAAAATGAAAATGAAAATGAAAATAAAAATAAAATAACCTAAGATGGAAATTTAAGAATTCATACAGTTAGGTATTGTAAGACATGTAAAATCATGAGACCTCCTAGAGCTTCTCATTGTAAAAAAATATATAAATCGACAAAATTGTTTATTTATATATATGGATATATATTTTTTTCATTTAAAATAATTTTTTTTTTATCATTTATATAATTATTAAATACAAAATATTTTATTTATTTTTTTGATTTGATTTTATAATTTTTAATAATTTTTAATAATTTAAGGCGGGGTTTGTAATTAATGTGTAACAGAATTTGACCATCATTGTTCTATTATTGGAGTGTGTATAGGAGAAAGAAATACTAAGCACTTTTGTTCATTGTTGTTATACTTGACTTTAACGAGTTTAATGAACACAGTTATTAGTATACTACTAATAATTTTTATAGTTTAAAACGACTATTAAAATTTTTTCAAAGATTTAGTTACATGGGATGCATTATTTATTATATTTTTAGCTTTGTTTGCGTTATCTCTTTTTACTTACACATTTAGAGACAAAGGAATTTTTAGTCTTTTAATTACAATTTCCTTTATTTTATTAATTGTGAAAACTAGCATTAAAAATAATTAAGATGGAAACTCTTTTTTTGAGAATCCAATTTGGTCTATATTAGGTTTTTCCATTTATTTTCTATTTGCCTTGTTTTTAACTCCTATGTGTATAATGTATACAGCGAATATATGCTATGGACTTACTTTAAAAGAAATGGATTAAATAATTCATTTAAAATAATAGAAATAATAATAATATTTAAAATGGAATTTATTCAAAGGTATTAAAAATTGCTGTCATACTATTTTCAAAACTAATAGAAAAAGTTATGTACTTATTTGAATATTCTAAATAAAAATTTCAAATCATTTAAATTATGGAAATAATATTTTAAACATATTAAATTATTAAATATATTAAATTAAATAAATATATAAAAAAAATTAAATTTTAATTAGTATATAGATGTAAATTTAGTTTTAATATAAAAGAATAAATAAATATTGTTATAATTTAATTATTTTCATAAGTTAATATTTTTTCCATTGTTCATTAAGTTAATAAATTATAAATTATTACTATAATTATTTTCACTTTTAGATTTTTTAAATTAGTTAATATTAATTGGATTTTTCTAGCCATAATTTTAATTTATACCATTTACATATCTCTAATTGTTTAAATCAAATTATTAATCTTATTATATTTCATCGCTTTAAATATTTGATATACTACATTAAAAAACATTTTCTTAGTTAAAATACTTTTGATTTGTATCCTTATAGAACCCATTTTACTCTTTAAAATTGTTTAAGTTTTCTTTATTTAAAATATTATAATTATTATTGTTATTATGAAACCCATCCAAATCAAATATTAAATTATGATTATTATTATTTAACTATTATTATTAAAATTATATCTAATTTTATTTATTTTAGGGCTAATCCGAGTAAAGCCGCTTTAAATGGTTATTGGTTGGAATTTAATGATTATACTTATTTTAGTGATTATTACAATTTTCTTAATTAATTTAATCTATGTCAATTTATTAATTGCTTTATAAAGTTTATTTATTGTTTAATTCTTTGTTCAATTTTAAAATTGTTTCACTTATATCACAATCTTAGAAATTTGTTTATAAAATTGATTTATTTAATTTGTCATTTGTTAATTTATTGTCAGATAATACAATATCTATTTTATTTTTCTATAAGTTATTTAATAGTTTCCCATTTATTTCTTTTTATTCTAAATTAATTCCCATTTTTTCATATTAATCTTATAAATTTAATATATCTTTCCTCTATTAACTTTCTGTTATATTATAATTTTTATCTAATTTCTAAAAATTAAAGTTATTATTTAAGCGCTCCTATAGAAGTTACATTACTTCATGAACCAGTTATTAATATTATTTTTCTTGCATAAAATTTTATAAAGGATTTTTTTCTTGTCTTTTCTAAGTTTCCTATTGTTATAAATATTATCGACTAAATTTTCCTAAATTAAGGTCTAAATATTTTTAGGCCTTTTATTCTTAACGTATATTTTTTCTTTTCTTATAATTTTTTTCTTCTTAATGCCTTTTTAATGAATCGAGAGATTTATCTGATTAAAATGAGTCATCTTATGATGAATCCATTTGATTATTAAATTTTAAAAAATATTGCCGCTTACTCCTATTTAATTTATTTTAAATATTTACATACTATTTTTTTTAATAATTTTTTGGTTTTTTTATATTTTCTTTCATTTTTTGCTCTAAAATTATTTTTTTTTATTATTATCTATAATCTTACATATATTCCTCTCTTAAAATATATAAAAAATCTTAATAATTAAATATTGATAAAAAGTGAATCTTAAATTTAATTACCTTATAAGCATTATAGTGAAAATTATTAGTGAAATAAATAAAATCACATATGAAAAAACTGTAAAAGGATGACTTTATGAAAACCACTTATCATCTTCATCTTTTTTGGGTAATTCCACAATATATTTATTCTTTATGCTAGAACTTATTTGATAACTACTAACTAAAGTTTAGTATTCGATATTTGAAATAAAATTATTATTTACTAACATTTTATATGAAACCCAAGTTTATGCCTTATAAGAGTAATCATAATAGTCAATTTTATACTATAAATTTTCGCTTTAAATAATTTCTTTTTATAACACTGCCTTTTCTAAAAACATTCTTGAATGAGGTTATCTTTTCATATTATTTATGCAATCGTTAAAAGAAAGAGTTTAGTTACTTATACTATAATCTACAAAATTATTTAATAATTTTCTTGTTATTTGGTCATTATCATCAATGCACAATTTTATGCTATTATTCCATAAACCAGCATAACTTGATATCGTTGATATAGAAGAGATATCATATATATCAAGTACCAAAATATAAAGAATAAATACAATTAAAATTGATGTAAAAAAAGTAAATACAATTCCAAATATTATTCCGATTTTTCCAATTTTTACACTAAAAAATAAAGATTTAATTCCCATTAAAAATCCTTATAAAAATGTTCTTTTAAGTCTTTCATCTATAACAAAATATCTTATAAGCCCATTCAATAATAACCAAGGGGCAAATATTAATAAAATTTAAGTGCAAGTTATCCAAACATAATTTTCCAGTAAAATTACCATTTTTGAAGGCCCAAAAAATACAAAATCATCTTCATATAAAGATATACTTGAGACTGTAAAATCTTCACCATCATAATTTTATTTATATCTATAAGTTTTTCCTAATTTATTATTGGAAATTGGTTTAAAAAATATTGTTTTTTTTTGACATTTTTATATTAAATTAATATTAATTCAAAATTATCCCAATAAATAATCAAAACATTGAATATTTATTTATATTTTTATTAATATTTCTAGCTAAATATTTCAATTTATTTACAGAATGTGAACGTAAAATAAGTTGAAATAAATTATTATAACCTAAATTAATTTAAAAATTACCAAATTTTCGGTCTCTATCTTCTATTTCATAATATGATAAAATTATATCTGCTTTTTAAGTTGAATCATATTGTAAAATTTCCCCCTCTGAGTCAAAATATTCATTACTCTAAGTTTTATATATTATTTCATTAAAGTAATTACTTTATATTTTTTCTATAAATATTCCTGGTAAATTATCTCCTTATAAAATTTATTTATACTCTTAACTGGAATTAAAATTTATGAATGGAGATATTTTATCTATTTACACAATTACAGAATTAATACAATTAAGCATTATTAGTAAAATAAAAAACACATATAACAAAAATGTGTCATATTTATTCATTGCTTGCTTATTACTATTTAATTTTATGATAATTATATTTATTAAAATAATATTATTTTCCTTATTTCAAAAAAAGAAAAATTCTGTATTAGTTTTTTATTTTTGTAAAAAATAATTTTTCTTCAATTTTTTTTTAGAGTTATTAATAATTATTAAAACATATTTATTATACTATTAAACTTACAGTAAATTTACAATGATGTAAACTAACTTTTTTTATGATAAATTGAGATAAATATATTTTATTGAAAAGAAACTTAATAGACAAAAAAAAATTTCTATTTTTCTAATATATATTGTAAGTAAAATAAAAATTGTAAAAAAATTATTATTATGTTATCTTATTATAAAATTTAAATATCTATATTTAAAAAAAATTGATTGTAACATATATATAGTAATAAATTGTAAAATTTTTTATTTTTTTTATCATATCAAATCTAAATTATTATTATTATGACCCTTAGATACGAAACTTCCATGGTTGTATTTTTCTTTTGAAAGTGATAAATTTCTCTATTAAATATGAAAATTATTTCCTTAGAATAATAAACTCTATTATTATAAACATTATTCTAATTAATCTTAATTGGTAATTTAATTGTTATTTTCATCTCGTTTATTATCAATATTCTAGCTTAATTCGTTAGTTTACTTCTTTTTATTTTATTAATCCATCGGAACAATAATATGTGAATTATTATTTGTGATATTATATTCTTAATTGAAATTATCAAAGTCCTAAAACTATCTACTATTTTTTTATTCTAATAATTAATAATTATCTCTTTTATAAACAGAACTTTTGTTCAAATTATTTTCCTAATATGACTTTTTTTTTTTATAATTCTATAAATAGGAATTAAAACTATTCATCATTCTATTTTAATCAGTATTTTATACTTATTAATTTTAGTCACCACAATTTTATGTATTGTTATTATTTTAATTTTAATTTAAATTTTTTATGTTACTTTATTTTTAATTTTTTACATCCATATTTTCATTCTTTACATTTTATATTATTAGATGATTTTTAATGTTCCAGGCAAAATTTTTAGAATTATTACTGTTTTCTATAAATGGTCTATCTAAGTTGTCTATTTCATCTATTATATAACTTGTATTTTCTTTTATTTCTTAAGAAAACAAAAAATTTTGATTTTCTATTTAATTATTTTATTATTTTGGAAAATTAGCTTCTTTGTACTATCTTTAATGTGCTTAATAATTACTTTAACTCAAATTCTTGATTTCTTATTTAAAATTATTGATATATACAAAATTAGTAGAATTCGAATTTAAAATATTTTATTAACTCATATTTAAGTGTTAATAGTTTTATGAAATATCTTATCCAATAATTTTGTCAAATTAAGAGTTTAAATTTTATTATTTTGTACTATAACTTCTATTTTTACAATTAAACTTTGCAGAACTAGGTCTAATTTATAGTTTTCCTTTTTTTTTTTAATTGGAATTAGAATTTTAACTAGTAAAGTTATTTATAAAATCTTTTTGACTTCTATAATTAGCTGATTTAAGTAATCTTATATCTTATTTGCCTTTTTAGTTGTAAAATAATAATTATATTAATTTTTTATTAAAATTTTAAATATAAGTATTAAAAATTTTTTTATTATCTATTTGTGAAATAAATTACCTTCGCTTTTATTATTTATTGATTTAACCATTAGACTCTACCTTTTTTTTTAATTATGTTTCTCTAAAAAGTTGCTTAGATTAGAAGCAACTTAAGATTTTTTAAAAGCACTTATATCTTTTAGATTAATAATTTCCTCAATAGTTTTTTAAGGAAACCCACTTGCTTATTTTAATAATTAATAGGCTTCTTTTTTGAATTTATTAGAGTATTTCATACTTTTTCCTGAAGAATTCGGTTATAATTTTTTGTTATCATTTTAATTTATTTAATGCTGAACATTGTATTATTTTTATGATTTCAATTTTTATTCTGTAATATTTGGTAAATTTTCAGTCTTTTCTTTTTAATTTTATTAAAATAATTTCAAAGAATTTTTGGGCAAAATATTGTTGGATTTGCTGTTTTTAGTACTGGAATTTTTTTCTAAATTTTATAATTAATTTATGAATTGTTACGTACTACCATTTGTTGAATGTGCCAGTGATTTACTGTATTATTCCTGTTACTAAGTTTTCATAATACTTGTTGTGTATTGGTTTTACTGTTAATTTTTTATTAGGCTCTATTTTTTCTAGATGATTTGATTTTTATTCTCTTTAATTACCTATTTGAATTCATAATTCATACTTTTTTTAGAGTTTTATATGATTTTTTTTTATTAAATAACTTTTTAATTCTAAATTTATGTTTATTATTTTAAATTTTTTTAAGGATAATAGGTGAAATTATACTAATTATTTTATGATGTATACTTTATTCCTTTACGCTTACAATAATATTATTTTATTCTTTAGCCCATTTATGTATTATATTTCATCAAACTATTATATATTTTATCCATGAATATTTTTTTATCTGCTGCTTCCTTATTATAAATATGCATTTCTTTAAAAATTCTCAATTAATAATATGGATCGATATCAAAATTAATTACTTTATCATAAAATATTCTGTTTTATTTAATTTATTTTTAAATTGTTTTGGGTAAAGCCTTTGTTATTTTAGATCTGGATTAAATTTTTGTTACATTATATTCTGACATAAGTTTTTAGTATTTGGTAGGTTTATTCTGACCAATTTAAATAGAATTAAAAACAGTTTATCCTAATTAAATTTTCTCCTATTAATTTTTATTTTACTTCTAATTAGCATTTACTTATTAATTCAAATTAATACTGTATCCATTCTAAAAATTTTAATTTATTTACTATTTTATGCCAAACACAATATTACTACCTTATCTTTTATTACTAGAAACTCCTTTATTATTTTTCTGGGCACTTTCATGTTGTTACACATTATAATTTTAATTTACCTCAATATTTTAATGTTTAAATTGATTTTAATTTCCCTAATTTTAAGATATACTATATTAATAATAATTACTATTCCCTCTTTTTGTAGAGACTGCAGATCTAGGTTTAACTTTTTAATTAAAATTGGATACTTGAACTTGATTAAAAATATTATTATGGTTTTGTTATTAATTCTATTTTCCGACACCTGTTTTACCCTTGCTATTATTATTAATATTATAATTTTAATTTTGATTATTTTTATTTTAAGATTTATTATCAATAGTTTCAAGATGTATTAAATCTTCTTATTATTCCTATAGTTTTTATTTTTAAGCTAAAATACTTTATTAAAATGTTTTTTTTTGAGTTTTTCTATTTTACTATTTATTTTAACCTTATTATACTATTTTTTATTTTTAAACGGACTATTATAAATTATCATTTTTTGTTATTTTTTTATCGTTATTTGTATTGATGATATTATAGTTGCATTTATGGTTTTATGTAAATTAATTTTTATTATCAAAATTTTCCTTATCCTAATAACTGTTTTTTATTATATATTTATCTCTTTAAATATCATTACTATTTACAAAACTTTCATTTAACTGATTTTTTTAATTTATTTTTATGCCAAATTAGGGAAAATTATTACATTTTTCATTTTTTATATCATTTTAGAAGTAAACTTATTTTCCGTTTTATATTTTATCATAATTATTGTTATGAATTAATTCCAATGCAGATTATAAAAAGGGATTTGATCTTAGTAAATTTTAAAATTAACGCATTTAATTCTATAACCTCATCCTTGAAAACTAAGTTATAAAGCTAATAATTTTGCCCATTTTAAGATCAGAATTTCCATTATTAGAAAACATAATTTTCTCAATTTATTCTTTAAATTACTTGTTATCTTTTAGCAATTACTTTCCTTCATCTTATAAATTAATTTCTATCATTTGATAATAATTACTCTAATTTACACTTAAAATTTTATTAACCATGTCAAAAACAAGTCTTCTAAATGACTATTAATCTAATTTCACTTAAATATAATTATTAAGAATTTCTTCTTCTTTTTAAAACCTTAGTTTTTCCTATTTATTTGATGTTTCATAAATTTCGTAAAGTTTATTTAGGTATAACTTAAATTCTTATGGATAATTGTCTAGATTTTCAGGAGAATCTTGCTTTTAATAACAATTATTATTTTTGAACTTATTTTGGTATATTTTGAAAATGGATTGATAATATAAAACATCTTGCTCTCTTTCTTCAAAAATTTGATTAAGTTTAAATATTTAAAAATTTTCCTCAATTTAATTTTAATCTTATTCTTAACTCTAACCTGGGTATTAAAAAACATTTTAAAAAATATTCTTAAAATTAAAAAATTTTTACTTAAAAAATTTTAATTAAAATTACGATTTATGTTTTCATTTTTATTTGTTTACTGCATAGAACTCTACTATTTAAATTTTGATTTTGCAGATTTTTTCATTGAAGTTAAACAAATTTTTATTTTTTGGTTGAAATTTTTTTTTTTTTTTGTAAAATAAAAAATATTAGAAAAATAATTTTACTAATATATATTTGTTAAAATTTACAATTCAAATAATTTTAAGAGACTAATCTAAAATAAATAGTTGATAGTATAGTTATTTTTATTAAGAAAAATTGAATAAAATAAAGAAGAATAATATTGAATAATACATGTATTAAAAATAAAACTATAAATTTATAGCTTATAAAAGTTTATGAAAAATAAATTATAAAATATAAATATATAATATTTATAAATTTTCAAGTCATAATTTAAATTAATAAATTATTAATATATTTCCAATAAAAATTTAATATATATTTATACTGAGAAAATAAATATTAAATGCTAATTTTTATCAATAATTTTCCTATCATTTATTATTTTTATTTCTTTTTTATTCGTATATTTTAAATAACTAAAGTAAATCTGCATATTTTTAAGAATTAATAATATTTTTTTTCATAATTTCTCTGTCTAATAAGTTTATTTCATCAAAATCATCTCTACTCAAATAATAACATTTACAAGGATCACTTTTAGCAACGATTTTTCCTAACTTAGTTAAACTTTCAACATTGAATAATAAATTTTCTCCCAAATAATCTAAAAATAAGGAAAAGAATAGTATAAATCATAAGAAATTAATATAAAATTGATAAAAAATATTAAAAAATTTTTAAAAATTTATTAATTTAATTTTATAATTTTATTTTTTTTGTACCTCCTTCTTTAAGTGTATAATCAATAATACCACCAATAGATTAAAGTTCGGCATAATTTCCCTTTTACAATATATAAAATCCATTAAATTTGGTTTAGTTATTATCAATTTCTTTAAGTCTTTCTTTTATATATGTATTCTATCTTTATAGCTTTTATTCTTCAGCCTATTTATCTTTTGGAACTACTTTAATATATTTTATTTCATCTTCTTTCGTTTATCCTGAATTGAAAATAACGTCATTCGTCCTAAATTTTTCTTCATTCATAAATTCATAAGCTAATTTATAAAGTGTAAATTCAGATATTCCTTTGAAAATTGTTTGATTTTTCAAAAACTGGTATAAATTTTTTTATTCTAAATAGTTGTATTAACATTTCCATAAATCTTAAAATATTTCCTTATCAATTTCCACAAATTCCAATTATTTACTGATAACCTATACAAAGACGTCAGTTCTATTTAACATTCCGTTGTCTTTTTAATCATCTCCAATTATATCCTAAGTTAATTTTTAAAAAATTTACACAATTACATAAAATGAATTAAATATACTAAAAATTATATATATATATTTATATTATATTACTCCTTCATGATAATGGTGCAAAATTGTAGGTTTATCATAGTCTTTTATATGATCCCATATGGTAGCGGTTCCAGCCGTTATTATCATAATTTTTCCGGGATCTACGTTAATTACATCTCCTTTTTACAAATACTTAACAGAGTTAAAAAAGGTATACATGTGTTTATCTATATCAGCATTAGAAAATCTCTTGAAAAAATTTAATTATTTTATTTAATCTTTAAATTCAAATTCATCTTTTAAATATTATTGCAACTTAGGTTTAAAATCTATACTGTCAGCAATACTATAAGTTAAACTTGTGAAATCGCAATATATAAGTGGGGCAAATTTTACTTGCATTCCCCTCAAATTTGCAAACATCATACTAAACATAAAGTTCATTAACAAAGTATAATTTTTGGGACAGGTAAGTTTAATAAACTTTTAAAAATTTTATCCAATTTCGCTAATTCTTCCTTTTTCAGTAAATTTTATAAATTTTATAATAATATATAAAAAAAATAAAAGTAGCTAAATTTATTTTAATTTAATTTAATTACCTAGTTATTTTAAACAAACTATTCTTAGATAGGTTATGTGCTTAAATTAAAAATTACTGGGATAATTTATTTCTTCTATATATTTCAATGCCTCTTAAAATTTTCCCTACTTATATAAAGAAAGACTAATAGCAAACCTACAATTTGCAACTTCTTAATTAAATTATAATGCCAAACAAAACCATTTTTAAGCCAAACTAAATCTATGAGTTTTTTAATAGCATACTGCTAAATTGAAAATCGTCTTAAAATGTTCCTATTTAAAATATAAAGAAAATTAATACTTATTAATAATAGGCTATCTTTTATAATTTTTATATATTTAATTTTATTTATTAATTTAAATATTAAATTTAATTTTAATTCATTTTTATAAAAAATTATTGTCTTATCAATTTATTATATATAATAAAAAATTAATAAAAAAATAATATTTGTTAAAAATTTTTATAAAAATAATTTAGAGATATTTAATTTTAAATTTATTAAAAAAAATTTACAGGATGCAAATATAGATTTTCTTTAAAACATGCTATAGCTTCATTAAATTTATTATTTAATATTCTTCTAACACCTCGCCAGTACAAATATTCCACTTCTGACAATTCAGTTTTTTCTTCTTAAGGAACTTCTACATGTATAAATTACACGTGTAAATTCAGGTCCCACAAAGGATTCGATTTCTAAGAAAAAGGCTGATAATTTATATATCGATCTCTTTCTTATAATAATTTTATAACTTAATCTTTTATGGTATTACTGTCAAATAATTATGGCTTTTTTTTTTTATTGTTATTATTATTATTGTTTTCGTAATTTTCGTATTAATTTTATATACTTATATTTGGATTGGTGTCGTTAATGTCGTGTGGTAATATATTACTCGTATTTTAGTCATTTTCGTAAGAATTATTAGCCTAATAATAATTATTTTCTCGGCTGGCTACTGAATTATTTAAATTTGCCTTATTTTAATCTTTTTAACTTTATTAAGATCCTGGTCTTGAAGCTTCACTTTGATTATTTATTATTTTAATTTAAATTTAACAACGATAAAAATAGAAATTTAAATAAATTTTATTACGTTTCCGTTTCTATAATGTCTTAGTTTTCAGATGATCTCACATCAGGTACTCTATAAGGGTGTATTTTGTTATTCATCTGATTTTAAGATGCATAACTGAATCTATTTTATTTTGCCAAAAATATTTATTTTTCCAAATTGCTTTATTTAGGTCTATGATTATAAAGTTTTATTATATCTGCATATTCTTTTTTTTATTCTTTTGAGAGTTCTTTGGTATTTATATAATCATTATATCTATTATTTCTTTTATTTTCCGAAAATGATGGATCATATAATTTATCTTTAGTTTTTAATTCAAGAGAAGGATCAAACTCTTGCTAAAATGGATTTTTTAACTTACTTCCACCAAAAGAAGCACTTCTCATGCCGCTTACTGAGTTTAAATTAAAAGATTCATAAACTCTTTAAAAACTTTATTCTTCTCTTTAACTGATATTTTTACCTTCTAAAGGCTTTGGCCCTAAAATAAAAATAAAAATTAAATAAAATTAAAATCTTAATAAATTCTTTTATAAAAAAATTTTTGATAAAAACTTTTATTTTACTTAATTTATGAAAGTCTACTCTTAAATCCTTCTACATTTCTTTAGGCTATCTAATAGGTCTCATATAATGAGGTAAATTATCAGATGGTTTTTTTTATTCAAAATACAGTCTTTTTTTTTAATCATCTTTATCTGGATTTTCATCATATAACTTTTTATATCTTCTTTTAAAATTTTTTAATAAAGTATCAGGCACATAAAATTTTTTATAAGGGTCTAAAAAACTGACTATGGGTCTGTTCAAAGATTATGCTATCCAGTCGTCCAAAGATTCTTCAGAAATATTTTTTAATTTTATGTTTTTTTGTCTTTTTTCTTCTGGATGCGGAGTTTTTAAAGGCTTATTATATCTCTCTATATGTGGCTAATTTAAGTCTTTTAAAATATTGGTTTAATCACTTATTTCGAAGCACTATCCGCATAAACTCATATGTTTTCCGCATTAGTGTTTCGTTAAACCAGGTTGCGTACTGATACTTCTGTATTTTTTTTCTATTCAAAAAATTAAATAAAATAACTTTAAAATAAAAAAATATTGTAGATTGTTAATTATATAAAAATTAACATTAAAGAATTTTAATATATAAATAATTTTAAAAAAACTTTAATTTTTTTATTGATTGTTATAATAAAACATTTTTTATTTTTATAAGAATCATAAAGATAAATTTCAGGAGAAATTTAAAAAACTTTAACCAAAATTTAATTATTTTATAAATACTTTTATCTATAAACTTTTTAAAATAATATTATTATTATTTTTAATACATATCGTGTTAAGTTACCTATAGGTTTTTTATTATCAATTTATGGAAGTTTTAATTATTAAGAATCGTTATCAAAATCTAGAGTATCTGTCATTTATATGTATTAAATATTGAGTTTTTATTTTTGTTTCAAATTTATGTTTAGAATTTTTTATATCACTAAATATGATTAATTAATTATATTTTACTTAGTTTTTATTAATAAACAAAGACATTTAGAAAAATAATTTACTTAATAAGTTAAATAAAAAATTTATTTTTATTTTTTATTTAATAGTTTAATAGTTATTTGAGTATAATTTTTTATAAAAATAATATCTGTATATTTAAATTTTGAAAATCATATGTTATTTTAAAATTAAATATGATTACTTATAAATTTAATAGCTCAATATTTATTTCCGTAATTTACACATGTTTTATTAAGAATATTTTGAAAATAAAACGTAACAAAATTATTAGATAAATTAATATAAATATTATTTAATTAAGATTCAAAGCCTAATTTTTAATTAATTTAGTAATGATAATAAATTTTAAATAAATTTATATTATTTCATGTTTATTTTATTTTCTAAAAAAAATTTTTTGCACAACACACACGTACTAATTTTTAATATTAAAATTCCACATAGTAATTTATTTCAATTACTAGGTATAATATTTTACCAGTATATAATTGTATATATTAATAGTGTTTTAATTAATAATCTTATAAAAATATTAATATAAAACTATTTATAAAGATAAAATAAAAATATGAAAACAAATCAATTTAGTGACGAAAACTGTTAATTATTAAATAATTAACTATTGGAATGCTAATCATGCTTCGAAGAATTTTAATTTTCAGATTCATATGACAACTTAAAATAAAATTTTAACAATTAATCTATAAATAAATGTTAATGTTAAATTTGTCCTAATTGCCAACTTTAGTGGAGCATATAATAAATATAAACTCATTATTAAGAACATAAATAAATCTTAATTAAATGTGGAAATTGTGAAAAATAATATACCATACATGATTTTTAAATGATAATTTTAAATTCTTAAAACGACTTAGTCGAAAAAATGAATATTGAATTGTTGAAAAATATGGTAAAATACTCTAAAGAATTTTTGTATTGCCCAAATTCCAATTGTTCTAATATTGGATTTTTAGAAGATAATTTATGCAGATAAAATATAAATTGTACTATCTGTGATTATAATTGGTATCTATAAAATAATTAATCCTTTCTGAAAAATATCCCACTTTTTTTAAACAGTTTTAAAACATTCATGTAACAATTTTATATAAAAATAATTTGATTTATTAAATTCTCTATAATTTTTACTATTATAGTTTTAAGAAAATTAAAACCAAAAATTGTCCCAATTGTGGAATTTGTATTTTAAGAAATGGAGGTTGCAAACATCTTATATGTAAAAAATGTAAAAAAAATTTTTGCTGGAAATGTAATCAAGACTTTAAAAACCATGATGAAATGTAATTATATAAAATATTAATTATTTTTATATTTAATATTAAATTTATTTTATAGGAAATGTTAGATAAGATAAATTTTATAAATTTTTTGTTTTGTTATTGTTCCAATTATAATAATATTACAATACTTTGGCTGGCTATAATATTTACTGCTATTCATAGTAAATATCTACTATAAAGTTATATGGTTCTATCTTCACCTAATAAATTCAATATGTTTCTTGAAAAATTATAAGGAATTAAAATAAATTAACTTAAACATAATCCTATAATTGAATGCGACAACTGTTTATTTGAAAGTTTTAAGAAATAAATAATATAAAATATTAACGGCATAGTTTGCTTTGTTTTTAACATAAATATTCTTATTTTACATATACTGGCACAAATTATAGGAAAATTATCTAATATTTTAACTATTTTAAAATTCTTTGAGTTTTATTTTAATATTCAGAAATAGAATTCCATATTAAAAATTATGCATTTTTAAAAAAATATAATGGAAACAGCTTATAAGACAGCAAAAATAATTATGTTACATTCTATTTTTAAATATCAAGAAAATATACCTAAAATTAATAATAATAATCAAGAAAAATTAAAAAGATAAATAATAATTAGAGATACTAAAATAGACTAGTTTTAAAAAAAACCCAACCTTTTAAGATAATTTTGATTTTGAACTCGAAAATGAAACCATTGGAAATTTAGACAGTCATTTTAACCAATATGAAAATGAATAATAAATATCTAATTAAATTAATCTAATAATACCATAATAATTTTATGAATACAATAACGGTGTAGTTATAAATTCTAAGTTAAACTATTAAAATCCCTTTTAGTAATTATAATAACAAAGTAAATTAAATTAAAATAAACTATAATGTAGCAATAATTATCAGGAAGAAAATATAAATTTAAATTAAATTAAAAAAAGAAAATAACATAGATATGCTGAAAAATTAAAATGAATTTGTATTACTTATTATTATATAAAATTAAATATATTTTATTTTTCAATATAATTTTTAAAAAAGCTAAATATTTTTAGTAAGTAAATGAAATTATATTTAATAATTATTAACTGGAGTTTTTTTTTAATACTTCTAATTTCTACTATTTGTATGGTGTTTAATATTTATGAAATATATATTTTTATTTAATTATTAGTTATTTATTAATTTCAAAACTTTAAAATATAAAATATTTTTTAATAACCACAGGCAGATAATAAAAAACAAAAATAAAACATCGTATTTATAAAATAATAATTAACTTAAAAAATTGTATATTATTTGTTGAAATAAAAAATAATTACTCAGTAAAATACCAAAATTTAAAATATATAATATAATGAACGAAATTAATTTTACAGGAAATATACAGGGATATACTATAGGAAAACCAATAGGTATTCAAAAAATTAATTAAAAATTATTTAAACCTATTTTCTAAATTGTATTTAGAATTAATACATTTTTAAAAAGCTTAATATAATGAATTTTTATTATTTTTCAATAGTTTTAAATAAGCATATTTAAATATTATAATATGTAAATTAAATTTCATAATTAATTTTTATAATTATTAATTTTATTTACATTTTTAATTATTTTTAATTTTTTTTGAATAATAAAAAGGACAAGGTAAATTTGCTACTGTTTTCAAAGCTTAAGATCCTAATGGAAAGATAGTCGCATTAAAAAAAATTAAGGTAATTTTGTATGCGTTTTATATTTTTTTTATTTAAAATAGAATAATTTTTAATTTTACTGATATAACCTATTGATAACATATAATTAAAAATAATTAAAAATTCTATATATTAATAACTATTAATTCAAATATTTTAGATTTTCGATATGTAAGACTAGAAATAAAGGGAAAAATGTTTAAAAGAAGTTAAATTAATGCAGCCATTAGATCATCCTAATATAATAAAATATTTAGACTCATTTATATATAATAATGAATTAATTATAGTTGCAGAATGGGCAGAAAAGGGAGACCTTAAAAGGTTAATGAAAATACATTAATCTGAAGAAACTCCCTTTGAAGAACTTAAAATATGGGAATTTATGAATCAAATTGCCTCTGCTTTAATGCACATGTAAAATATGTTTAAATAATATAAGATAAGAAAATATAATTAACTATTTTAGCTTTATAACTTAAAAAAAAATAAAATTGAAAAATATAGATGATGTATAAATTTATACCCATTAATTTTTTAATTATAAATTTAATATAAAATATAAGGCACGAAAAAAGAATTATGCACAGAGACTTAAAACCAGCTAATATTTTTATAGCAAATGATGGTAGTTTAAAAATAGGAGATTTAGGTTTAGGAAGAGTTTTTAGTTCAGAGACAATTGAAGCTTATAGTAAAGTTGGAACTCCTTTATATATGAGTCCAGAAGTAAAATAAATAAAAAAAAAATATATTTATTTAACATTAAATAAAATATATATTAATTTAATATTAAATAAAAAATAAATTAATATAATAGTTTAATTTTAAATAAATATGATAAATGTAAACTTTAAAATAAAAACTCATTATAATTATTAATAGCTTTTACATGGAGAAGGATATGATTAAAAATCTGATGTTTGGAGTTTGGGGTGTGTTACATATGAATTGTGTGAATTTAAATCCCCATTTAGAAATGAAAATGAAAAACTATCACTTCTTAGTTTATTTGAAAATATCACCAAAGGTATTTTAAATAACAAAAATATACTTTTTTTTATAAAAATTAATATAATAAATATATTAATATATACGTATTATTATTAGGTGATTTTGCTCCAATTAATAAGGCTAGGTATAGCGATGAGCTTTCTAAGACAATAAATTAAATGATTGTTGTTAACCCGTAAAATAGGGTTGATGCAGAAATAGTATATAAAAAAAGTAAAAATATGATATAGTAATTAAAAAAAAGTCCTAAAATTGATTGTATTTTGGTAAATGAGGATATATATGAAAAATTAGGTTTAATAGAATATCACAACTATTTTTGCAAACCTTTAAATAAAAAACCTATTTCCAAGGTTTTCTTTGCCATAAGCGAATAAGTAACAGAAAATGCCTCGGAAAAATTTTTTTATTTTGCTGAATTATGTTACTGGATTATAAATATTTCAAAAGTAAGTAAAATATTAAAATATAAAATTATAATATTAATAATTAAAACTAGAATTATAATTTATAAAATTTAGAAAGGTAAGGTAAAAGCCTAATAAGATATCAGTACCTAATTAAATTATGACACAGTTGATGAATGCGCATAAAAATTATTAATGGATTTAAAAAATTGGGGAATAAAATTGCCAGACCAAATAAATATTTCTCATATAAGATCTGTAAAAAAATATTCGAAAAATTATAAAGCATTTTTTTCATTAAATAAATAAATTAAAATATTAATTAAAAAAAAGGGATATGGCGATACCGTATGCTTTATTTTAAATGATCTTTTAAATAGAGAACTAATTAGATTAAATTTTAAATTTGAAGATCCATAAGTAAAATAAGGGAATGAAAATGACGGATATGCAGATATGAATCCTAATACAGATGATTAATTGATAGAAAATATAGATGATGAATATGAAGATGAGCTCATGGATGAAGTAGATACTTAATTATTGGTTTCATAAATATATAATAAAGAAAATTAATAATTATTGGAATCATTTGATGAAGAAAAAAAAATGATATAAGCTACTGTGGGTTTTGCATAATGGAAAAAAGAGTGCTTGCGAGTTGAACAGTAACTTTCAGGAATATAATAAGATTTAAATTAAAATAAAAAAAGTATAGGAGATTAAGATTATAATAATACAATAAATTTGCTTTCTCATAATTCAAAGGTAAATTAAAATTTAAGTAAAATTTTTATAAAATTATGACAAAAATATTAAAATATTTTTTAACTAGCATATTAAATAAAGTGTATAGGAAATATAAAATAGTAAAAAAATTCAAGCCATGATGAATTAATGGTATGATGAATTGTAACATATAAAATAGGGAGAATAAAGAATAAATGAAGGTAATCAGGAGTTAATATCAACATTAAAAGAAAAAGTAGAAAAAAAAAAATCAATCTTATCAAATTTATAATTAATATCCGAAAATGTAAATTAATAAATGAAATAATTAGAGTAAATTAACGAAAAATATGATAATGTTTAATAACAATTAGAAAATCATACCGAAAATGAAACTGGTGGTGGAGGGAAAGTTATTTCTATTAAAAATGCAATATAAAAATTAAAGGTAAAAAATATAGATAAAAATTATATATATAACTTATTTAATAATTTATTATAATTTAAGAGAGATTTAAAAGACATGGATATAAAAATAGGTATATATGAGGTATAAATATCAAAATATCAAGATACCAAACACATCTAAACATAATTCAAATTAAATTAAACCTTAAAATTAAAAAATAAAAAATCAAATAAATAATAAAATTAAGAAGACGATGATTTAAATGACGAAGAAATAGAATTAGACTAAATTTGAAAAATTATTTAAAATAAGCAAAAGCTAGAAAATTATTTCTTATTTCAATTTTTTATATAAATCTAAATAAATTGTATAAAATTAAAAATAACCTATCAAATAATATTTAAAAATATAATAATTTTTGGTATGTATTATTAAATTAAATTAATTTTTATTAATTGTTTATTATATTTTTGAAAATAAAACCATATTTTTTATTAAGAATTCTCAAATTATATATAGTAAATATAATTTTTATTTTAAACAACCTATAATTTTTAAAAAATAATTTCAAAAGTTGTTAGCTATATTTAGAATATCTTAAAAGTTAAAAATAAATGTAATAATTTATCAGTAATTATAATTTATTTTGATTGTTATTAAAAATATAGTAGTTAAATTGTAAAATAGGAATAAAAATTAATAATATGTTTTATTAAAAATTAATAAATAATTTATTCAGTAATTAACCACTAATTATATTATAAATTGAACATTTGGTTAATTGTTGATTAATAAATAATTTATTTATATATTTCTAATTGAATTCAATTAAATAATTCCTTGTATATTTATATCAAAATTATATCTAAAAAAAATTGGTTTAATTTTCGACAGATATAATATAAAATTAATAAATTAAGAATATTTTTTTAAACATTTTATAATTTAAATATTAAAATATTCAAACTTTATTTTCAAAACTTTCTTTTTTTTCATCTTTTTGTTATTTATTCTATACTATATTTATTTATTCTTATTTTTCTTATTACTCTAACTCTTATTTTTCTTATTATTAATCTTATTTTATTTCTTGTGCTTTTTATTAAATATTTTCTGTATTTTATATATCATTATCATCGAATTCATATTGCTATTTTATTTAATTGTTTTCATTTGTTTTTTATTTTTCAAAATTTTCTTATTCTTTTTATATTTATTCTTAACTTTTCTTTTCTTCTTATTTAATTTCTTCTTCGTATTCATTTTCATCCTCTTTTAATACTTCTTAAACTTTTAAGGACTTTAAACTTCTAGAACTTTGTATTTTGTTTGGCTAACTTTGACTTTTATCTCCAAGCAGTAAATTTTAATTAATTTGTACGTTATTCATTTCACTATGTACTTATCTCAGTTTTGGATTTTCTTCTTTTTTAACTCTTGTATTCAAAATTAGAGATTTTATATCATTATCTAAAAGATTATTGAAAACCTGATTATTTTTTTTATTTTTGTTTTTTTTCTAAAGTTATTCTTGTTGTAAAAATAAATTATAAGCCTTGAAGTAACAATTTTTGACCTCTTATTAATTTAAATTACTATTTTCTTATGCAACTGAAAAGGACCACATATCTAGTATCATTTAGAATTAATTAATTTGAGTTTTTTATTATTTATGAGGATCTTCTCTGCTATTATTCATTTGATTAAAATTTTCATAAGTAGAAAAATCAAAATCTCTAGTGTTATTGAAACACTAATCAGATAATTCGTTTTTTATTTTATATAGGGCAAATACCATTCTTAAAAAAAATTTTTTCCTCAAGTTTTCGAAATTTTTTGAATCTTCATGAGAATTTTAAAATAAATTTTTGCTTGAATTTAAAATTTAAAGAACAAAATCTATAATTTTTGACAGCAAACTAAATTCATATAGAGAAAGACAATTTATAATTTCTTTATCTGTAAACAGTTTAGTAATTTCTCCGTTATATTTTTCGATTAATATATTCATTTTATTTATGTTCATAAAATCTATTGTTGGCATAAATAAAGACTCGAAAAAGTCCAATAATACTTAACATAAAACTCTAGTTTCATATGATTATAAATAATCAAATTTTCCTTCATCAATAAAGCCCTATTTTTTTTTAAATAAATTATAATAAAATCTTTAAAAAGAAAAATTGTTTACCTTTAATTTTTCTACTTCTTTATTCATATAATAATCCCATGGAGTAGTAAAAACTTATCTGTTTCCAGGGTTTACAAATCCATTCAGAATCTTTAAAATTTATAATTATTATTATATGATTTAATTTTAAGTTAAATTTATTAATAATTATTAATTATAATTTATAATTACTGTTTAGTATGTATCTTTTTTCTTTTCATGTCTTTTATTTAAATCATTCAAAATATATTCTACTAAAATAGGTACTTTATAAGAATTTTTAGAATGTCTTTACAAATGAGCTCTTTTTTATCTTAAAACTATTTCTTCAATGCTCAAGGGCTTTTATAATTTAAATGATTTTTTATTTTCAGTGATAACTATTTTAAAACAATATAAATTATTAAAAAAAAATATATAAGTAAAAAATAAATTTCATACAAGTTTCAAATTTTTTTAAGAATGTTCTTTATTTTGATTTTTAAAGGCCACCTTTTCTTCTTTATTAAAATTATTTAATAGCTTATTCTGCACTATAATCTTATCCATATATAAGCCAACTAGCAATAGCTAATCCTGTTCGCCCAGTTCCAGCATGACAGTGCACCAAAAACTATACAAAAAATTTATTTCATATTTGTTTTTAAATTTAAAATTAAAAAAATAATATTTAGATTAATCATTAATACATTAGCATGTAGTTAATTGATTATAAAATCCATTAAATCCATTAATCTCATTATCATTTTTTCATCAGTCACCGTCATATCGACCCAATTAAAGTTAAAGAAATATATGTCATCTATTTTTTAATAAGAATATTAAATTATATACTTAATATATATTTAGAATGCAATTTTACTTTTCATAATATCTTCTGGATCATAAGTAAACCCAGTTTCCTTAATTAAACCATCACCACAATAAGGATGCTATAAAATTTAATTTTTAATCATAAAAAGGAAAAATAAAAAATAAGATATATATTTTATAATACATATTTGATTTAATAATTTTTAATAATGTTATTTTATATTTTTATTTATATATATGTTAATTTAATAATATTTGATGTTATAATTTTATTTATATTATTAAGATTTTTTTTAAAATAAGTATATTTTTTTTTGTTTTTTATTTACCTCTCCAGGCTCTTGTAAGTTAAAAATTGCTTTTATATTATTTTCCCTTAATTAGCCTATCACATCATTTTCATCCATAATTCTTTTTGAAAGTCTTTAACTAGCAATTATTCTATTATTAATCCAGTCTGAATGGACTCCTTTTAAAGCATTTTCGTGTGGATTTTTTTTATAGTCTTCTTTTTTACATTTTTTACCTCCACAAAATCTGCATAAAAAGGTTGATTTCTTTGTGAAATCACCTTAAGAAGTTTTTTTGTTTTATAATTTTAAAGGGGAAGCATTAGGACTTTAAATCATAGAACTTTTGCTACTTTTTTTGTTTCCTTACTATGGTTATAAAAAATAATTATTACTATTATTTGGAATTTTTTCTTTATTTATTGAACTGCTATTTTAAATAGAATTATTTTATTTTGAATCACTTTAATGTTTA
This sequence comes from Pseudocohnilembus persalinus, assembly GCA_001447515.1. Lineage (NCBI taxonomy): Eukaryota > Ciliophora > Oligohymenophorea > Philasterida > Pseudocohnilembidae > Pseudocohnilembus > Pseudocohnilembus persalinus. Next base: position 38,479 of record LDAU01000103.1, read on the forward strand.
TCTTCGGGATTTATATTTTAACCTGGACCTTTTGGAGGCTTGTTTATGTTTATATTTTACTTTGTATTTATATTTATATCTTACGGGCTTTCTGAAATTTTGATTTCCATTTTTTTTTATTATTTTTATTTTTATTATTATAAAAATACTGTATTGAAAAATATAATATTAATAATATTAAAAATTATTAAACCTTATTACACTATAAATAATTAAAATAACTTTTTACAATTATTATCAGTCTTTAAGTAAGCATTATATTTTATTAGCTTAAATTAATAAAATAAATATATTAATCTATAAATAGAAGCATTATTGATTTAAATATATAAAATATAATCATCAAACAATTTTGTTAATTAATTGTTATTATATTTTTCACATAAAATAATGTTCCAATAACATAATTTATGTAATTACTATAGTACTTACAAAGAAAAGATATCCTTAAAAAATTCCATTTAAATAATTGAAAAGCATTTCTTTCAATAGATAATTATAATCAATACCTTCAAAAATATGGTATAAAGAATAAGCATAAAATGAAATTACAATCCAATTTAAAGCTGTTTTAATTAAATTTTATTTAATATTTTTGTTTGGGAATAATCTTGTCATAGTCATAAAAGGCAAACAGTAAAAAGCCAATATAAAAAAGGAAAATGCAACTGAATGGAATAACCAAAAGATAGAACACAAGCCTTTATAGTAAATTATATAATTATATGATATTAATTATAAATATCTTTATAAATTATTAAAATTATTTTTATTATTTACATGTATAGATAATGGTATTCATTTCATGAATATCTCTATCAGAATCATTATATTTATCAGAATAATTAGAACAAAGTTATCTAATAATACATTTTGTGAATATTTTGACTATCATATAGAAAAGAATTGATGCTCCCAAAAATCCATATAAAAACTATTTAAAGAAATATATAAAATTTAAAGCCATATTAAAAGTTAAAATATTGAATCTATAAATATAATATTTTTACTTCATCTGTAACTGATTCTTGTATATCTTATACATACACATTTTTGAGTTCGTAATAACTATTTTTATATAAATTAATACTATATAAAACTAACTATGGTATTTACAACATTCCAAATAGATAAATAACTTTTGAAATATATTCTATCCATATTCTCAGACCTCCAGTATATTGACTAAAAATTTAAGTTTTATTTTAATTTTTAAAATTTATAATTAATTTAAAATCTAGAAAATCTAATATTATATTATAAATAACTAGATATTATATTCATATATTTTATTATTTATACTATACCTGTTAACTTTATATTTAAAAAGAGGTCTTATAACCAAACCTACACATAAGATGATAACTGGGAATACATATTTTGCTACTGTAAGACAGTGTTTTTTATCTAAAGGAAAGTATAAAGTGGAACCTGCATGTAATTATTCCTCTAAATTCATATTTACTCTATTTGTTGCTTCTACAATAAGGGCAAAAGATTTAAACAGTTTTTGGTGGTCTAGAAAATTATTTAATTATTTAGTAACAATTTTAATATTTTTAAAATTAAACAAATCATTGATTAATATATTGAGTTAAAAATAATTTGTAGAAAATTATATTTTATAAAAAATTTCATAGGAAATCTTATAGTACCTTGATTTGAAGTTTCAGAATATTCACCTTTTAATGTTATACCCATAATACCATTTTCAAACTAATATGAGTGAGGGTCATTAACGTATCCATAAATCGTATACAACAATATATTTATGAAACTAGAAAAATTAATTTTTCCTTTTAATTGATAATCAAATAAATCCTATTTTGCCATAATCTTATTAAATTGTATTTTCTCTAATAATGATTCAACTATATAAATATAAAATATTAAGGAATATGAAATATGAAAGTAAATATAATTTTTTACATTTTTTTAAAAAAAATTAGTCGAAATTAACTTCATATTAAGTCCTTTAAGGTGTATATCTATATTATAATTTTGCTTGGTTTAAGGCCATGTTATAATTTAAAAAATAATCTCTTTCGGCAACTCTTCCATTTTTTCCAAACATTTTATATGTAATAGTATTAAAATTATTATATAAATCAAAGTTCATAGCTTGTCTAATAATACCAGATCTCAAAAAACTTTATTCTATTTTAGGAATATATAATTATAAATAAAGAAATTAATGAATTTTTAAAGTGTTTAAATACATTATTTTTATTTACTTGTATCAAAATATGCTTCTAAAAATTTTTATGCAGAGTAGGCATATGAGGTATATCTTCCATCATAAGCGACAAATAATATATTTCTAGACAGATACTTAGTATTTGCTTCAGATAGCATAGTAATCAAAGATAATGAAAATGCAGTATTTTCAAATTTTTCTTCATTAGCACCTAAATTATTAGTTCAAAAAGCTTAAAATTTATATTAATTTAACTAAAAAATAAAAATGGTACCAATATATAAAACATCCTATTTTAATAAAAAATTAATAAAAAATATTGTTATTACTATAGTCAAACATTATTAAATTGCATTCATAAGAAGGACTTCTAGGAGCATGGTAAAGGCCAATTATATTTACACCTTTTTCAATATCACCGTTAGGTTTTTTTACGTCAAAATTTTATATATGTGTATCCATTTAGTATTTCTTATAATGATTGATAATAAACTAAGCAACTTGTTATTATTTCATAGATGTCGAGTCTAAAAAATGTGAATCTAATTGCTAGCCGTCTAATATTTCCATTTTGCCTTATAAAATCAATTATTTTAAAGATTAATTTAAATTATTAGTTTCTTTAACCACAAAATCTACTTTTGAATCATTTAATATTCTAGGATGTACTGCATTTTCTTCAATAGCATTAAATTATCCCATACCTGGTAACATATATAACATTATTAAGCCGATTAAAACTACAATATATCTAAAATAAAAAAAATGATTTATAAATTTTGCATGAAAAAATAAAAGAAGTTTAATAATATATAAAAAATTGCAAAATTCAACTTATAAATAATTTATAATATTTTTTACGCTAATCTGTAACTTGCAGTTACAAATGGCTTAGATTTTATTATTTTAAATGCTGTCCGTCTAATCATATTATTTTATATTTTATAATTGCGATTTGTGAAATATGTTTTATTTCTAATTATTAATCATAGACTCTAAATATAGTATGTGAATCTTAAATATAATGAATTTAACTAATAATAATGTAAAATATAATATATTCCAAAATTTATTGGTAATAAATATTTTAATTAATTTAAAAGCTCATAGAATAGATTATGTATTTTAAACAAATACAATTAATAAATTAAATCAAAAATAATTTTCAATTTAATTTAATTAAAATCATTTGAAAATTATTTAAATTTAAAAAATAATAATTCAAATAAAAAAAAAAAGGAAAAAAATAACATATTTATTCAAATTAATTATCAAAGTTTTTAAGCCCCATAAATATCCAAATTGTTGTGTTTAATTTTAACCTTAACTAGATCCTATTAAACATAATTATTTGTGATTTTTTATATTCTATTTATGATTATTTTACTAAAATAATTCAAAATAGAACAAGATAAATGAAATTTGAATAACTATTATTTCTATTACTTTAAAGAAAAAAAAATCGTTTAAAAAAAATAAAAAAATACATTAAAATACTTCTCTTTTCTAGTTTAAAATTATCAAAATAAATCTTTCTAAATAAAATATTTTTTTTTATATTTTTTCTTACATATTTTTTGTTTTTAATGATCTTTTTTAGTTTTTCAGGAAAGCAGTTTTTCAAACAGATTTTTCATTGTATGCTTCAATTTTATGGAACTTTTTAAATGAAGCATCTAAAAAATCGTTTCAGTTTTAAAAAGATCATTAAAAATTAAAAATAATAGAAAAAAATTTTAAAATATATTAATTTTAATTTTTATATAAAATGATATATAATCTTAAAAACTTTATATTTAAATTTAAATCTCAAATATTAAATAATAATACAATAATAATTTAATAATCAATAAAATTAATTTTGCTTTAAAATTAAATAATATTTACTTTATCTAACAAAAGTAATTATAAATATGCTAATTTTAAATTTTATATATTTATTATATTTTAAATTTTTGGCCACCAACTTAGTTATCTTACTTTATATTATTATATTTTTGCATATAAAAATTATTTGTTTTTTTAAAAATACACATAAATTTATATTAGAAATATAATATTCATAAAATATATCTAAAATATATAAAAAATTTTAAGATTTCATAAAAATATTTTTATTTTCATTGGTAATCATTTAACATTTATTTCCAAATTTAATTACTTATTTTCAATTATATTTCAACTTAATTTTAACAACTTTTATTTTATTTTTCAATTTATAATAATTACTACATAAAATTAATCATAAATTAGCAATCACTTTATGTAATTGTTTATTCAGAAATTTTTTATTTTATTTTCAAAGCTTTAATACCTAGTGAAATTATTTCGCTAATTTAATCTTGAATATCTCGAATCTTTAATTTTTAAGGACTATAAAATTATTCCTAATTATATTATAAATGCTATTCATCATTATTGTTATTTTAATCATTTAATAACTATTCCAACAATTTTAATTATTTCCATACATTGTAAATAGGCAATTTAAATTAAATATACATGTATAATAAATGTGCAGAATTTACTATGGTATTTAAAATTACTTTACTATTTTGAAATTATGGTTTTTATAAATCACTTATAAAATGTTTTAAATGACCTCTCAAACTAAAGACAGGAGGTTCGATCAAACTTTTTATTTTTTATTTTATTTATTTATCCATTATATCAATATATATTTCTTCTGACTAAAACCACAAGTTTTATTAATCCGTCTTTTCATAAAATAAAAATTGCATAATTATTATTTTAGTTTAACTCATATATTTATATAATTATTATTTACAAAACCTGTGCTAGATTTTCTTTCCAAAAAATATGAAATATCTAAAAATAAATAATCTATCTCTATATTTTTTTCACCATCTAAATAATATGCTGTTTTATGATAAGCCTCAGTTTACTTATGAACTTTTAAATATGTTTCTCTTTTTCTTATGAAAAACCCTTTAATATCTGAATCTGAGGTTTCTGAATTTGTTCCATAACCTCTAAAATTATACATTATTTAATTAATTTTTGTAAAAAATATTTATTTTTACAAGAATATCAAAATTGGAAATAAAAACTTAATTTAATGTATATTATATTATTGTACCTACTTCCTGTTTCAGCAACGAAAATAAATTTTATATTATTTTCTCGTTCAAAATTCTAAATAAAATCAATTATGTATTTTTTTCTTAATTTTTCTGATTATTTTTTATCCATTTCCTTTTCAAATGTCTATCTTCTTAATCTAATTTAAATTATATATATTTATTTATATTGCTTTTGTTTAAACTTATTTTTATTTATTTATTTATATGTTATAAATAAATATAACTAATGAAACCTAACTACTTTAAATAAGTAGACTAGAAATATTATATTTAAGGTAAAAATAAACTCAAGGAATTCAATCCTAAATATAAATATATATCATTAATTGAATATAATTTTTTCTATATGTTTAAAAATTTAAACATATTATATCATATTTAACAGTACCTTATATTAAAATTACAATAAATTAAATATGCCATCTTATTAATTGATATTAATAATATGTTTATAAATATAAATCTTATATTTTATAAAATCTATTATATTTATTTAGAAAATTATTAATATAAAAAACCCTTATTGTATGATAATTTAAAATTCAAATATATTTTATCAATAATTTTAAATACATAAATTGAATAAAAAAAATTTATGGACAATAAGTTTAGAATAAATTATAATATAAATTCAAAATTCAAAAATCTTAAATATTATAATATTTATTCTAAATTCTAAAAATCTAATAAATTGTTATAATTAATAAAAATAAAAAAAGTTTAATTTTTGTAATAATTTCAAATACTAAAAGCAAATTAAATGAAAGAAAAATGGACTAACAATAAAACACATTTATTAAGATTATTTATATTTTATTTTAAAGGAATATACCATTTTATAGATTTTCTAACTGACTATATATATGCTTATAATAATTTTTCTCATTTGCCATTAAAAATATAATTAATGTTTATTTTATCCTTATCACTAGAACGTTACAATACTTACTTATTTCTTTTATCTATTCTTGAAAGCCAAATTAAAATATAATGTAACAAAAATTTAAGTATAAATTTTCATTTAATCATAATATTATTAAAAAAGTTTAGTTTTTATGATTTTTCTTATTAAAATTTAATTTTTTTTATAATTTCTATAATCTCAATTATTAAGCTAAATAATAAAATGGTGAAGGAATACCTAATTTCCTAATAAAATCTAAAATGCAAAGAAAAATTTTTGTTATTTTTATAACAGTAATCCATTTTGATTTTATTTTAATGTATAAATGTAGAGACGTTCAGAATTTATAGTTTTTAACTTTAAGAAATGAAATAATAGAATTAGTTTTTGAAAATGTTATATTTAGTTATTGGATTGGATTACATATTTATGGTCTATATTATTCAAAAATAAAAATTTCATTATTTACTAAAGTTACTTATTTATTTACAGTAGGAAGCATCTTAATTGTAAACAAGAATATAAATTTAAAATTATTATGATATAAGTTAAATTAATAAAATATTTATAGACGAGTTTTGAATTTCACTATTACTATTATTAACATTGCTATAAATTAAATGTAAATAAAAGATACGATATTTAAAATATGACACTCTAATAAAAATTATACTTTTCTGATCCGTAATTATAGCAAAATATATTTAATTTAATTTTTAAAATTTATTATTTTTTATATAATAATTAAATTATTCTCATATTTATAAATTTAGGATAGGAATTAAATTTTTAAGTCCCTTTATTGTTTCAGCGAAGTAAATGAAGAGACATAATATATAAAAAAAATACATTACTCAAATCAAGTAATTTTAAAATGGGAAAAATCCTAAAAAAATAAAAATTCTTTCAATAATATGGATATCTGTATATTTAATTTCTTATCTGGTATTTATATAGGCAAGTATGATTTACTATTTTTAATTTTACAAAAACTTTTCATATTTTTTATGGTACATAAGTTTTATACTAATGTTGCCGAAAATTTCAGCACACTATGTAATTCTAATATTATAAAAACCTGATACATTTGTCTAACATAACAGGATAAAAAAGTTTTATACTCAAACAATTAAAGCTATATTGATACCTTTAATAAGCTTTCTAAATTATGGATCCCCCTTAAAACTTTCTTAAATACCTTTTATTGATAAAGAGAATTATAGAAATATTATTTAAAATTTTATCCATCCGGAATATGATTTAATTTCAAAGCATGTAATTAATTTATAATTTTTAAATATTAATTGCTTTTTTTTCATAGATTTATTAAGGACTAATTTTATGCGTTAATGTATATTTTTTATAACATCCTGAATTAATTACTGTTGATTATTTAGAACCTATGAATATAAGAGTAGAAAAGAATAAAGATTATAGAGTTGACGAAAAATTAGCTAATTTTCTTTTATATTACTTCATAATAACATATATTAGTATTATAACCATAGATATAATCTCATATGTTAAATAATAAATCTTTTTAAAGAAAAGGTGTTGACATAATAAAAAAAATAAACAAATTATATTTATAGTATAATATACTATTTTTTATAATTACTCATTAAATAATTCTATGAATAGTATGGATATTTAAAAATTAATTAAAATGGATTTTTATGTGTGAATTTAAATAAACAAAGTTATCTAATGATTTAGAATAAAAGTGTCTATTTTTTTAATGTTAAAATTATTGACTCATAGTAATATATTTATCATATATAAGAAATATTAATTTTATATAATATATAACAAACAATTATAATTATTTTTAAATATAAATTTTTGACTCACTTAATCTTAAATTATCCGCCATTTATACTCATTTAATATAAACTAGGGTAATATTTGATGTAAGAAGGGTTATTTTAGAAGAAGTTATCCAAAAAGGTATTTACTCTTTCGTGTTTCTAAAAATTAAAATGTTAAAAATAAAGAAATATTTATTAAATATTTTATTTTGGAATACCATTAAGAAAATCAGCTATTTATCATTTGAATTAGCCAACAATGCAAAGAAATATAAACTAGATAAAAATACTTAACTAGACTATTCATTTTTATTTAAATTCTCATATTCTCTTTTTATCAAATTATAATGGGAAATTTGTAATAATGATTCCTTATAAATACCTTACGATTCATCCTATTTTATATTGATTACAATTATTATATTTATATATAAATTAATAAAATATAAATAGAAAGTATAAGTCTAATTAATTTTAAAATTTTATAATTTTATTATTTTAATATAATTACTTTATGCCAGAAAATGGCTGTTAACATAGCTAATGCTTCATTTCTTAAAGGAATAAATTCTCTAAATGGTAAAAAGTCCATACCTGTTCTTGCTTATCCCAAATCAAATTCTTTTTCATTGGTTAAATATGTTCCAAATACTTTTCCTAAGAAACCTTATTATACCAGAAAATCTTTTAGCTCATTATTTTCTCCTTCCAAAATACTATAATAATTTTTTAAATTAAAAATTAAAATTTAAAATTAGTATTATATAACTTTTATTTTTAGATTTTATTAATTTTTTAATTAAAATTATAATTTAATAAAATTTTTTTTATTATTTTTATATAATATTTTTTTTTAAGTTTACTTTTCAAACGCTTTAACCCTGAAATTAGCTTCTTCTACATAATTTTACAAAATATGAATTCTTTCCGTTTTAAATTTAATTATAGTTTCTATTAATTAGTATTATTTGTGCACTAAATGGAAATAAAATTTCCCAAATTCGGCTTAATTTAATACACTATACATTTTTTCATCTTAAATTTCTGTTAATGTAAGCAAAATTCTCAAAAAAGAGTGCGCGATTTTATTTAATTTATTTTAACTGTATAGTCTAATATTTTCATGGTCAAGGACATACTCAAATTATTTTTCTTCAAGTTCTTTATTTTAACTCTATAATAAAGTCTGTGTTCTGGTAAAATCTTTTGACTTTTCTAGGCCTTTTTTTAAAGAGTAAATTGAGGCTCTTAAATTTTATATTTCTGTTTATCTTAAGTGGTCTTTTTCTTATATTTTTTAAGTATTTTATTTTCCCATCTTTTCGTGATACTTATAAATTTTATTAATTGTGTCCTAAAGCCACTGTACATTTTTAATTGCTTGTTAGGGAGTGTCTAGATTAAATACCATTTTTATTTTGTTCATGTTGATTAAAATCTAAATTTAATTAATTAAATAAATATTTTTTAATAATTAATTAATAATAATTTTAATTTATATATTTAATCAATTTATAAAAAATTTGTATAATTTTACTTCAATGAAATCTGCAATTTCCGTTATTATCATTTCAGCCCCTTCGTGAACCTAAGCATAAGGATAAAGATCTTCAATGATAGATTTACCAAGTGATATTATACTTTAACAAATATCAATTGCTCCTTCCAAATTACTTTATTTATCATTTGAATAATTTTTGAACCTATATTAAAATTATAATTATCAATATAAAATTAATTAAATAAATAAAAATTTTTATTCTTTTACCAAGATAATGTGTGTGATAAAGTTTCTTTTAAATATAAATAAAATTGGTAGAAACTAGTATTTAGTTATGCCATCGATTAATTTTTATGTCCATTTTATGATAAGATATTTCCTTTAATTTCCATTTAAATTGTTTATTTTTCATTTTGATATGAATCATGTAAAATTTCCACTTTATTTCCCAACAATAATAAATTAAGCTCAAGAGGAATTTCAAACCCGTATTCTTTTAACATAACTCTTATTTTTGGTGTATTTTTCAAAATGTCTATTACCTCTTTTCTACTTTCAACTTATATTTTTTTATAAACATCTGCTACTACAGGGCCCATTATTTTATTCATCTAAATATATTTAATAATTTTTTAAATTAATTTAATAAAATATTAATTTAATTTTTAAAAAAATAATAAATTATAATAAAAATTGATTAATTTACTTTCATTTCCTATTAAGCCATTCCAGGTTTGGGCTTAATTAAAAATCTAAATACTGAAGGGAATATATCTACTGTTCCTGACTGCAAAAGTCTTATAACTGATTTGGGAGCGTCTAATAAATTAGCAAATATTTTGACCATAAGTATTTTATTTTAAATTAATTCAGCGCTGCTTTTTAACGTGTAAAACAAATTTTATAGTAAATTAGGAGTTTCAAAGACAAAAGCGGTTTGGTACATAAATACTTAATTAATTTATTTTTTAAGGTAATAATAATCATTTGCACAGTCAAGGAATCTTTCTTTATCAATTTTATCTTCACTCACCTATAATAATTTTATAAAAATTATTATTATATATTTGCCTAAAAAACAAAAATAATAAGCCAAATATTAATAATTTATACCTAATTAATATGAGCAACAATTCCTAAATTTTTATTTATTTCGTCAGTTTTTTTTATTTATTTATTAATATAAGAATATTTTAAGGCTTAAAAGCCAGTTGAAATTTCTAAAAATATTTCCAATAATTCTTGTCTAACATGAGGATCGTCAGAATTTAAAAGCGGTATTAAATAGCTTTAATTTATAATTTATATTAAAAATTAATTTTATAATTATATATATTTTAATTTGTTATAAAATTACACCAAAGCTTTACTGTCTAACAATAGTTTTATTTTATCAGTATTATTCGATAATAACATAGCTTTAAAATAACTTAATACAATTCTTATAGAAGAATTTGAAATATTTTAATAATCATACACCATACTCAAATTTTCAGCCATCATAATCAAATCATTATAATAATCTGCAGTTCTTGGAATTTATCTGTTGATTTATTAATTTAATTGCTAAACTTTTTTGCCCAAATCATGTCTTTTGTAAAAATAAATTTTGATTAATAATTTAATTCGATTTTGTTTAAATAAATTCATATTAAATAATTTTTAATTTACTCTTAAACTTTTTATTTTTCGCTACAGAATCTTATATAATCTTAAATAACGGGATAAGAACCTTTGCCTACACCAGCTTCTGAAATGGTGTCTTTGAAAAGGGGGCCCAAAATAGTATATAAAACAGGGGTCCAGTTTCTGCTTTGGAAAATATAGGGTTTTTGGCTGATAGGGTTAATTTCTTTCCATTTTTTATCTGCTTCATCCTAAATTAATATTTTAAATTATTTTGAATAAAAAAAATTAAAAAAAATAGTTACCTAAGTTTCTTAATCCACATTTCTAGTGAAGAATTTATTATAGAACTACCTACACATATAATTTTCCTGTTCCTGCCTTTCTTATTCTTAATTATACTCTTAATAGGTATTTTTTTCGGGTACAAATCCAGAATTTATATTCAAAATGTCAATAATATCTGAGCCTAATTTATACTCTTCTCCCAAAAACATTTTAACCAAATTTTCGACCACTTTACTTACATATGGAGCCACAGCAGAGCCATAATCGTCTAATTAATAAATTAAAGCCTTAAAAACCTCTTTTACTGCCTGAAGCATTTACATACTTTGCTCTCTTATACTGTTAAATTTATGTATATTATTTTTTGCTTTATTTATATCTACATTTTTAACCAGTTTATTTTCCCTTTTATTCATGTATGAATGGTGTCTCAAGGCAAGGAAAACCAACATTTCTAAAATATCGTTGTCAAACACGTATTTTACCAAAACATTATTAGACAATTTTTTTCTCGCTTTTTCTTAACTTTGCAATTTATCCATCATGGCCAAAGGCATACCTTTAATAAATAAATAAATTATAAATTTCAAATTTTAAAATTAATAAAATAATAAAATTTTTAATATATATTTTAACTTATTTACCAGTTTTCAGCTAGAATGTTTGGCTTTATTCATTCATAGTAACATTTTTCTTCAATTTTTCCAAAGCCTAAGAAGTTTTATTAAGCACACTATTTCTCACCAAATCCATTATATAAAGTAAATTATTGTGCACATTTTAGTCTCCAAAATCCAAACTATCTTCAATAGAATAAGCACACAACTGTCTCAGCGGCTAGAAAACCCTTTCCCCAATTCCAACTTAAGGAGATTTATAAAAGAACATACTGTTTGAAAATTCTAAGGCATTTACTATTTAGTGCTCATTTTATTTAAATAAACTAGAGGCTAATAATCCCCTTATTGTGGGTCGCTTTGTGGGGTGGAATTCCAAACAACAAGCTATTATGTCTAAAATTTCTCCCAACTCTGTGAATCCTAACTGGTCGCCCTTATTTTCCTCTGATTATTTTCCCTTAAATTATGAAATAAAATTTATTATTTAAATTATAAAAAAGATATTATTTTGGATATTATTTATTATTTTAATTTTATTTAGTTTTAATTTAATTTTGATTCTATTTTATTTAATTTTAATTTAATTTAATTTAATTTAATTTAATTTAATTTAATTTAATTTAATTTAATTTAATTTAATTTAATTTAATTTAATTTAATTTAATTTAATTTAATTTAATTTAATTTAATTTAATTTAATTTAATTTAATTTAATTTAATTTAATTCTATTTTATTTTAATTTAATTTAATTTAATTAATTTTATTTTATTATATTTTAATTTAATTTACCGCAAAGATTTCCTGGAAAATACCTCCGAATGTTTATTTTCCTATGGCTTTTTCCATACTAGAGGGGTTATATTCTTATTTATCTAGTACTATATTATAATCTTTTTTCAAAATATCCTATTTTTATAATATTTTAGATAATTAATATAAATAAAGTAAATTTTAATATTTTTTATTGATTTTAATTTTATTAAAATTTTTGTTACTTATACTAGTTCATCGCTAAACAGGTCATAATGGAAATAATCACTTGGTTCCATATCTTCTACTTTTTTATTCTAAAAATCTGACATTATTTTGTAATACGATTTAGGAGGCTATCCGAACAAAATTTCATACATTAAACAACCAAAAGCCCAAACATCAACATAAGGAGTCAATTCCTATGTAGGTTTTCCAACTTACTCAGGGGCTAAATAAGGTTATTATTTCAGTTTTTCCAAATATTCACTCATTTTTACACCTTAATAAAAAATTTAATAAATTTAAAAAAAAAAAAGATAAAAATTTAGAAAAAATTAATTAATAATTATAATTTAGTAAATTCTACCTTCAAATGTTTAGCCTTCACTTACATATCTAGGACCATTTACATCTATTAAATTTAATTTTAAATCCGGTGCTTAATCGATTCTCTTTTTATTAATTAAAACTCATTATTTATTATATTTGTATTAAAAATTATTTCATTAAAAATTATTTATTAAAATTTATATTTTACTGCGAATCTGTTTAATCTGGCTGAACCTCTAACTGAGTTTAGTTTTATATACTAACCGTCTAATGATATATACAGGTTTTCAGGTCTTAAAATGTTTAAAACTGAGCCTAATTAATGAGTTTCGTTAATTATATCTAGTATTTATCTTCCCCAGAATTTTCTATTTCATTTTTTAAATTAAATTAATTAAAATTATGAAATAAAATTTATATGGTATTAAAGATAAAAAATTTACGCCAAATATGTAACTGCATTTGTTTTTGTCAAAAATGGAACTCTTAAAATACCACCATTATTATATATAAGTTCAGAAAAAGATTAATATTCCTATGGGTCGACATATTCGTTTACTACATAAATTTCTTTGTCTCCGCTGTCTATTCCAATCCTTTTTTCGAAGTATCCGATATTATTGAACATATAAGGTATCGCTCCTCCTTAAAAAATAAATAAAATAAAAAACTGTAAAACAAATTCTAGCATTAATTAATTTTTAAACACAAGCTTAAAAATTATAAATTAAAAATCTTAAATCATAAACTATTAATTAAAAAACAAATAAACCATATAATTTACTAAAAACAAAAATCAAATAAGATCACAAACTAAAAACCAAATTCCATAAAAAAAAAATTAAAAATATAAAATTATTTTTTTATTATCTTATTTTCTAAATTTTTAATTTTTTAATTTTCTTATTTTTATATTTTCTTATTTTCTAAATTTTTTATTTCTTATTTTCTTAATTTCTTATTTTTTAATTTTTTTATTATCTTATTTTCTTAAATTCTTATTTTTATATTTTTTTATTTTTTTTTACCCTTCCTACTCAAGCAATTATGCAACTTAAGTTCGTCCATCAAATGTTCTTCAAACACATTCCCGTCCTAACTAACAAACTACAAAGTTTCCTTTCCATAAACAAAAACCTGGACAACTCTTCCGCTCCTAACAACCTCCCCCTAAAACCTCTTCACAAACGGCGTCAAGTAAGCCAAACTGTCCGCTTCTATGTGAAATTCAGAAACGTCTTGCAAAAAATTGGGCTGGGCCCTTTCCAGCTCCAAATTTGCGATTCGTAAAGTTTCTGAGTCCGTTTAAAAAACGTTTTAAAGGGGCGAGATGTGCTTTACGCTTACTTTTTGACTTATGTAATTTGTTGAATTTTTTTGTACTGCTTACACCAAAAATTTCAGCCTCTGGATTAGACCCTCGAAAAGGCCTGAAATTTACTCGAAATTTAACTGCTTACTTATTAGCTTGAAACCTCGCAGTTATTTGCCTATTTCGTGCAGGTTTTGGCTCAGGTCTAAACCTGATTTTCTCATTTTGCTGATTTGCTGGTTAAAAAGGGTTGTTTAATGGTGTTTTTTAATTTTATTTTTAATTTTATTTTTATATTTTGGCAAAAATTTTATTAAAATAATAATTTTACGTCAAATAAAGTTTGGAAAATATCATATTTTTTTATAAGGTTTTAGAATTAATCTTATTAAACCAATATATAAGGTTAATACATATCCTCTTTACAGATATAGTTTTGCATTTATGTTTCGATATCAATCTAAAAATAATGTAAAATAAAATTAAATATGAAATAACTTCAGATTAAATATAAAATTATTAAAAACACAATATTTACCATTAATTTTCCAAAATAATTATCCAAACTTTCTATACTTACTCTAGGTATTTCATTCTATTTTTGTTCTTTGGAAATTAACTTATGAATAATTCTTTAAATTTAATAATCCTAAACTCTCTAATTAACACCGACGTATTTCAAAGACTCAAAAGTTTCTCTAACAGTTAAATAGCCGTCGAAATCAGAGTCGAATTCTTTAAAATACTCAGAAATAGTTTTATCATTTCCTATATTTTCTTAAATAGCTATAGCCATTTTAGTAAGAGTCAAGTCCCTCCACTCAACAATTTCGACCTCAGATTTCTAAATAATTTATAAATTAAATTTGTTTAATCTTGCTTCTAAAGCACTTAAATGGACTATTTCTCCATTTGACTTGGGGTCTATTAACTTCATTAACTACTAAATTTGCCCCTCTTCTTCTCTTAAATCTACTCCTATAAAATAAAATTAAATTAAATAAAACAAAATAATTTTAAAAATATTCTCTAATAATTAATTTTAATGAATATTCATTTTTACCTAATTTATCCAAAAATATTTAGAATTAATATTCGTCAAAATAACCTTTCGCTTCAGGATCGATTTCCTAAAAGGCCGAAGCCAACGAAATTTCTCTTTAATTAATTAATTTCGCAATATGTTCTAAAATTTACTGTTCATTTTTAACCAATTCGTTGACATTTTTATATTCATCGAATCTTTTATCAATTATTAAAAGGTTTTCCTGTCCAGCCTGCCAAAAATCGGCAAATTCGAAGAAATTTACCAAATTATTTTTCTATTTGTCCATAAAATTAAAGGAAAAAGACAGTTCAGACTTGCTCACGTAAATTCCCAAATTGACTAAAGCTTTTCTATAATCTTAAATTTAAAAGTAGCCCACTTTTCTTATGTCCAATAAACTCCAAGCTTTTTCCAAAGAATTTGCACATTTTTCTCTTAAAGCCATAAAAATATAGATTAATACTCTTTTTTATTCGTCTATTAATTACTCAATTTCTTATTTCTAAATTTAACTTGAACCATGATCCCTTCCGTAACAAGTATAAGCTTCCCAAAACTTAGAAAAAAAAATTAAATTAAATTATTAAAATATTTAAAAATTTAATTTAATTATTATTATTTTTTTATTTTGTAGTATGAATTTGGAAAAAAAAAAATAAATTTTGTTATTAATTATTGTTTTTATTACCTTTTATTTGAAAGATTCCATATTAATCAAACCATCTGTAGTCATAAATGAGCTTACTAACTAATTAATTTCCTTTTAACTAAGATCCATTTCACAAGAAATGATAAATCTTTTAAATTCTTCCATATTAATTAGTCCAGAATTATCTTAATCTGCGAAATAAAAGTAAAATTAAAAATTTTTGAAATATATTAATAAAAAAATAAATTAAAATAAAATACTAAAATTTTTAATATAGGAAAAAAAATAAACATTATTTCTTTTGAATTAATCTTTTTTTATATTACCAATATGCTTAAAAGCTTATTCTACGTTCATGTTGTGTTTTTTTAAATAATTTCCGATTTTTCTGTAGACTTTTTACTCCCAAATTGTGCTTAAACTTTCGCTGTCAATAAATGCTTCACTAGTTAAAGAATTTTTAATTTTATCAAAATAAATTGAGTCTATTATATCATAAACGTGTTCCAAATCCAAAAATTCTCTGTTCATTTTCAAAGTAAACATTTATTTTATCTATTCTTTATCATTCTCATTAACTTTAATTTACAGCCTAAAAATAAATTTAATTTGTTTCAAAAAAATTTAAAAATTTAAAATTATAAACATTAAATTTAAATTTAAATAATTTAACAAAAAAATAAGAAATTAATAATTTATTCATCATATATTAAATTATTAATTAATTAAAATACCTTCTCAAAATTTTAAAGAATTCCTAAGTTTAAATTCCTGATTTAATTTTATATAAATTGGTGGTGTAACCTTCTGGCCTTACTTATTTTTCTTAGTTTATTATTTCTTCCAATAAAACATCGGTTTCTTTTTTTAATTTAGAGACAATTCCGCTAAATATTTTAACAATACCATCATGATCATACATTTTTCTATACGCAGCAGGAATAGATGTAAATATATTTTTAATAACATCTTCGACCAAAACCTCTCTAAATGACAAAAAATGATTTATTAATTAAATCAAAAAATTAATATAATATTATTTTTAATAAAATTTATATAAAATTTAAAAATATATATAAATAAATAAAAATCTTAAAAAATTTACCCAGTTTCTCTTTTATCCAAATAGTCCATAACAATTCTGGCTTTCATAATGGGAATTCCGATTTGTAAATCATTTAAAGCGTCCATAAATTCTTACCTGCTTAAAATACCGTTTCCATTTTTGTCGAAAATTGCTTTCATTTATTTTTTATTATATCTTTATTTTGTTGTTATTTAAATTAATAATTATTAAAAATTTTATCAAATTTAATAATTTTTTTAAAAATTCAAGATTAAATAATTATTTCTTTTACTTTTTATCTTGCATAAAGAAAAATATTTTTTGCATAATAGATTAAACCTAAACTTTTGAAGACATTCTCATAATTTTTAATTTATTATCATATTCTTCATCTTATTATTATTCTATTTCATCTTAGTTTTGTTCCCTGACTTTATTAAGTCCCAAATTTGCCAAATATTCAAACTTTTCAACAAAAGCTAATAATAAAATTAATTTTTTAATTTTATTTATAAATAATTAATAATTTTTATATTTATTTTTTTGTTACTTTCTTCAGTTATTTCACCATGATGTTTTTCGTCGAAATATTTTTATAGTAGTTAAAGATCATCACCTGAAAAATTAAGATCGAAACATTATAACATTTTCAAAAACTCTTTTCTTGTAATAACTTTTTTATCACTTTTTTTTAAATACTTAAATACCAATTTTGAGTCTATTTCCTAAACATATTTATTTTTTAATAAATATAAAACTAATCATTTTATTTTAATAAAATAAATTATAATAAGATAATTCAAATTACCAATCTTCTAAACATATTTGACATTTTTTCAATACATATAGCCATAGTTGGGTGGATGTAATTTACATTTTCTTCATAAGCTATCTGCTCAATATTTTCTCTAATAGCAAAATCCAAAAACTGCTAGTAAGTTAAAAATATGTTGCCACCACTAGAAACAAATCTAATAGTAAAAATAAAATATAAAAGATAATTATTAAAATTAAAATAAAATAAAAAAGAAAATTAAATTAAATAAAAAAAAAAAATAATAAAATAAAAAAAAAAAAAAAATATATTATTTATTATTTTACTCCTGATTTGAGTTAATTTTTTGAATTAAGAAGGCTATTTCATCTTTTTTTAGCGTTACCCCCATTTCAAATAATAATTATTCCATATTTTTGGCATTTACAGCAGACTGTTCATTGAGTCCGATTTCATAAATAAATTCCGATAAACTTTTTTTTGACTGTAATAAAGCTTACTTAATTTTGGAGGTGATTTCAAATAATTGAGAAATTTCTATACGTTCTTATTATCTTTAATTTCCACTATTTTCATTTTATTTATTACCTCCCTATCTTACGAATAAACTTTCATCCAAAAAGTTTCTAAACTCGTTAATTGTGAAATAATCTTTATTTTAAAAATAAATTTAAGATATAAAAAGAAAATCAAGAAAATAATTATTTAAAAAAATGATTTATATAATTTAATTTTAAATTTTAACTATTTAAAATTAGTTTTTTACTTTTTCGATCTACATCAAGAGCCTAGAAAAGGACTTTAGTTTAATTTTTATTTATATTGATATTCAAAAATTAAATCATAAGTGTCAACTCCTTTAAACTCATAGTTCCATTTTAATTTTCATCAAATTGTTAAAATAATCTTTCTAGTCCAATTTACAATTTCTACATAGCTTCCTAAATTCTCAAAACCAAACCGTGCATCATAAATTACTTTTATTTTTCACTTTCGTCCAGTTTACTGGCCGCGATTTTCATTTTCTTTTAAATACTGGCCGCACTTATATAAATCGAATCGAAACTGTTCAAAATGTGGTCGATTTCTTCCCCGGTCAAATTAAACTTGCCTTTTACTAATAAATCTTTAAAATTTCTAATAAAAATTGAATTCATATCTTTGGTTTTTGGGTCGAATTTCTTATTATGATTTAAAATTTCTTCTTTCCAGTTCAGGCTTTACTCGTTACTCGCAATACTTAACTATTTTATTTTTATATTTAAATATTTATTTGTTTTTGTTGAATTAAAAAAAAATTTTAATGTAATTGTTATCATATTTATATAAAATTTATTTTTTTAATTAAATAGTATTCTAAGAATTTTTACCTTATATAAAGCCTTATCTTCTAAGATTTTACTCGAAAATTGATTTAATAATCTCACAAATTGTCTGTAATAAAATACTTAGGTTTACTGTTAATTTTATCCTTCAATATTTTAAGTTTATTTTCCATCATCAATTTATTCTGGAGTTTTCAGTTCAAATTTTTTCTAAAAAAATAGAAAAACATGAAATTAATCGCAATTCTTAATTTTGCATTATGTTAAATAAGTTAATATTAAATGAAATGAATTAAAATAATATTATTTAATATAAAATTAAATAATATAATATAAAATAAAATAAAATACACTAGCATAAATAGAATCGGCAGTAATCAAAGCTTTAAACAAAAGATCAACTTCTTGTTGCTTGAATCCCAAAGAGAATTTTTTATTTGCGTCTCTAAGTTCTAAATTACTTACGGCTCCGTTATTGTTTCTGTCGAATTTGGCGAATGCTTGGGAATAATCTCCGAATTTGGTAATTACTTAACTGAATTTTTTAATTAAATTTGACAAAGTATCGTCGAAGGTAATTAAATTTATGGCGCCCGATTATTTAAATTTCTTAAAGAAATTGGTAAAAGAAATTCTATTAGCTTTATTTTTATCGAATATTTTCCAGAATATTTGGAAATCTAGTTCATTTAAGGGGATGTCCAGATTTTTTAGTCCTACATTTAGTTCCAATTTGGAAATAAACCCAGTTTAATTTACATCCATAAATAAAAACGCCTCAAAAAGAGAAATATTCTTATTTTTTAACAATTTTGCCACTTTTCTCAGTAATTCATTATTGTTATCAATTGCAGATTTAGCGTAAACATTTACAGCTTCCAAAACTTTTCTCACAAATTCTTTTATATTTATTTTATCTTATTATATTTCTTCTTGTGTAATTTCTTCTTTCCCCTCAAAATCTTCTGTAGCTACCCAAGATTGCTGTTAGGAGCTTTGCTTCTTTAATTAAAATATAAATATAAATATAATTTTATTTTATTTTATTTTTAAATATAAAGTATTTTTAATTTTATTTTTTATTTTATTTTAAATATAATATATTCTTCAATTATTATGATTCATCAAGTATTATTTAAAAATTTATATTTTAAAAATTTATAACATATAAATTTTCAAATAACTATTTTTTTTTACATTCGGTAATCTAGGTGTACTCATGAATGAGGCATTGGCAGAATTAGGGCCGAATCTTGATTTAATTAAAGCGTCTGAATTTTTTAAAATCGATTTTTTCTTTCCAACCTCATCTTTTTCTTTTCCTTGTTGTACTATTTTCTTTTTCTTGTAAATTTTGTACAAAGTCAAGGCCTAATAATTTTTCAAATTAGGAAGTCCGAAAATTTTAAGTCCCTATTTTACTTCTTCGTAAGTCAAATAGCCTTTTCCAACCGTGTCTATTTCCTATAAACTTTGCATCAAATCTCCTCCTTTTATTTAAATTAAATTTTTTATTTTTGTTAACAAAGACAAACTGTAGTCTTTCAAAGGGTCTATGTCACATTCGCTATTGTGTTTTTTAATAGCTGCTTCGAATTCGTGCTACTCAATGCTTCCACTCTTATCTAAATCTAGCATTTCCATTATTTAATTAATTTCAAATAATGATAAACCTAGATCTAACTGCTACATTCCGTATATAAATTCATTTTTGCTGATAGCCTAAAAAAATAAAAATATTTATATATTAAATTATATTGTAAAATTTAGATATAATTTTTATTAAAAATAAAGTTTAATATTTATTTTAATTTATTTACGCCGTCGTGGTCTATGTCAAAAGCTTCGAAAGCCTTTGAAATTGATATATCATTATAAAATAAAGCAGTTGCGAATTTTTCTAAAATTGAACTTATACCCTTTTTGCTCAAAGAATTTTGTTAATCGAATTTTTTCATAAATAATTAAATATCACATTTTCTGGTATTCAAAGGGTCAGCTAAATTTATAAGCAATAGTTTTTCTTTTAAAGTCAAATTCAAGTTCAAAGAATTTAAAATGAATTTAAATTCTCTTAAAGGAACCTATTGTTCTTCATTAATTGTAATATCAGTAGACAGTAGAGCATCCCAAAGAGAAGTTCCTCTATCTTTTAGTTTACCCGTAATTTGCGACATAAGATACTGTTATTCTTCACTTACTTAATGGAGTTATTTTTGCGCTTTAAATTAAAAATTAAATCAATAAAAATTAAATAAATAAACCTAATTTTTTATTAAAAATCTAAATTTATTAAAACTATACAACTTATAAATTATTATTAAAATAAACTCTTCTATAACATTAAAATTTAAAATTTTTAAATTAAAAATTTAAAATATAAGTTTTAAAATTTAAAATTTTTAAATTTAAATTTAAGATCTCTCTAACACTACAAAATAAAAAATAAAAAATAAAAAATAAAAATTACTTTTTTCAATTTCTCGCTACGCCAAAGTCTGCTACTTATTTTAATTATCAAGCACTTCTTTTCTCTCCAGTTCCTCCAAATTAGCAATAACCTTGCCCAGCCCGGCAAAAAACAAATCGACATTGACCAAATAATTTTCCAAATCGTGGTCATTTTCCAACTGCATAATTTTTCTGAAGCCCTCTTCTCTGCTCACAGAAGAGCCCACAATCGCGTAAGTGACCAGCCTTTCGCAGTCCTTAGCCTTGAAATCCCTTACATTTGACATCGAATTTTGGAAAACTGCGGCCGTGCTTAAAGGCAAATTCACCTGCGAATTCTGCTTTTTTATCTCCTAAGCGATCGAAAATTGCAAAAATCCCGAGTTTGTTCGCGCGATTTCTAGCACTTCTTTTCCTACGTCTTTTGCCTTGTTTGAGAAAAATTATGTTTTAATTAATTAATTATATTTAGTTATATTTAATTAAATTATTATTAGTTATATTTAGTTATATTTAATTTAGTTAATTTTAAAAAATTTAGTTTTTATTTTTAAGTCAAGACTTTTTTATAATTTTACTGCTTTATAAATTTTAAATTTAAATTTCAATTAAAATTTTAATTTTTTATATAAAAAAAAATCATAGTTATTTACAAATTTAACAGTATTTATTCTTATCTTTTTATTTTAATAAATTAATTTAAAAAATAATCAAAACACTATAAAATATAAATAATTTTTTACATAAATCATCCAAGTATTTTCGTCGAAAGTAGCCTGGACATTTTTTGAGCAGACATTTAAAGCGTCTAACAATTTTTAAGAATCTATTCTATCTTTATGGAATTCGGATCTAAAAACTTATTTTATTTTATTCATATCTCCAACTGTTAAATTAACTTTAAAAGTATTTTAAAGGTGGTTAAAAAATTCTTCCGGATTTATAGTGTTATCAAAAGCTTCTTCTGAGAAAAATTTTACAATTTTAGGCAAAATTTTTATCTTTTTACAGGTTATTTTTTCCAAAATTGGATTTATATTTTCCAAATTCTGGTCGTACTATTAAGAAAAAGTTGTATTTTCAGATTAAGCAGTTCCTTCTTTTTTTTAAAACTGTTTGGATTGTCCGCTCAAAGTTCGCTCTAATTCTTCTTTTTTTAGTTAATTTTTCTATTTTTCGTCGAGCAAATACTTTTCGAAAAATTCTTAATAGTCAATTCTGCTTCCTTAATTGTAAAAAGTGTACTCTTTCTAAAAATTAATTAACATTTGCTCGCTTAATCCTGAAATATTATTTTGTAAAATTGTGCAAAATAAAGAAATTTCAATTTCCCCTTCACTTTCGGCGTCTTGGTCCTTTGTTTACCTAAGCATTTTAGGAATTTAAATTGGGTCATTTTATCTTATATAATTAACCAAAATTTCTGTGTGTTTATAGTCTCTAATAAATAACTCTTTTTTATTGAGTTCGTTATCTTCGTTCTTTTTTTTGTGCAAAATTATGCTTTGTAAAATGTTTTCTTCATCTTTTTCTTCTTCTTCTTCTTCTTCTTCTTCTTCTTCTTCTTCTTCTTCTTCTTCGCCTATTAATTTTTTCGCCTTTTTTTTATCGTCTGACTCTTATCCTTCCTCTTCTTCATCGATAATCATTTTCTGTAAAATTAGAAAAAATAAATTAAAAAAGTAAAAAATTAAAAAATAAAAAGATTAAGATTTTAAAATTATTATTATTATAAAATATTAATTAAAGTAAATTACTTTAGGAGCAAGTCCATCAAATTCAATCTAAAATTCTTTAAGTTGTTCCAAAAATTCATTAGCCACAATTTCTTTTTTATCTACGCAAAATTTAAGCATTAAATCATCCACATTATCTGAATTAACCTCCATTTTTTATAAAATAAGTCTTAAATCTTGTTATTATAAGTGTTTTTTCCCGAAATAATATTTGTATATCTTTTTAAATTCTTCACTTCTATTCAAAATACTTCTCACTTCGTTATAAAGTTTTTAAAAATCGCTAGCAATTAAATAAGTGTCTTTGGTATGAATTTTTTTAAGATAATGTAAAAACTTAGCCATGGAAACAACTGCAGTCTAAATTTATTGAATAAAATATTTTTAACGTTTTATTTTATTTATTAAAATAATATTCGATCAATAAAAACACTTTTAGATAATTAAATATACATTTTAATAAATAAATACACTTATCAATAAATGAAAAAAAAAAAACACTTTTTTAGTTAATTAAATATACTTTTCGAAAAAAGTATAATTTTTAAAAACTTTTTTTTATTTTAATTTACTTTTTTTTATTTTAATTAATAAATACAAATATAAAATAAAAAAATTAAGTTTTTTTAATAAATTTTAAATTACATCGGTTTGCTCATCAGAAGTAACAGCCATAAATTCGGTAACTTGTTAAATTTCGCTCAAATTTACATTGGGCAACCTTAATTCCTGAATTTTTTCAATAAAATTTTTCTAACTAATTTATTAAAAGGGCGGTCCAGCTTCTCTTTGCGTTTTTTGATTTATGTCTTTAAAAGGGTAGTCCATTTATAAACCTTTTTCGATAAGTGCTCTTTTAATTTTTCCTAAAATGTGCATGTATTTGGCCAAAAGTAAATTTTCAGAAGAATTGAAAAGTTCCTTAGAAATTTTCTAAAATGAAATAACTTTAAACAGATCCTGCTCGTTGAATTTTTCTCCGAAAACTTAGAAAATCTCTTCTAATAGTCTTTTGTCGACATCTATTGAAGCAAGCTTTATTTAATTATTTAATAATTTAATTTTTATTTAAATATATTTTTTATCAAATTTCATTTTTTTAAATTCATCTTATAAATTAAAATAACCATATTTAATTTATTTATAATTTAATTTTTTACGGTAAAGGCCTTTTTGAACTCTTCTAACGAGAGATATCCGTCGCAGCTAGAATCAATTATACTTAACTAATACATTAAATTTGTTCTTTATTTATTATCCAATCCGCCCATAATTTTATTGATTAGCTCTTTGGGTTTCTTTAATTTAAATTAAAATTTTAATTAAAATTTAATATAATTTTTTATTAATTCAAAATATATATATATTAAATAAACTTATAATTTTTTACAGATAAATAGAACAATTTATTTTAAATGATGGAAGCAGAAAAAAGTTCTTCTACTGCATTTGCTGAAATCCAATTAGTATATAAAGGGTCCAATTTTGACAATAATTCAACAAATTCTTGTTCATTAGTCCAAACTTCTAATTACTAAAGCTTTTATTTGAAATCATATCTAGTAACCTAATATTATATATAAAAAAAAAATTTAAACCTATATATGTAAATTTATTATATAATTAAATATTTTAAAATTTAGAAAAACTAAAATAAATTTCAAATAATAATGCTTCTTTAAATTTTTCTTCATTTTTTTTAAAAAAAAATAAATATTATAATTTACCTAGATATCTTCGGGCACAATTCCAGTAGCGGGAATTAATTTTGCAGAAGCACACTCATTTAATTCGTCGTGAATTTGTAAGCTGTCAATTTTAAAAGTTTTGGCTAATTTTTTTTCCATTTCGTTAAAAATTTAATCTCCTTGCAATTTATTTCTTTTTATTTCTAACACTTATTATAAAAAATTCTCTCTGGTCATGCTGAAAGGGTGAATGTTATGGAATCTTTTTAAATAATAAAATATTTCATTTGCAGTCAATTTCTTCTTGCTAGCTGCGCCTCCTAAACTGTTTTTAAAAGACTTTCTAAAAGGTAATTACAAAAATAATGTAAACAAATTTTCTATGTCTTTTTCCATGTCGTATTTTTCACTTTTTTTGATAAAAATAATAAAATATTTAAAATTAACAATTTTTAAAATTTTACAAAATATTTAAATTTATTAAAAAAAATACCTTTAATCATATTTATACAAATTAAGAGATCTCAATAATGATACCGCTCTATCCATTTCCGAATTTTAAACTTTATTATTAGATTTTAAAGACTCCAATGCAATTGGTAAACTTAGCTAATAATTTATATATGCTTTTTTTTTTCGTTCAATCGCAAGTCTTTCCAATTCATCTTGGTATTTTTTAGGGATAATCTGAATATAAAATAACATTAAATAAAATAAAATAATATGAAATAAAACAGCATCAAATAAAATAAAATAAAATAATATTAAATAAAAATCCATAAAAATGATAAAAAAATGAGTATAGTTTTTACTTCATCATGCAATTTCCCCGGAATTTGTATTTACATTTTATCAATACTAAATCCTCTCAACTGTCCAACAGTTCTGTGTTTCCCTTCAATTACTTAAGCCTAGTCCAAATTAACAGTAAACAATAATTCTAAAGCCTAAAATTTCCTAGGCGCACTGAAATTTTACTCGCCCGCTTGCTGGCCGCTGACGTCGACCGGAATTTTTTTGAATAAATTTTATAAAGAGTAGCAAATTTTGCTTCCTGTGTAAATTGTTCTTATTAAAGCAAAAGGCAGGTTGGAAATCGTAGTTTGCTCATTTTTCTGAGTTTAAATTTAATAGCCAGGCTTTATTTACTTTGTTGATTGAGCTCCAGGGGCGTTTAAACTGTAAGGTCTTTAAAAATTAATAAATAAATTAATTTATTATTTATTTATTTTATTTTTATTTTTATTTTAAACTGGTAATTATTAATTTAATTTATTTAATTGATTTAAATGTATTTTTTGATTTATAAATACATGATAAAAAGCGATAATTTTAATATTTTAGATTAAATAATAGAGAAAATGTTTACTTGGCTGTAGGATCCCATAATTTAACAGTTTTATCCATAGAAGTGGTAACAATTAATTGCGAAAAAGGTAAATAATTTATGTCAATAATTGAATCATTATGGGCCGCATTTATAATTTTTACTGGACTTATTTTCCAGGGAGGATTTGACTCATATAATTTTTAAATTGAATTTTATAAATCCCAAATAATAATGTTGGCAGTTTAAGCACCTGCTCCCGTTTCAATGTTATCATAATAACTCGAAAAATTATTTTTTTATCCCTAATTTTGCCCATTTGAACTCTATTTGGGATTATATCCTTTTTTAGGGTCTAATTTTTCTCCAGAAATCTTTTTAAATAAAATTTAAATAAATAAATAAATGAATCAATCATTTTTAATTTTAAATATATAAATAAATATTATATAAATAAAAATTTAATATTAATAAAAGCTGATTTATATATACCAAAAATCCACTCTCTTTACAGTAATAGATACTTGGCGCATTAGTAGTATGATGACCTTATAACTTGGCCAAAAGTTTATTTTCAAATATCTCAGAATCAATTGATTTTTTATTTTTATTCGCATTTCCTTTAATTTCTTACTCTCTCAAAAAACTAATTTTGTTAGGGTCTCTATTTTTTTTAGACTACGAAACAAAAATCAGCGAAGTTTTAGGACACAAAGTGGTATAAATAATTAAATCGAATTCATCAATAAAAATAATCGATTCAATAATAACTTTTTAAGACTATAAAAGATCATTTTTTTTGCTTTCATTTATATTTTCACTGAAATTTTACAACTCTTCTGCCTAAACCATCTATTTTCTCAGTCTGAATTAAAATTTCATTTCTTTAAATTGTAATTTATTAATGAATTACAGGTAATTAACGTTTCCTGTATCAGTATAACTAACCTAATTGTTCATTATAAAATCTATTTCTTCCTCTAAAAGTCCTAAAGGAAGCCATTTCAAAATGTTTCTGAAACAAATTGTGCTTATATTTCCTTCTCTGCCCGGATCTGCGTCTAATAACAATTTCTCCACGTCTATTCCTCCTTAGTAAGACTTACTGAAACAAAGCATCATATTTTTCCTGAAAAATTTTAATTTAATTTAATTTAATTAATTATATAGATATTTAAATTTCATAATAAAAAGAAATAATTTAAATAATTTATTATTTTAATTAAAAAATATTATTTCTTTGTTTTTCTTTTTTTTACCTTATGTCTGTTTAATAATTTTTTTGACAAGGGTCTGTTGCTATCCCAAATATCTCTGAAAATTCTTATATATCTATTGTATTTGATTTATCTTGGTCGATAAAATCTATTAATTCTCTTTTATTTTCTCTAGTTATGTAAGAAGGGCCTCCAACTCTATCTAAAATTTTTTCGAATTCATTTACCCTATTAATAAAAAAATCATATTAATATTTAATAAATTAAATTTTTTAAATAATAAATTTATTTTATCTATAATGAAATTTTTACCCGATTTATCCTGAGTTATCAGAGTCGAACACAGCAAATGCTTCTTCCACTGTTAATTTCATCTATTTTAAATATTCCTCCAATTTTTTTAAAATTTCCATAGCATTATAAGAAATTCCTGATAATTTATTCAAATTTTACTCAAATTTTTAGTCATTTTTCTAAACAAATTTATGCATTTCGGATAAAAAATCGTACTCTTATTCATCAATTTATCCCGAATTATTTTGATCCAAAAATTCCTTTAATTACAATGAAAATTAAAAAAATAGTAAAAAATTAACTATAAATATTATATTAAAAATTAAAATTAAAAATAAAAAATAATAATTACTGTGACTTCATTCCATTCTTCCAAAGGGATTTCCGCGTGTCCATTTTAATCGCCAAAAACTTCTTTTAACATATCCGTAAAAACAGCCGTGCTAACTACCTAGCTTTCCTCTTCAGTTTGCCTAAATTTTCCTTAAAAAAGCTCATTGAAGCCTATATTTTTATGTCTTAGCTCGTGGAATTTTGGAAGCATAATTTAAACCAGTTTACTCAAATTATAGCCCATTTTATAATCTTAAGGCGAAAAATGTAGAGTGTTAAATATGCTTAAAGAAATAGAGTCAATAAAAACCAAACTGTTATTCACGCAAGTGCAGTTCACAATTACGCTGTTGTGTAAAGCCTCTGATAAAATCAAAAAATTTGGCACTAAACCTTAAAATCTTCTTTTATAACATGCTTCGATTTGGCTTTAAGTGGGCTGGTTTTCCGAAAAAAGCCTTATTCTTTGAATTGGAATCGACTGTCCTTAAGCAATGTCCCATATTTCTAAAATCCATTTGTCGTTTAAAACAAATAATCTGTTCGAAAAAGTGTCAAAAACTGAGTCTAGAATTTTTGTTCTTTTTAAAGGCACTTTGGAACCGATATATATTTTTTTCAACTTTTATCTGTTTGCGAAATCGTATTGGTGTAAATAACATTAATGGTCGATGTACCTGTTATTAGAATTTAAAATTTTTAATTAATTAATAAGTTATATAAAATAAAATTACATAACTCTTCCAGTCTACTCACTAACATACAAACTTTTCGGAAAAACATCTTACACATCAATTTCAAAATCCTACAAAGCCACATAAACCTCTTTATTAACCGGTCTATTCTCAAACTTTTTCTATATTTATTTGCTTAAAGTAACAGACTGACCAAAGCTATAAACTTTATCCAAAATAGAGTCCAAAATCTCCCCGCAAAATCCCTTCACAACTGTCCTTTTTTCCTTCTCAAAGTTATCTCCCTTTTACCCGCCCAAACCCAAGGCTTCAATCTGACTGTCCAAGTCTTTTTTTACCACCTTATTTTTCCCTCTTGCCAACGGCTTTCTCACCTAAGAATTTCTCCCTTATCTCGCAGAAATTAACTGCTTTTGTAAATTATCTTAAACTTCATTTCCTTTCTATTTTTATTATTATTAGTCCATGAAATCGAAAATTTCTTCGCCTTTCATAGTTTGTGATATGGTTTTTAACTCGGAAGAGTCTTTTGACTGTAATTGGGTTTGGGTTTTTGAAAGAGGTTATTTGGCTTTTGTCTTTTCGGGGGCTTGAATTGTTACTTTCTTTTTGGATTTCTTTAAATCTTATTAAGTTCCCTTTTTTGTTGACTGTAGTTTCTATTATTGTTTCTCTTGATTTTCTTGTTTTTATTTTCTTCTTTGTTTGAAAAGTCTGAAAAATCTCATAATTATTTAAACATGTTTCTAAAATATTTCTTATTATATTTAGATGTTCTAGGGGAATATTGCCGATATAAGTTTTTTATAATTAACCTCTGATTAGCCTTGTTAATTTCTTAGATAACCATTATCTTATAAATACTATATATCACTTTATTCTACAGGAATATCGTTATTGCTCATAATTTCTTTAAGATCTGAAACCTTTACAAACCCGTCTCCTTTAAAAATATCTAGTCTTTGAAAATCTTCTTCCAAAAATTATTTTTTTTACTCGAAACCAGGTCCAAATTTTCTCTTAAACTTAAGATAAAAAGGATTGATATTATTTGCAGTATTAACTAAATGTTAGAATAAATTAAACGACATTCTTTAAGTAATTTCGTTTGAAAATAAATGAAATACTGATTTTAAAACATCATCGTGATATTTTTTTCTACTTTCTTTGTCTTCCTCAACATAATTAATTAAATACATAAACTCTTCTATATTTAAATAACCAAATTAATTTTCACTATATAAATCAAATAATTCCCTTAATGTTTTTTTAGAAGAATTTATTTTTTTTAAAATATTTTTAGCCATATTCTGTAAAACTTATTCTAAATATTCAACATCTTCTTTGAAAATTTTAGTCCTCATTCTAGCTTCTCTAGCTTTTTTACTAGTTTTTTTAATTTATTTAAATTTAAACATATTAAATTTTTAAAATAATAAAAAAAATTAATTTTAAAATATTACATGTTGTAATCCTCATCTTTATTTTCTTTTCCAGCAAAAATTTAAACTAATTTTTTATCTTGTACGCTTTTATAATCGCTAGTATTTTCTTTTTAATTAATGTCATAAACTTTTCTAGCCTCTTATTTTTACTATTACAATTATTTTTCCTATATTATAAATTTATAAATAATTTCAAAATTATTAATATCATCATTAGATAATAAACCAAATAATATTAAATAAAAAATTTACCTCTTATTTTCTCTTAAATTCTTCTTCATAAGATTCTTGTCTTTTTTCCTATATTTACTCCTCCATCTTTTATTTATTTATATCTTATTTTTTTAAATTATGCTAAATTAATTCGCTTATTTATTCTTTTTCTACATATGTAACTTCGACTTGGCTTTCATTTTCTTATCCTATATATTTAAACACACTTTTTATCTATCCTTCAGAAAAATTTCTCTAAGTAAATCTATCTACAAACATTTTAAAATCCCTGTAAAAAATTCTTTATTAACCGGGAAAATAGTTGCTAACCTCTTTTTCAAAATCTCTTAAAGTATCAAATTGTCCCCTATAAAAATTTTAATTAAAATATTTTTAATTTTTCATTATTAATTTATTTTATTATAATAATATTTTTTTTTATAATTTTATAAAATATTTTAATTACTTCATGTATTTTCTTATTCTATCTAGGATCTACTCTGCCTCTTTTAAAAATCCAACTGCATGTTTATTATTTTCATCTCCTAGTAAAGTATCTATAAATTCAATATATGATACTCGATCATCATTATTAACATCAAATTTTTTAAAAGCGTTGATCAATATATGTTCTCTTTTATTTCAAAAAATAAAATTATTTAATAAAATTTTTAAAAATTTAAACTATCAATGAATTTAAAAATATATTGAATTTTTGCAATTTTATATAAGCTTTTTTTGTTTTTTTGTTATTTTTTTTTTAGACCATTTTTTTTTAATTAAAAATTAATTTACTCAACATCAAATCCGCCCTTTTAAAAGGCCCTAACAAATTCAGCCTGAGAAATGAATCCATCTCCATTTTTGTCTAATTTTTTGAAAATTTCATCTAAACTGATGTCAGATTTTTTCACTCTTTCTCTAAGTGTTTCCAAAACATTTTGAGACCCTTATTTCATTTATTCGAGAGTTTCTTGATTTTTTTTCTCAATTTCCAGTTGTTCTTGGTCTTTTTTTTGCCCGGGCAATTCGGGCATCGCGTAATTTTTTATTTTCTGACTTAGTTTTTCCTCTCTTTTCTTTTTATTTTCTTTTCTCAACTTGTACTATTTATTATTATTAGTTGAAATAAATTTAAAATTTAAAAAACAAAAAAAAATTAAAATTAAAATTTTATTAATATAATTACTAAAGCACTTATTTCAGTCAATATCTTTTATTCTGCCTCTGGCTCTGTTTTGTAAATTAATTTTAATGGCCTGTAAGTTTAAAATTAATGAGTTAAATTAGATATTTCATTTTTTTTTTAATATCCAGCAAATAACCTCCTATAATTAACTAACTATTATTTTTCATTTAAACAGTGTAACCTTTCAACTGTTTTATAAATTGTTTCATCATTATACTTGTTAAATTCAAAATCTTTTAAAATTTAAAAAAATTCATCTTTTGTGACGAAAGAACTCCATAAAAATTATCTAAGCTTTTTTAATTCATTTAATTCATTCTAAAATAAAGAAAATTTTTAAAATTAAATATATTATGAAAAAATTATAAATAAAGTGATTTATTTTATTTTTACTTCGGGCAAGGATTTTTTAGGATTAATGACAAAAACTTTTTTCTTAGATAATTCATCAAAATTTTTTAATAATTAAACTCTATTTTTTCTAATAAATTTTTTCAAATTTATAAAACATTCAGATATTAATTAATCATCTACAATTTATTGATAAACTTTTGACTAAGCTAATGGATTCTCATTATCTAATATTTTACCTGATATCTATTATTTTTATTAAAATTTATAAAATAAAAATGAGCGAATTTTTTTTTAAATTTACATAATATAATATAATTAAATTAAAACAATAATCAGATCCATATTTTATAACTTTTTAATTACAAATGTAATAGAATCCCCATCATTTTTCATTATAGCAGCTGCATAGAGAGGGTCTTTAGTATCTTTTGATTTTAATTACATTATTAGCTCGCTTTTTTATTTAGTTTTTAAATTAGTGAATATTATTTATCCGCTTGTCTTTAATTCAATTTTTATTTCATCACCTTAAATTTTTAAAAAAATTAAATTTTTTTATAAAATAAGGTTATTAATTAATATTTTACCTTCTTCAAATCCAATTGACTATGTAACAACTTTATCATTGCCCTAAATTTAATTTTTATCGTGCGTAATCATGTAAATTCCAGATTTAGAATTAGTATATTCATATTTATTTTTTGAGTGAATGTATTTATGAGTCAGTATACTAAATTTTTAAATTATTAGTTAAAAATTTTTTAAAAATTAAGTTACTTAACAAACAAATAACATATGAACGATAGTTAAAAAAAATTATAATCAAATAAATATTATTATATACCCTATTGCCATGAAAGCTTTTCTCTCTATAAGTCTATTAATTTTAAAAATTAATTCATAATTTTTATTAAACTCTAATTCTGGTTCAACTAATGCAATCTATATATATATAAATAAATTTATTTATTGAAAAGGTAATAATATTTCATTTTATTTTTAAAACTTACCTTTGGTTCATATGACCTTGCAAATTATTAAACTTCAATTATCCTTTCATTTCTAACTTTTATATCATCATGATATAATATATCAAATACAAAGTTTCTCTATTAAAAAAAGTAAAAGATATATTAATAAAAATTATTATAAATTAAAACAATTTATTTCCAAAACTATATAATATTCAAAATTAAAATTTAGTATACAATTATTTTTAATATATTTAAATAAATAGATATAATTCTATATATATTTTTATATATAATAATTTAATATATATTATATAATAAAGATATAGTATTTAAATTACTTCTATTTCTTTTTTATAAGGTTCTTTACTTGAAATAATTTTACTTGTTTTTAAAGCTTCTTCTTTATCTTTATTTTTATCTTTTTCTTCTTAATTAACTGGTTCAAATACCTTAGATTTATTTCCAAAGGGATTAGCCACATTTTTTCTTTAATTTAAAGTTCTTCTCGGTTTTGTGGCAAAAGAAAGTGTTTCGATGCCACTTTCGTTATTTTAAATATTGCTTTCATTTTTCCAAGTTTGGCTTTTTTAAATATCATTTTTATCATCATTATTTTTGTTAATGTTGGTAGAAAAATTAACATTTTTTTGACTGATTTCCTATTTAGGCTCAATTTTTTTATCAGGAGAATCACCTAAGTCTATTTCATCAAAATCATTGTTTACTTCTTGTTTTTTGTTTGAATTTTATTTGTCTTCCTTTTCAAAATCTTCGTCGTACTCGTAATCAGACATTTCTTTATAAATTTTGTTATGTATATAATTTAAAATTAAATAAAATTGCTATATATTTAATTATACTATTATATGTTTTACTTTTTATTAAAATATTTAACAATTTATTTAATATATGATACGTTGTATATAAAAATTGGTTTTTACTTTAATTTTATAAATATATATGAAATTTTTTTTAGATTTTGATTTAATTTCTTTATAATTATTGATTTATAAGTTTTTGTTTTTTTTATAGGTATTTTTTATTTTGAATTTGGTAAATGATTAATAAAAATAAAGTTTATTGTAATTTTATTGATTTGTTTTAAAAATAATCAAATTTTGCATTAATTAATAAAATAAATAAGAATTTCAATTTGCATTATTATTTATTATTATAATAAAATGTATTATTAATTTTTCGAGTTTCCACCTTTTATTAATTTAAAATTTTAAAAATATTTATCCTAAAAAATATTTTATTATAGTAATTAAATTTGAAAGATCCCAACATAATTTCTTAGTTATAAATTATTTTAAAATATTTTTTATGATAACAAAAATTTTAAATATATAAAAATTATTGTTTTTATTGTAACAATTTATTATTTTTGAATTTTATAAGTTTCATAAATGTTCAATAAATTAAAAATTTATTATGTTTATTTTCCTTATAATAATTTAAAATATTAGCAAATAATTTAGTACTATATTACTAAAATATTTTGTAAAAAAAATAAAGAAATATATAAAAAATGAGTTACCCCTAATTTTAATTTTAAATAATGTACAATATAAAGTATTTTACGGGTTATAATATATAATTATAATATATTTATAAAAAATAGTGATTTAAATAAATTTGGAAATTAATAAGAAAAATAAGTCATAATTATACTATTATTTTATTAAGAATTTTGTATTTAATTGTTTAATTTCAATTATTATAAATTAAAATGAATGGTATATCGAATTTTATTATTCGCTAATTTATTTACCGTATATATTTAAAAAGAAAAATAATCTAACTAAATTATTTGAATTGTAAAAAGTAAAATAATATTTGTTAATTAACATTATTATTTAATATATTTATATAAAAAAATATTATTATAGTAAAAAAATAAAAAAAATTATAAATTTTATATGGGTTCAAATAACACAAAATAATTAGAATATTAAAAAGAAAAAATATATAATAAAGATAAAAATGATGTAATAAATAAAATGATATAAAGGGTTTAAATAAATCTAGAAAAAAAAAGGTAATAATTATAATTATATTTAATTTTTTTTAATTATTAAATATATTAAAAAAGTCAGCATAATAAAGAAAATACTAGACCTTCAAATAATGCCGTCAATAATTAAATGGAGTCTTTCCGAGTTCCATCAATGGATTCAGTATTTAATAATGATAATACAAATTTGTAAAATAAAATGACTACTTTAAAACAAAATTAAAAAAATCAATAAGAATATACATATAATAAGAATTAAGATAATACTTAAAACTAATAATAATATTAATAATAATAAATTTCTGAAAATTTTAAGCCTAACCCTTAAATGTCTAGTTAATAATAATAGCAAAAAACTTTATAAAACGCTTAAAAAAATTTAAGATACAGATCTTATTTGTAAATTAATTGCGATTTCCAATAAAAACTTTTTGAATTGCCTGATAATATTTTATAAAAAATATTAAGCTTTTTATTCAATGAATATCCAACTTTATAACTAGTTTCTCCAACTTTTTATTATAAAGTAAAGAAATTTAATTAACTATAAGCAGATGCATTTATAAATTTATAAATATTTTTAATTTATTTATAAAATAGATAAATTAGACACTTTAAGATTAGCTTGTGGAACTTGATAATAAATTTATTAAAAAATATATAAATATCTTATCATTTAGAGACAGTCATGTTTCTATGGCACCTATTAAAATTTCAAAAAATAAAGGATTTAGAATGGACAGAAATATTTTAGCTGAAATATTACCAACAATAAAAAATAAATGTGTTACAATCACATATACTTACAAAATATTTTAAACATAATCTAGAATTGGCGTCTAACCACCTTAACAATAAAAATATTAGTGTTAATTTAAATTTGATGTCGTGCAAAAAAAACATAGATATATATGGGTTTATAAAGAAGAATGTAAACATAATTTTGATGATAAAAAATATGCTTTTGTTTAGCCAATCCAACCAGTAGTTAGTGGAGATGTTCTTAAATTTTCTTTAAATTTTTATAATTTAAACGGATTGGTAGATTTATCCTCGATATATTTTAAATCATGTAAAATTAGTGATATCCCAAATGTACCACTATAACTAGACCCTAATGAAATTGGAAATTATGATAAAAATAGAATTTGTGAAATTGAAGAATTGTATACAGATTGGACTCTTTATGAATATTATCATAGACAAGAAAAAATAAAACTAGATCATTTCTAACCTTATTTAAAATTAGAGGAAGTAATAAAATTTATCAAAAAATAAATCTATTGAAAAATTAATTTTATTTGTATTTTTTATATAAAAAATTATTAGATTAATTATTCTTAACATTCTCTATTTCTCTAATTTTTTAAAAACTTCTTTTATAAGATTATATATATATAATCTTATTATTTTAAATTTATACCTTTATGTAAAACAGGTAAGATGTTCCGGAGTAGATATAGTGACATCTAAACATTTATATAAGGCTAATAAAGTTGGATAAGTTCCTAAAGCATTTGAAAATTTTGGAGTAAATATTAATATAGTTCCATCAGATAAGGAAATTATAGCTGAAGTAAAAAAAATTGGTCTTTTTCATGACTTAGAAAATACAGTTGAGTTAAGAGTAGGCGATTTTATAATAGTTTATATAAGTAAGGGTGATTGATAAAATTTTTTACTTATCTTTAAAGTAAATTATCGAAAAATTCTATATTGTACATATATTATAAAATTTATAACCTTAAAATATAATTTCTAAATATTTATTGATATTATTCACAACTATATATTCATTTTTTATACTTATTTTATAACTTTAAATATAAATATTATTCTATTTAAATTTATAGTAAAAAATAAGTTAAAGGATGTAAATATAAAAAATTTAATTTATAAAAAACATATTATGTTAAATCTAATGAATTTGTAATTATATTTGTAAAAAAGTCTCTTATATTAATTTTACTAAAATTTTATAGTTTTTTGGTAATCTAAAATTAATTACAGTTTAAAACAAATAGAAGCTAATACAAAAAATAAAAAAAAACTATTTAGAAATACAATCTACCAATAAAAATAAAAAGAAAAAAAGCTAAAAAATAATTAAAAAACATGTCTTCATTATAAAAAGTAGAATAGGAAATTTATTAATTTTACCTTAATCTCATATAAAATCCATCTCAACTCCAAAATGGAAAATAATTAATATAATAATAAATATAATAAAATAATCAATTAGATTTTGTAGTAGAAACACTTAGGTTAATGGACTAGCCCTCCATATCAACCTAACACAAAACGTAATTATATTATTATAAATATAAATTTATTTAATTAAAACTTGTTAAAATTTCATATTAAAATATAATATAAAAATTATTAATTATTATTTTAATTTTAGATATATTTCATCTTTGATAAAAAGTGTGATTTTGGACAATTGGGACAATTTGTAAAATAAAGATCAAATCATAAGAACCCTATTTTTATCCTTAACCTAAAATACAGAATAAAATTAACTAAAAACTGTTGAAGATATAACTTTAATAATAAAAATTATATTTAATGCAGAAGGAATTGAACCTATAAAATAGTATTTAATTGATATTCTTATATGGATCAAATAAAATGAATCAAAGTAAAAATAATTAAAAATATATAAAAACAAAAATAATTATCATATATACTAACTTAATATTCTAACATTTACTATTAATAATTAATTTTAAATAATTGTATACATTTATTTTTTTTCAATATTAATATTATCATTTTAACAGAGATAACTGTATTAATACTGGAATAACATTTTTTTTACATTTTTTTGGTTCTTAAAGTGATAGTAGAGTTAGTGAAATAGCCAGAGAATTTTTAGAGTGTATGTTATCATTATTTTAAAGCCAAGATATTAAAATATAATAAAAGTAATAAAAAACTATTTAATAATTAATTTAAATATGTAAAATTATAAAATAATAAAATATTTGTTTAAAAATATATTTATAATTTTAAATATTTAGGCAGTAAATATTAATTTTAGTATATAAAATAATGGTATCTTTTAGCTATGAAGATGAGTGTAATCCTGATTAAGTTAAATTGTATTTTGAAAGTACGATTTAATAATACTTAGAGATATTTAATCAAATTTTAGTTAATTAAATTGGTAGTTATCAATATATAGGAATAAAATTTTAAGTGTTTAAAATCATAAAACTTCTATTTTAGGATTTCTAAAATTATATTTAGGAATTATAAATAAATTTTTTCAATGTATATTTTTGTACCGTATTAGAATTTACAGACAAATTTTTAATGTATTTCTAACAACATACAATTAATGGGAAAAAACTTCAAATAAACTAAAATGGTAATAAAAAGTTGATTTTAAAAAAGAAAATTTATAATTAATTTATATTTATAATAAGAAAAAATAATGCTTTCATTTGAAGAAGAAGAGGAAGATGAAAGTAATTACGATGAAATAGCAATATTTTTATACCAATTAATAAATTTAATAAAATAGATGTTGTAATTTGCTCTTTAATAATAGAATCACTAATAACAAAATGAAAACTTTATTCAAAAATTGCTTCCTATAATTATTAATTACTATTTTTATTCAATGATATTAAGTGATTAGCAAATTAAAAATTACAGAAATGACCCCAATTAATGGATTATAGAAGATGAAGATGATGAAAATACACAACATTCTTTAAGATAAATAGCTTCTCTTGGAATCAATGAATTATTAGATTATTTTGAAGAATAAATTAAAATTTACATATAAGAAATAGCTGAAAAACTTTTAACTATAGGCTCAAATTAAAATTAAGAGTAATTTGTTAGTTAAGCCAATTAAGTTTAATAATAGGTAATTACATAATATTTTTGGATTATTCCAGTAGATTTTTTGATTTAAATTTAAATATTCATTAAGTATTTTATTTTAAAATTATTAATGATTTTAATTTACTTTAAATATGGATGTAAAATAGCACTAATTAATATCAATATTGAATTAAAATTAAAATACTCCCTTAATATTTAAATTGTGATCCAATAATCTATTGGAATAATATAATTTTTTAATCATTATAAAATTATTTACATTTATTTAATTATTTAGTTAGTTTCATATTATAATGATAAATCAAGGTATGTAGGAAGCTTAATGCTGAAAGACATTAAAATTTATAAATTTGGACGAGAATAATTAAATAATTTATTAAATAACTCATATAATTATTTAAGTTTATAAAGTTCATAATAACCTGGATTTTTGTAAAAAGAGTTAGGGTTATTTTTACTTGGCTAGTTCTTTGAAGAAATTTTGGAATTAAATTAATATTAAAAGGGTTTAAAAAATAAGGTTTAAAGCATTAAATTTGATTTACAGAGTTTTATAGAAAAAATTTTAATAGACTTTTAAAATTATTTTGAGATATATAAAACTTAATAAAGCTAATCAAATTAGTAAATTCTTATATTAACCAGAGCTTTGTGGACAAGTTCTAAATATTTAGAAAGTGTTTCATAAATTAAACCTGATCTTCTTTTGAAATTATTTATTTTGGTAGGTCAATGTTTAATTTTTTTCAATTAGAAGCCTGAAATATAAGGTAACTATTTTATTTATATATATTTTATTTATAAATAATAAAAATATAATATTAAATTAGAAACTATTGCTTTGAAAATTACAAGTACAAAGTTTTTAGGTCTTTTAAGTTTATACATAAAGAAATAAGAAAATTTAATCAGTTCAGATTAATTAGCATAACTGTAAGAAGAAAATACAATAAAAGCAATTGCATAAAATATGATTTACTCTCTAAAAGTGGCAGAAGAAGAAACTTTACACATTATAATTGATGCA
Organism: Pseudocohnilembus persalinus; assembly: GCA_001447515.1. Lineage (NCBI taxonomy): Eukaryota > Ciliophora > Oligohymenophorea > Philasterida > Pseudocohnilembidae > Pseudocohnilembus > Pseudocohnilembus persalinus. The sequence goes on from LDAU01000103.1 coordinate 78,823, forward strand.
TTACATTATTTATCTAAACTTCATTTTAAATATTCTTTAGAAATAAGTTCTAATGCATAATAATTATATGAAGAAATATTTTCAAATAAATATGCCGACTAAATTATCACAGAAATTTTCAACGAATTTATCTATGCATAAATTGGTTATCATATTAAATAATCATTATAGTAACAAATTAATACCAATTAAATAGCCGAATTTATTTCTGATAAATACTTGCAATAAAATATAAATATAATAAATATTCTATTTCCCAAAATAAGTTAATTATTAGTATAAGTTGTTAATCTTTTACAAAACAAAGAATCATAAGAATATAAGTTAAATTTCTTTGAAATTAGTGAGCATTTATAAAAATTAATTGAAATATTTAATAAAATTATACAAGATTCTACTAAAATTTATTTACAAGAAAAATGCTAAATTTAATAATTAATACCTGTCATTATAAATCTAGTAAAATTTTCCTTTAACAATGAAGATAGTTTATAATTATATAAATTAGGAGTTTAAACTTTAAAATAATTAGTTTTACACCATTCAGATTTATTAAAATCTTATTAATAAGATATAGAAAACATTATAAATTAAAACTTGGAATATTGGGCATAAAATTTTAATATTTTTTTAGAAAATTCCTAGAATAATTAAATTAAACCAGAACTTTAATAATACTTATCCCAAAATGAATATTAAATGGATTAAATGTTTTAATAATCTCAACATATACCTGATTTAATAGAAGTATACTAGTTTAAATATTTAAATAAATAACCTCATTAATAATGGCTTACTTAAATATTAAAGAATATAACTTTTTTCAACATAATTATTAAAGGAAACTTTACTTGCAACACTATGAAAAATTGGATATTGGTTATAATTAATTTGATCAAAGATTAAAATAAATCACAAGAATTAATATAATTTGTGTAACAATAATTAGGATAAACTTATTTACAAAGTTTGCTAGAAATATGGATTTTGGTTGATTAAAATATTAATTATCCTATATGTATGTATATAAGTAATTAAGGTCTTATTAATATTATGAACTAAAATATAGATGTTTAAATAAAAAACTTATCCGATGAAGAAGGATACTCTGAAAATAGTGGAAACTAATAATTATATAAATTGAACCATTTAATTTTTAAAAACTTGCTTTAAAAAGCTTCTTAATTATAAAAATATATATAAGAAAATAAATAAAATTAAGAATAACAGTAGTCTGAGAGCAATTAATTCCTTTATAGAACTTAAAGTTTCGAAAATAGAAACAAAGAATTAGGAGAAGAATTCGATTACGAAAAAGAAATTTAAGACGTAATTATAGATAAGTAAAATGAGTTTGAAAATTACGACCTCGATTTAGATTATCTCTATACAAATGAATTAAATATAACTTAAAATTTAGATGCCTATTTAAAAATCTACGAACTAATTTACAAATAAATCTATAATATTTTTAGCTAATACAAATAAAATTAAGAATTCCTTTAAATAGTTTAAAATTTCTTTTAGGATCATGAAAGGCAATAATTGATATTTAATTTTTTAAATTAGTGAAATAAAATTATTTTATATATTTTCATATTGATAAATATAATTAATTATAAATATATTTTAATTTTTAATAAAACTTTAAAAAATTTCTCTTTGAAATGTTAAATAAAATTCATTTAATTTTATAATTTTAATTAATTTTTATTATTTTATCTGACTTTTTTTACATTTATATTCCTAAAAATTCAACCTACTATTATTTGTAATCTATACTTTTATCAAAATTTTTGTATTCAAATCAATTGGAATTATTAATAAAAATAATATGATATTAAATGATAGTTAAATTTATATCCCATTCTAATTTTTGTATATTTTAATAAATTTATATAAAAATTATATTTCCCAAAATAAAATACCAATTACTCATATAAGAGTTAATATAAAATATTCAAGTTAATAATATTTTAATTAGTTTCTATAATTATAATATATTATTTTTCCAAAATAAATATTTGCAATTGTTAATATTTTTAATTCTTTTTGTAATAAAATGAGTGTTTAGAATATAATTTAAATAATTTTAATATTTTCTTATATGAACATACAGTCATATGCTTGAATATTATTATAAATAATAAAAAATATATTTAATTACTACAATAATTTTTTTACCTAAAAATAATTTTTTTTTAGTATATATTAAATTAAATTACTTTTTTAATAATAACTTATAAAAAAATAAAAATAATTTTATATAAGAATAAATAAAGTATATCGACGGTCAAAATGAATGAAATAAACTCTGCTAAAGAATTAAATGAAAAAATTAAAATAAACACGCTAAATATGATTGAAGTAATTATTTAAAATTTATTTCTAATATAAGCCATTTAATACACTTTTTTATATATTTAATCAAAAAATAATATATATAGGATTTATCAGATATTTATGAATAATAATCCTAGTAAAATTAAAATTAAGAGAAAGGTAGTCATAATAATATATAAAAACAAATACCTCACGATACTTATAAAAAAATATCTAATATTTTGAAAACAGATAGTTATAGGAGAACAGAAGATTAAATTAATGTATTATTTTTTATTTTTATTTATTTTTTTATATAAATTTTTCCTAATATAAGTTTGATAAATTAATAGTATATTTTAATAAAAATAATAGTTAAAATTATTTAAATTCTAATAAAGTGTTTTTATATACATTAAAAATATTTTTATACTAAATAGTTATGCTTTATTTTTTCAAAATTAAAAAGTTAAATAATTTATAATATATATAAATTAAATAAATTTTTTATCATAGTTTTTATATGAATGCTTTGAAAAATTAAACGATTTCAAATAATTGTTCTAAAACCATAGCAAATAGATGATACAATAAGTAAGATTAGGTTTATTTAAAATACATAAATCTTAATATGGTTTTATATATTTATTTTAATTTAAATTAATCAGTTATGCAAATATATTATGATATAAAAGAATTAAACAAATTAAATCATTGCCTTGTAAAATGATGAAATTGGATCAAAATATTATATTTTACTTAAAGGAAAATTATCAATGATGAAAGATTTTTCATAAAATAAAAAAAGTAAGTAAATAAATAAAGATATACTTAAAAGACTTATAATAAATTATAGTTTAAGAATTTTATTTTGACTTTTGTAGATAATTTGAGATATTCAGATTTTTATATATACTAAATTATAATAATTTAACTTAAATTTATATTTATCATAAATATACTATACAATTAAAAAATTTAAAATGTTTACTATATTTTTTCAAAAATAATTTATATTAATTTAAATATTTTATTTTAGCCTTAGTAAATGATGAAAAAAAATTGAGTTAGCTAATGATGTCAGCAACTAGGTCAAAAACTAATATAAGTAGTATGTAAATGTCCAATAATTTTATGAGAAATTCTAAGCATAGAAAATCCAAATTAGTAATGAAAGCTTTTAACACAAAGATAAAATCTTTAAATAATATAAAAGGTCCAAATACTCATGTTATTAAAGGTAAAAAAATTATATATTTTTACAATTAATAATGTAAAAAAAATTATCTTCTTTACAATTAGATGTTAATATGTAAGAATCTGTAAATTTTTAATAAAATGAAAGTTAATTAAATAATATAGATATAAGTCAATCTATGCTTTCTAGTAACTAAAGTAATAATTTTATACTTTAACATTTTGGAACTGAAATTAAGGAATTATATCCTGGAAATGCATTTAGTGACTTATCTTTAACTTATGATAATCCTAAGGTAATTAATCGCTTATTTAAATTTTGAAAATATATATATTATTTTATATTTATATTTATATTTAAATTTATTATATAGGAAGTAATTAGACAAGCAAGTTTTATAGCCAAGGAAAATTGTGAATTTGCAGTGTTATCAAGAAAAGATTATTTGAAAGTTTATAAAAACTTTGACTAAGAATACATAAATTTAAAAAACGCAATGGAAGATTTATTTCCTACATTTTAATCAATTAAATTTAAGTTCAAGAAATAAGCTTTGGTGGATATTTTTGTAAAACAAATTTTCTTTAAAGATGAAACCATAATAGAATAGGATAAGTGTAGCGATAAATTCTTTATTTTGACATCTGGATAGTATGAATACTAATTAATCAATAAAAAATATAATTTAATTTATTTTATTTTTTTTAAATTAGAGTTAAAATATAAAAAAATATTTAATATAATATAAATAATGAGATCTCAAAAAATGAAAATGTGTCTATTACAATTTGTTAAACTCCTTGCGTAATAGGTGAGGAAGTAATTTTTAATGAAGAAATCATGAAATATATTGATGATGAATAATAATAATAATTAAATTAGGAAAATAAAGATTAGTTGAAGAGCAGCTCATAAAATTTAGAATAAATAAAATACACTTATACAGTATAATGTTGTGAAAAAACTACCGGGTTTTATTTAAATAGAAATGAATTAATACAGAAACAATACCCTAAACAAGTATTAAATGAAATGTACAAATAACATATAATTAAAAAAATTAATAGATAAAATGTAGTATAATAAATCTATAATAAATTAGTAAAAAAGCTCTAATCATAATATGATTCAGATTAAAAAAAATAATCAAATTAACTCATCTAAGCTTATAGTGATCTACATCTAAATTAATACATTAATTTGATGAAGTAATAATAATTTTTTATATATTATTATTTAATTTAAATATTTAAATTATATATAAATAAAAAATATTATTGTTTTAGTTAATATTAAGGAAAAAAGTTATATTAAAATATAGTACCGAAATTAGAAGGTGAAATAATTTAGTCTTATAAAGAAAAAGGTGAATTTCTTGAAAAATAAATACTTTAAGAGGAAAAAATTTAAAAAATTAATGTTAATGATGAAATCATTAATGATTTTTTTATGTAAGTTAGCGAATAAAATGAAAATAACAAGAAGAAAAAAATTATAATTAGAGAAAATAGAAAAAATTACGGAGAATATTCTATATTTTTATTAAAATTTGGAGATTTATAATAATATTGCTCTGAAATTTAGACTATGATTTTTAAAACAGAATTTATTTTACATTTGTAAGACAAAGTTAAAAAAAATGAATTATAGTTATAAAATATTTTAATTGATGATTTAATTGTCCCAAGATAAATGGTAATATAACTTTTATCAACCTACTCTATTATTTTTATGTAAATAATTAAATTATAAAAAGAAATAGCTTATGAAAAATGGCAAAGTAGATTATTAAAATTTACAAAAGTTAAACGAGCATTTACTTTAAGGATAAAAATTGTCATTTAATTAATCTGATCATGATAATGGGCTATTATAGATGTGGAAATTAAAATAAATAAAATCAAAATAATATCAAAAAAATTATGTAAAAATAGACGTTATCTAAAACAATTTGAATAAATCTGAAAATTTAAGTTTTAATAGTAATTCGCCTAAATATTTTAAATAAGATGATTTTAAAAATTAATCAACTTAGTTATATTCCCCTAATAAATAAGACTTAAATGAATCTATTAAATATTATTTACATAAAAAAGATGATAATGATAATTTATAATTAAAATCAGTTGATAGTATTAAAAAATTAAATTTTTTTGATTTTGGTAAACCTAATGGCTTAAAAGAAAAATTTTATTTTGATTTAATAAAAATGGGTATTGTAAACAAGAAATATTTGGAAATCAATAAAGACTTTTCCAAAAATTTTAAGCTAAATTAAAAAAGGGTCTAATCAGCAAAAAATTACTAGACACCTTCTAAGATTTCTAAATTTCAAAATTATAACTCAACAAACACAAAAAATTGCATAGATGCAAATAATAAAACATTAATAATTAGTCAAAAAAAATTCCGAAAATATAGAAGAAAAAGTATGCTTAATACTTTAAATCTTACGTATATTGCTGCATCTAGAAAAAATACCTAGTCTCTTATAATTTATACTGATAATAATGATGAAAATTTATAAAATAATATTTTTAAATATTTACCTAATAGTTAAAATAAAAGAAATCCTTCTTTTATGAAAGATAAATAAAGTGATTTTAGTTTTAAAATTAATAGTTATGATGATAATAATATTAAAAAATAGTCTGGTTTTGAATTCAACTAAAATTTTAATTGCAGAAAAACATACGGACCTTCTCACAAAGAATAGTAAAAAAATGAAAATCAAGATACAACAATTAATATTTTAAATTTAAATGAGACTATTAATAGTATAGAAGAATTAAATAACTCTTTTTAAAAGTAATATTCTAAAAGCCCAAATTTTTAATAGGATCATGTAAAATTAGAGAATAAAGGTTATAATTAGTTATAAAATATTTGTAATAAAAAAATAAATACTAAATAGCATTCTTAAATTTAAAAATAAAATAATTTAAAACCAAATCGTATACTAAACTCTTTATAAAATCAAGTAAATTTAAGGGAAAAAAATATGTAAAGTTCAGATAATATTAAAGATTAAAAAATTCATAGTAATAATAAAATTAATTTCGACATTTAAAATTAATTTAAATCATAGAGTAATTTAATAATTAAAAAACATTAATAAAATTAAAATAAAATATTGAATTCAAAGGATATTTAAAAATATTTTAATTTTTAAAAAAATTCATAACAATTGGAAGGGAAACATAAAGCTTAAAAAGTTTAAAAATATAAACTTAAAAAATTTACAAAATAAGAAAAAAACGAAGAATACACAAATTAATAGAATTCCAATGATAATTCAATGACATAAATTTAAATGGCTCATTCTTAATATTTTATTAATTCAAAATAGGAAAAAATATACATTTAAAATGATAATAAAAATAAACATGATAATGATAAGTTTCCCTAATTTAAATAAATTTAATCTTAAGTAAATTTATAAAAAAAAGCTATTAATTTTAATTTAAAAGAAATTTTTTAAACTTATGATTTGAACAAATAAATAAATAATTAAAAAAATACTAATGAGTCATTAAACAGTTTTATTGACAAAACTTAAGATATAAAAAACATAAATAACACATCTATTATTTTACAATAATAAAATAATCGACCAAATAACATCAATAAGAATATAAATAATATAAATTGTAATTAAATAAATTGGACCCCATAAAATTTCTTTCCTATTAGAGAAAAATTTATAAGCAATAATAGTATATTTTAAGTAGATAATTCTAATTCTTGTAGTCATAGAGAATCTTAATTAAATTTTTCAAAGCCAAGTTATTATAACAGTAAATTTATATTCATTAAATTATATATATGTACATTAATATTTTAGACTTCATTAAATTTAATCTTTATTTTTGTAACTCAAACTTAATTAAATATATATATTAAATTTAAACAAATCTAAAGTAATAATAATAATTTATAAGGAATAAGCTCTGCAAAAAAGTCTTCAGAAATCTAACAAAAACTAAGAAATACAGTTAAAAAGAAAAGTACATACATTGAAGGCAACAAAGATGAATCAACTTAAAATACTTCAAATAATTTATACTCTAAGTCTAATTCAATACTAATTTTAAATAAGTAAAAAGCTTATTCTAGACCATAAACTGCCAGTATAAGTAGTAAATACTAATAATAAAAAAATATTTTTTCTTAAAATAGCATGTTTTCCTCAGAAAAAACTTAAAAATAATTTAAATAATAAAAATAAACTTAAAAAGATTATTAAAATGAATAAAGTGCTGAAAATTATATCAATACTAGTTTTGAGAAAAATTAGAACGAAATGGAATATAATATATAAAATTAACAAAAATATATTTAAAATTCTTATAATAATAATTTAACTAAAAATAAATCTACTATTAGAAAAATTTTTAAAAATGAAAAAATAGTAAATTAATAAAATTAATAGACTTTGGCTTAAAACAGTAAAATTATTTAAAATTAAAAATCTGAAAATATTATAAATTTAAACTCTGAAGCTTATCATGATAAATTTGATTTTTAGAAATAACTAGACAAGAAAATCCAATAATAATCTGAAAATAACAAATATTAAACCAAATAATATAATATTCAAATAGATTTGTCTTTAAAACAAAAATAATTAAGTAACAAAAATAAGTAAAACACAAATTTAGATAATGATTAATAAAGCCAAAAAAATTTATTAAAATTTGATTAATAATAACATATAATTTAAAAGAAATTGGATAGATAGTCGTTAAAAAGTGCGACAATGAGGAGAATTGAATTAAGATAAGAATAAATTTTATAGGAATAACAAAATTTATAAAAATAATAAAAAGTTATAAATTTTTATAACGAAAAATAAAAAAAATTTTAATAATAAAGAGATATAAAATAAAAAAAAAATATATAAAAAAAATAAAATTTCAAAAATATTCAAGCTCGTTTATAAAGTAAATAACATATTGATTGTGACAGTTCATAATAAAAATAATCATAACAAGATTTAATTAAATAAGATTCTTAATTCTTCAGCTCGTAAGGTAGTTTTTAAGAAATTTTGGACCTTTTTAACTGAAAAATTATTTCCATTTTTATATTAATTTAACCTTGATCAACTATTAAAAAATATACAGAAATGTTGTTTATTTTAAATTAAAATACTTAATTAAACTCAAATTTATAATAGCTATCTATAAAAAATAATATATATATACATTATAATAAAAATAATCTTTTAGCCTCGATTAATTTATAACATTTTACATTATTAATTTGTATATTCATTAAATAAATTTTAATATTTTAAAATTTAAAAATATATATTTATTATATAAAAAAATAGTAGTTTCATTATTTTAAATTATTTTTTTATAGGTACAAAATAAAATAAATAGAGTTGTGATTTAAGTAATTTTTATTTTAAAAAGTAATTATAAATATAATAATAAGTAAAATTTATATTTTTAAATAATTTTTTTTAGCAAGTAATTTATTAATCAATTTTGTAGTCTACTTTTTACTATTAAAACGTTAATACTAAATAATCTAAAAATTATAAAAAAAATAAGATTCAAATCTACCAAATAAATTATTTTAAAAATATTTCTAATGTTTATTTATTTATAAGAGAAAAAAAATATTGTAAAAAGCCTTCAACTATTGTTTCTTAAATATTTCTCACACTTAAATTCTTTAATTTTTAAACTCTAAAATAATAAATATTATTAATAAACATTTTTATAAAATAAAAATAAAAAACAAAAAAAATAAAATCAAATTTTTTATTTATTGAACTCGAAAAAATTATAAATATAAAAATAATATAAATGTAAAAGAAATTTAAAAGTTTAAAAAATGAATAAGAAAATTCTACAAAAAATGTTTAAATTATAGACTAAAATATATAAAATTCAGAACAAGAAATACAATAAAAATCAGGAAAAACCGTAAATTATTATTAAAAAACGAATAAATAATATAATTATAAAAATTGCGCACAAATTAAAATAATTATATAACCTTTTTATCTTATCTAACTATTAACAATAATTATTTAAATGTTTTTAATTTTTAATATAGAAATAGAGTGAATAATAGAATGAAAATAATTCCGATGACGAGTCTTCAATTTAAGTTGTAATTGCTTTTATTATTTTTTATCAATTTCACTATTTTTTTTATTCAATAATATTTTGCTTTTTTATTCAATACTTAACAATATTATTAAAAATAAATTTCTATTTGATGAATTTTTAAAACCAACCTTAAGCTTTTTTTTTTATATATTAAAAATAAAATTAAATTAGAACTCAAAAAGTTTATGAAAATAAAATAAATATAATTAATGTTATATAAAATTAATAAAAAGTTATATTTATATAAATATAAATTCAATTTAGTTAGGGGAGGAAGAACGGGGAAGTTTAGGAATATTAATATAGTACTTAAAAATGGAACACTATAGAAAAACTTAAAAAGAAGCCGATGTATAGAATTTTTTAATTTAAATTTTAAACAAATAATATAAATACTTAACTATATTCTTATTAAAATTAGTATATATATGATTATTTGAGTTAATATGAATAAATAAAAAATTTTCTATAAAAAGAAGATATAAATGAAACTTATTAGGTAAAAAAATAAAGTTAATTAAATTTACATATATAAAAACTAATTATTTTTTAAATACAGCTTTGCAGAAATATGACTCATAAAAAGTTTTATACAGGCGACATTATTTTAAAAGAGGGGTAAGAAAGTAATAACAAATTATATATTTTACTTAAAGGAAAAATAGGAATTGTTATAAAAAATTATAATAACGTTTACGCTAAAATTGAAGAGGAAAAACAGGCTAAAAGAGAAGTAGAAATATAAAAATCTATGCAAGAAAATTATAAAAAATATTAAAAATTTACTACAGAAGATGCTAGAAGAATAAATTAGAAAATTATTAAAGAACTTTAAAGGATTTCAATTTAAAAAAAAAATTTAAAAAAAATTGTTAAACATAACCTTTATAAATACAGCTTAGCTTCAACAAATTATTTTAATTATAAAAGTGATAAAAATATAATTAATAACATATAAAGCAATGGAATTTCTGAATCTTCATAAGATCTATCTTCAAATTCAGACTCATCTGATGAATCAGAGGAATATGAGGAAAATGGGGATAAAGTTTTTGGTTTAACTAGTAACAATTTAGAAAAAAATCCTTCAATTTTGGAATATAAAAACAGATAAAGAAATTCATTATAATAAAATTCATTTGGAAATACTTTTATTCACTCATATAAAAAAAATGGAAGCACAACTATACAATAATAAAAAATTAGGTAATCTAGGTCTAGTTTGTTTTTGCCTACTCCAAAAGACTAACCTGTAAACAAATTTTAAATTATAATAATTTTTATTTTTTAAAATATTATAAAAAATGTGAAAAATTACATATATTTATAATGATTTTTATATAATACTAATAGGTTCTTTCTAAAAGATTGAGTTAACTATTAAAGCTTAAAGAATAATAGTTTAAATATAAAAATTAGCAAAATGAACTTTAAATTGTTAAAAAATAAAAGGCCATTAAAAATTTTTAAAGAATTGTGAATAAAATTAGGTCAAATACTAAAGTCGTTAATAGTTTTATATAACTAAGATAAAGAAGAATTAAACAAGTTTAGGAAATTGAAGAAATTGTTTCTTCTTACGGAACTATAGTTAATACATTGTAGGAAGGATAAATTGTAGGAGAAAAAGCCCTTACTGCAGATAACCCAAAAGTATATTTTAAAAATTATTATTTAAATATTTCGTTATTTGTTTTATTTAAGAATATAAAATTATAAATATTTTTTATTTATAAATTTTTAAGGACGCAAAAAGAAACGCAACAGTAATTTGCTTAGAAGACACCGATTGTATTATAATGTAGAGAAAAGATTTTTTAAAGATTAAAAATGCTTATGATAAAGAATCTATAACTAAAACTAAGCTAATATAATAACTAATCCCACCATTTGAAAATATTAACAATAAAAGAATTAAATATGATATTATCAATTATTTTAAGCCTTGTTAAGTAGGCAAAGGATAAAAACTGTATGAAGAAGGTATTTTATTATAATTAAATTTTAAATTATAATAAATTTCTTTAATTTTATATTTAAAAAAAAAAAAAACATATAATTTAAGTTCAATCAAGCTAATTTAATTTTTCTTAACTTTTTTATAGATCAAAAAGGAGATAAAATATATTTAGTTAAGGACGGAAAGTAATTAATATATAATAAAGATTAAAAAAATAATTAATGTACATTTTTTTTTATTTTTATAATTTAAAAGATTGGAAATTACTAAAAAATCTCTAAATTAAGAAAATCTATTTTATGATGAAAATAGATAAATAAAAATTTCTTTAATAGATGAACCCTAAATAATAGGAGAAGAATTGATTTAATAAGAAGGAATAGAAGGGAATTATAAGTATACTGTAAATGCTTTAGAGTTTACAAACCTGTATTACTTAGTTAAATCAGATTTATTATATAGATTTCCGCAAGATTTTTAAACATATATTAAACAAGCATGTGATAATAGGGTAATTATAATATTTATTTTTAATAATTAATTTTTAAATAAAAATAAATAGAAATAATTATAAAAAAAAATTTTTTTAATTCATAAAATAGGAATAGCTGAGAAAAATAATTTATGATAAAAATAATAGATAAGCAGAATAAAAAACTGGCAAACTATTTGAAATAGATTCTAATCTAAAAATGTTATACTATATAGACAACCATGAAATTTTTTCCAATATGAAGTATCATTAAAATTTAGTATTTTACTATATTTTTATTATTAAATATTATTTTGATAAGTGAAAAAAATGTTGAAAAGTAATATAAACATGCTTATCATCAATTAGATAATAAAGTTCAAAAAAAGAAAAAAAATTTAATGAATCAATCTAATATTTCATAACAAAATGAAAAAAGTTGCAATAATTAATTAGAAAATATACAAAAACCTTAGTAATATATTCCTGATAATATTGATCCGTAATTGTACTAAGACTATGTTAAATTTGTGTATCAGGAAAAGTATAAATAAATTAAAATTTAGTAATTTTGTTAAGTTAAACAAATAATTTATTTTATTAAATAGGGAATTAAATGGGCTTAAAAAAATCATAATTAATTAAACTTTGTCAAAGTACAATAATTTTTTAAAAAAAGAAAGTTATAATGCATAGGAACAACTATTACTTGATAAAATAAAATAAATCTAAGATTTTTAGCAAAAATTAGCTTACAATTAAATAAAAATTGACTTCATTAATTTTGAAGATCTATAAATAGAACCATAGGTACAAATATTGTTATTTATTTTTTAATAATTTATTATGGTAAAAAAAAATTATATTTGATATAGCTAGAATTAATTTTCAAACAAAGTTAATAATAGTTCAAATTAGAATAGTAGTTATCAAATTAAAATAAAAGTATTCCAAGTAGATAATCAATAATTTCGTAGAAAAGACACAGTTTGAGTCCAAAAAAAAAAATAGCAATAGAAAACAGTTATCTTCATTAAGATTAAAAACTTACCAAATTTTATACTAAAAATGAAAATTTAAAAAATTAAAGTTAAAAATAACAAGAAATTGAGGAAAAGTATGAGGAAAATCATGAATGGAAAAATTAAAAAATAAAATCTAATTTTTTCGCAAACACTGGGCCAAGTATCGAAAAATATGCGAAAATTAATTTTTCTAAAAATTAATAACCTTAAATAAAAATTGAAATAATTGATAATAAAATAGTTTCTAATTAATAGGAAAAAGTATATGATTTCGGATAAATGAAAGCCTTTAACAAAGGATAATAATAGCATTTAATAGCTAAAGGGGCAATTAAAGGTAAAAAGGATTTAGATTATACTTAGGTTAAATAAAATTTGAAAAATTAACCTTTGGATTAAATAAAATATAATATTAGTGCAAAAAAATAAAAAATATTTAAGAAAACTATAGATATGTTAGAATCTTAATAAAAAATGTATTCTTTTGTAAAACCAGTTTTAATGGAAAATTAATCAGCCAGTACCAGTACAATAAGTGATAATTTAAAAGAGATAAAAAGAAATATTTTTACATAAAAAAATAAGTCATTATCAGGTTAAAATTTTTTCAAATAAGATGTAAAAGAGTAAAAAAATTAAACTCATTTGTTATATAGTAAATATTAAGAAAATAGTTTGTTAAATAAAATTCCGTTATGTCATAAATCTTAAAATTTAAGTAGCAATTCTTAACTCTCAACAAATCACAACTTTTCTTCTGTTTAAAAAACATTTAGTTAAAATTAACAAATTAATTAATAACTGCTTAAACAAAGGTAATAAGCCAAATCATAATCAAATATTTTTTAATCAGTGTCAAAGGACTCAGAAAAAGAAATTGAAAATTTTGTTAATAATTTAAATTCAAAAAACTAGTTAGCTATTCAAAAGAGTTAAAAAAGTTCAAATAACTCTCTTTAATACTCTTATAATAAAAAATAAAATCAATAATAATTTTGTAATAAATAAATTAAATTTTCTAATAATAATTAATAAATAAACGAGATTGAAAATGATAAATCCATAATAAATTTAAGCGAAATATAAAATTAGTCTAAATCTTATATTTAAATAGACGAAATAAATGAATAAGAAAGTATTAACGATAAAAAAAGTCAAATGAGTTAAGAATGTGATGATAATTAAAAAAATAAAAGCAAATTATAAAATAATGATGTTTTAAATTAATTAAGTAACAATACTAATCAATAATTATAATAAAACTCATCTTCTTAGAGAATGAAAAAAATTTTTAAATATATTCCCAAAAGTGCAAAAAATTAAAGATAATTAAATGCTTCAAATTGTAATTAATCATAAAAAATATGTAATAGTAGTTAAATGAATAATAATTTAGAAAAATAAAAAAAAAAGCTTTTAAATTAATCAGATTTTAATCTAAATTAAAGAAAAAATTAATAAAAAAATTTTTAAGCTTATAATACTAAGTTTATGTAGTATAACATAGCATTTTCTCAGTAAGAATAAGACCAAACATTAAAAATAAATAAAGATTAATCAGTATAAGGGGAAATTTCTCAATAAAATTCCGAAAGTTATAATGAAAATAATACATAAGATTTTCCAGAAAATACCTATTTTTTAAATGAAACCAATTCATAAATAAATTAATAAGGTAAGTAATAATTATAGTCATAAATTCTTACAAAATCCCATCAACCTATAAATAATGAATCCTAATAATATAAAATTAATGTTAGCAGATAAAATTAAAGAATATAATCAGCATATCTGCCAAAAAAAGATAAAAAATTTATAATTCATTCTTAGAAAAATCAAAAATTTACTAATTTTATTAAAGAAAATTAAATTGATCCGAATGATAAAAATATTTTTTTAAATTTTGATTGTCAAAATATACAATACGACCATAATTAAATGCTTATATAAAAATAAAAATAAAGATAACAAATAAAGTCAGCTCATTATATACATAGGTAATTACTTTTAAATTAACATAGCTATTAAAATTAATAAATAAGTAATTCAAATAAAAATCAGAATTATTATTCATCTCAATAATTATAAAAATAAAATTCTAATGCTTATTCAAATAAAGCTTGGTAATATAAATCCAAATAATCTAGTATGGATGATATAGAATAATTTTAATAGTATAAAATATCTTAATTTTATTCCAATTAAAAAACAAATAGTTAACATGAAAATAGCTAAACTAATTAAAAACATAGTTTTAATGAAAAAATATCAAATAAAGCAGAATAAATTTGCTAAAGTGATTAAAAGTAATATATATAGTAAAATGAGCCTAAAAACCCTCCTATAAGAAGTTTTTCAAGTCAAGGAAAAATAAAAGAATAAAAAATCAAATTTAAAACAAAAAGTACACATAATTTATTATTATAATAATAAAAATTATCATAGTCAAAATCTTCCAATCAAGCCCAATAATTTTAAAAATAACATACATTTAAAAAAAAGACCAGTAATAATAATAAAAATAATAGTAATTTAGACAGTTAATAGAATACTTTTTAAAGATTGACCAGTAAATTGGGCAGTAATAGCTCAAAACATGCAGAAAAATTTGTTTAACGTTTTATTGCCCCTTAGTAATCTCCTGAAGAAGTAGTTGAATTTTGTAAAGTATTTGATAATAATGATAGTTTTATATAAAAATGAATAAAAAATTTATGTTAAATATGTATAAAAATAATTATATTTATAAAGGTAAAAATATTTATATAAATTTATATAGTTATATAACCAAATTAAATTTTAAAAATACAAATTGACTAAGCTTACAAAGAGGAAAATATTTAAGAATAAGTAATATATTTAAAAAAAAAAGTTATTATATTTTATAAATAATAAGTATATGTTGACATTTTTATTAAATTTATATTAAAAATAGTTCTCTGTTTCTATATCAAATAGAAATCATATAAAAAATTTATTTGAATTATTCTACTATGAAAAATAATATTCCAGAATTTTATTTTTATTCTAATTTGACCCTCAATGTCATTATTCTTAAATATCATTAATAATATAAATAGGTCATTAATCCTATAAGAATTAATAAACCAAAAACTTTATAAAATAAGAAAAACACATATTTTTTAAAATTAATATAAAAAATACAAAAACACCAAAAAGATTAATTTTAAAAACCATTATTAATAAATAAAAAAAAAAGCTAAATAATATTATCATATGTTAAAAAATACATCAATAATTTTCGTCATTTTTTCTCTACTCTTACTCGTCCAGTTCACCTAACAAGTGCCCTAAGAAGACAGAATTTTTTTGGTAGACCAACTAGGATAAAATCTTTTATTCAGAGGAAATGATCCTACAAAAAACGGGAAATTTGATTACGAAGGATTAGTTGAAATTTTCAAAACTAAAACCTAAGAATAAGGTTTAGAATTTTACAAAGAATTCAAATTAACTGTTATTTCCGTTCTTTAAGACAGTTAAATCAACGTCATTGAATACGATTATTTTAACAATAATTCAGAATTAGGATATTATTTAAATTATCCCTTAACTGCTGAATATTTTGGATATCCAGGCGATTATTCTAAAACTTAATAATAAATTATTGCTTAAAGCTATAAATCTTGGACAGTTGATAACTTGGGTTAAATTGCAGTCATGATCAGATAACAACTTGAATATGAAGTAAATTAATTATAAAAAACAAAATTAGATTCATTTAATATTTATTATTGTTAATAATAATTTTTGTAGAAAAATATATTATTTGGTAAATAATATTTATAAGTATAAGAAAATTATTAAAAATAGTATAATTTTTATATTAAATTTTTAATTTATAGAATAAAGAAGTCCCAACTATTGTGTATTATCATTGTGCATCTGGTATTAATTTAGTTCATGAGCCATTTGGAGGATATTAGTAATAAAAATTAAAATTTTATTGAATTTATTATAAAAGAATTAATTAATTTTAAAAATTTAGAATGGTGATAAAAGGATGGACTAACAAATAGATTGTTGACTGGTATACTGAATAAAATATTCCTTTCCCCGCATAGGTTTATTAAAACGCTGTCAATTGGTTCTGTTTATACTACAGTCAAGAAAATGATATTTAAGATAATGATTGCTTATATTAAAAATTAAATTGAGATTAAGAAGATTATTACTCATTAATAATGTATTAAAATTTGCATTAAATATTTTGATAAATTTTAAACTTATTGTTAAAAGTTTAAATATAGATAATTTTGTTAAATAAGAGAAATTTTAGTAGTAAATCTAAATAAAATGGTTGAAAAACTGTTTTAAAATATAGCAATTATTATTATATTTATTTTTATTTTATTTAACTTTTTCCTTGTTTTATTATTAGTACTCATTCACTTATTTTTTTATTTTATAACCAGGATCATTATCATATATTTCACTAAAAAATTAAAATAAAAAAATAAAAAATAAAAAAAAATAAAAATACAAAACTTAAACACCCAATTTTAACAAGCCTTTTAAATTTTTAAAATTTTTCGCATAAATAAAAAAATATTATATTATTTAATGAAACTCGTTAACAAAATTTAACACAATGACTGGGTCACAAATATTAAATATACAGATAAAAGACTATACACAACTCAAAACGATTAAATACAAAATTTTTAACCAAAATAAGTACCCTTTCCAACTAAATCTTTATATAAAGAAAATGTAACTGTATTTGATTTAGTATACTCAGATAAATTATAAGAATAAATTACCTGTATGGACGTTTTATAAGATAAAAATATGATAGCCTTGGGATTTGTTAACAAATTTATAAAAATTATAGACACAAATAATGGCACATAATACCATATATTTTAGTGCTCTGAGGCAGTTAATGTACTCAAATTTATGCATATAAAATAAGGTAAAAATTACTATAATATAATTAGAAATATAAAAACAACTTAATTTATTGTAAAATTGGAAAAAAATATTTATTCTATTATAATTTTGGCTTATCATTTAATTAGTATTATGAGATTATTTTTTCCCCATGATTTTTAAACTAATATATCAAATCTAGTTTAATCAACCTAAGCTACTATAAAATATAAAATTTAATAATACGATTTTTAATTTCTAAATTTATAATAAATGACATTATATTTTCATAATGAAATTATATTTATCATTAAATCTGAAAGATGCTTTTAAAAAATACTTATATATTCTATTTTATATTAATTAAATTATAAAAATATTATTTAACAATTTTAATTATTTATAGGTAAAAATAAATAAGACTTATGTTATTTATTTGCTGGAGGTATGGACAATAAAATAAGAGTTTTTGACCTTTTTATGGGAATTCAAATCAATGTTATTTAACAACATTAATATTGGATTCAAAATATAGTTTATGATAATAAAAAAGAATATTTGGCATCGGGAGATTAAAATGGATATATGAATTTATTCAAAATTTAAGTAAATGAGGTTCCAACTAGTGTTCAGAAATACACTATGAACTTTTAACATTTAAAGACGCTTAGAAATTCAAAAAATTATTACCTTGCAATCAGGTTTCAAGAATTTAAAAAAGAAAAATTACTTAAATTATATACAGTTTCCTCGGATAAAATATTAATGATATATGATAATATTTCAGATAAAAAAGAAAATTTAATGCTAGAAAATCCAGTTAAAATCGAGTTACCCTAAGATTTGTATATTGGTTAATTTAATTCAAACTGTACTTATTTTATATATGGTACAAGTAAAGGAGAAGTGAACTTTTTCGACGTTAATAAAAAATAAAACATATTTAATATTTAAGCTCATGAAAAGAGTTTATTTTGCCTTTAAATATCTGATTAATAAGATTAAATTTTGACCGGAGGAATGGATAAATAAGCGAAAATATGGGAATTATAACCTGAATTTTGTGCGGATGTTTATAAAAAAGAAGATAAAAAATATGATTTAATTATGAATATTTTATTTATCATCATTATAATGTTTATTATATTCTTTAGCTACGTTTTATTTTAAAAATTTAATAAATGAAATTAAGTCTTTTTATATATATTATTTATAAAATATAGCAAGTAAATTTATGATTTTTATTTATATATTATAATAGTATTTAAATTATTTATTATAATATAAATTAAATATGCAAATTTTTAATTCATATACGGTTTACTTGATAATTTATTGCAAAAATAAAAATTATTTTAGTAAAATAATTATATTGTAAGAGATTCAATGGCTAATAGCAGTCAATATATATTATAGAGAAATCATTATAATTATAATAAAACAATCTATTAAATAAGTCAATTACTCTTTCTCCAATATTAAAATAATTGGTTTATAATTAGAAAAATAAAAATAAAAAAACAATAAAAATATAATAATAATAAATAAAAAATCTCAAAAACTAATTTAAAATTAAAAAAATGAGCTATTATAACTACTTAGGAAGATCTTATGGATATCCCTCTAGTTATCCTTAAAGACATGGCAGTTATAGTTATGGATATAATTCATGTCATTAGCCTTGTTATTAACCTTGTTACTAGCCTTGTTATTAAACATAACCTTAGCCCTATACATCTGGTTATAATGAATATGTACCGGTTGAAAGAAGCTAAATTGAATATGGTATTATTAATATATTAAATAATAATTTTATACATATATATATTTAGATGATAATAATTATACTTAAAAAAATAAATTAAGTTTTATAATTTCTTAATGTTATATTTATAATTAGTTCCAGAATATAAAGTAGAATATAGACCTGTTGAGCATAAATATGTTGACT
The DNA here is from genome assembly GCA_001447515.1 of Pseudocohnilembus persalinus. Classification (NCBI taxonomy): domain Eukaryota; phylum Ciliophora; class Oligohymenophorea; order Philasterida; family Pseudocohnilembidae; genus Pseudocohnilembus; species Pseudocohnilembus persalinus. Next base: position 98,772 of record LDAU01000103.1, read on the forward strand.
ACTAAGTTGTAATTACGAATATAATTATTATTTATATAGATTATTATTGTTTTATTTTAATCTTAGTATTAGAAATTAAATTTTATATTCAAAATTATTATAACATAATAATTATTATTTTTAGATAAGACATGAAACTGAATATGTTCCTAGAACGTACTATGAACCCGTTTAAAGAAGTTATTATACAGGAACCCAACAAGGATCTTACCAAACTATAAAACATCCAACTTAATCTGAAAATATATAAAGTCAAACTTAAAGATATGGATATTCTCCTATATAAAGCAGAGCTAAATATTGAAAAATCTTTAAATAATATATTAACATATTATTATATTAAAAATTTTGTAAACATTTATATTTTATATAATTATAATAAATAATTTTCCTACTATATATTATAAAATAGGACTGTAATATATTAATAACTTCTATTTTTAAATATTTTTACAATAATTATTAAATGTAAAATAGTTTTGTTTTTATACTAATATATTAAAATAAATATTATAATTCTATAATATATTAACTAAATGATTGGTAATTAATCTATGCGATTAATTAATATGTATCGATAATTTATATATTTTATTCAAGAATATAAATTTTAAAGTTTACGAAAATTTTATATCTTAAATAAATTCCTTTAAACATTATTATATAAATTAAAAATAAGACTTTTAGATAAAAAAATATATTACAATTAATAAACATATCAAAATTCACTTGGCAAATCATAACTCCCAGGTCCAGGTCCAGTTTTTTATTATTTTTTAATTTTAATTGGTATTTATTATTTTACACTTGAATAAACTTTACCACCCAAAGGTTATTTACATTTAGATAATATATTATAAGATTTTTGCGTATTATAACTAGTTGGCCCTTTTAAATAATTTATATATTTAATATCATATTATATATATAACATATTAAAATTTAACAAATATGTTATTATTTATAATTTATATAAAAAGCAGCAAAAAAGATAAAAAATAAAAATAAATATTAAAATATTTGACTTTATACTATGTTTTACCCGGAACTTTATTCGCATTTTTTTATTGATCAGATAAAAAAATATTTCTTGTACCAAATTTTATTTTTATACACCCAGTTGATTTGTATTTAGATTAAGTTTATTTAGTAAAAGATTCAAATTATTCATACCTGTAGTATTATGGCGATTTATTTTCTATATTTTTATTTTTTAAATTTTTCTGATTTACTAAAATATAAAAAATATAAATATATTTAGTCATATATTTTATTTAATAATTACTATTAATTCTTTATATATATAAAAAGTAGAATTTAAATAATATCTTACAAAATTTATTTTGTTTTTTAGGTTAGGCAAAACTATAACTAGAAAGTGATCTAAATGTCCTTGATTCTTAATAATCTCCAGGTCCAGGGGTTTATTGTTTAGGTTTTTATTATATTCTTTATTATGTATTTTATTTTTTCTAAATTTGAAAAAATTTTAACAATAAATTAATTTAAATTATAAAAAAAAAATAGATATATTTTACAACAATTTAAGATGTGTTAATTTTTTCAAATATGGAAGGTAAAGTTTTATATAAATTAGGTGGTGGGGATTAATTAACAATATATAACTAACTATTTTTTTTTCTTGATCCTATACCCATAGAACAACTTCTCTTATCTTTAGTAGCTTAAAAATGTCAAAATATAAACATAAATTAAATTTTCTAAACAGCTTTTATTTAATAAATTCCAATTAAATTAAAGTAAATAATATTCAAAAAGTTATATTTCTTAATTTACAAGGTAAGTCATAGTACTTAGGTGCTCTATTAATTAATTTGTATTTAGCTAAAAATATTTAATTATTGTTTTTTAAATGATTTTTTATATATAAAGTAAATAAGTACCCTTGCAATAAATTTTCCTCTTAAAATCTCTTAGATTTAGTAAATGAATACATTTATTTAGATTTAGAATTATTGGTTTATGATTAACTTTTAGCCTTACATTTTTCAATTATTTTTTTTTTTTAAAACAATTAACTATAATTCTAATTCTACATACTATTTTTTATAACTTAATAATATATTTTTTTTCCCTAACTTAATTCTTGAAATTTTTTATTTTTATTTAGAAATGCTATTTTTTTATTTTATTTTATTTTATTTATTGTATTGGTTATTTGAAATAAAAATATACTCACATTTATTATTTAGAATAATTTTATGATAATAAGTGTAATTCTAATTAAAAATTTTAAAAGTTATTTTAAATAATTTATATTTTTCAAATATTTATAATTATATATCAATAATCTTTATCCCCTTAAATAATGGAATTTTAATAATTTAATTGAAGTCCCTTTATAATTTTTTTTTAAAATTCTTATAAATCTTATATAGAATTTTATTTAATATATCAAATAAAATATACAAAAATTAAAAATATAATTAAAATAATAAATATTGTATGGATTAATTTGAACTTTAAAATGAATGTACAAAAATGATGAAAATGATAAATGAATAAATTGAAAAAATTGGAAATAGTTTTGAGTCAAAGGTATTTTAAAATTCTTATACATAATTTATAAAAAAAAAATATCCATTTTAAATTTTTTTTAAATTTATTATGATTAATTAAAAATATTATTTTAAAGAATTTAGATAATTTAATTCAAGAGTATTCTAAAATGGAACCTACCTTATTAAATTCATCAAATGTAAAAAAAAAATTAAAAAATTTATAATTGTTTTTTTATTTATAACTATATCTTATAATTTTAAAAATTTATTTTAATTTAACTATATAGAATTTGAATAAAATACTAATGGAACTTGAACAAAACAATTAAATGTAATAATTAATTTATATATAAAATTACCATAATTTAAATTTTAATTCCAATTAAATCTATTTTAAATTACCTAATTTCAATTTAATATTAATAGTATATAGAAGACTTCTAAAACACTTGGCATAGAATAATAAAATAATTGAAATAAATAAAAGATTTTTATAAAATAGTATTAATTTAATAAGTGAACATATTTATATTTTGTTTATATTTATCATTATATTATAGTCAAGTATAAAAATTAAAAAAATTTACATATTTACTTGTATAACAAAACAGAAAGTGTGGTCATGTGTTATATATTTTATTTAATAATACTAGAATAAAGATTATTTAAATTTTTAGAACAAACAATTATTAAAATAATTAAAATAAATAATATAATAACTTAAATTTATTCTGCAAAAAAAAAAAATGATAAAAAAAACATACTGTAAATTTCATCCTAATAAAGAAGCAAAATTATTTTGCGAAGATGATAATGTAAATTTGTGCGGAGAAGAGAATGAATAATTATAACATTATTGTTGTAAAATCAAAGATTTGTATCCTAATATATAATAAAAAACAAGTTCTCAAAGTACAACACATTTATTGTTTACGTAAGCTCAAAATAAATATATATTAAATATGAGTTAAAATTTTATAAAATTTTATATAAGAATTTGTGAAATATTAATTTTATATTAGCTTTGAACAATAACTTATATTTTTTTTAAATAAGAAAAAATTTAGAATCTGAATAAGATGAATTAATAAAATAAAAAAGTAAATAATTAAGTTTATATTAGACATAGCCCATAAAAGATAAATAGTAGTAATTTGCCAAAAAAGTAGAAAATAATATTTTAAAAGAATTGAATTTAAATACTTAAACCTAGGAATAATATGATGGAATACCATGTAATTTTATATTATTGAAAAATAATGATTTTATTTTTATACTTTATAATTTTTACTTTAGATTGTTTGATCCATAATGACAAAAAAACCCATTTTTACTGTGCAACTCATAATTTATATTATTGTGATTTAGATGACTTTAAAGATATGCATGAAAATTAAATATGTAATGTTATAAAATTATAAGAATCAAAGTTAAATGTAGTTGAGGCAATGGTTTTTAGTTAAGAACAAAATTTAAAATAAATAATATCGGAATAAAAATAAACTTTAAATTAATTTAAATAAAAAATAGAGAAATTAATAAGTAAAAGAGATATAGTTTACGATAACCCAGACTTTATAAAATAGTATTATTTATAAATATAAGTTTCCTAAATATTGTTTTATAATATTATAACTTATATTAATAATTTAACTAAAATAGGAATATTAGTAAATAAGCTCAAAGTTCAGTTGATTTTAGAATACAAGTAAACAAAAATAAAGATAAAAATGAATCAATGTAAGAAATTCGAGATATTGTCTGTTAAATAATGGATAAACATATAAACCATTTAAAAGATTTTTATAATTCATAAATTTCATTAACAGAATTTTTGGTACCAAAATTTAAATAATTGGAAGAAAATTTCTTTGAATAAATGAAATTGGATAAATAAGAATAAGAAAATATAGATTTATAAAATTTTAACAATATAATAAAAAAAATTGAGGCTGATATTTACTCATTTTATAATAATAGGGATTATAATGGGATGGGTATTGATTAAATGATCGATAAAACTGATTTATAGTGGGAAAAAGCTGTTTTTGAACATGTTTCTGAAATTTTGCTGAAACTTTGAATAAATAACGAAAATTATCAAATTATTTTACTAATATAAAATTCAAAATTACAATTATTTCATTATATTTAATTATTTTAAAATCTTTTTATCTTGTAGAATTTTTAAAAATCAACTGTAATCACAAACTACCTTATAATAAAGATTACTAATAAATTACTATAATTAAAAATAATAAAATTTGAAACTAAAAAAACAAAAAATTAATAAAATAACAACATTCTATATCTAAAAAAATATCTAATAAACAAATATATTTTTTTATTTTAAACAATAATTATACATAAGAAAAATTTTATTAGTATAAAAAATAACTCATTTAACTATGAACAAGGAAAAGTTAGATAACCTAGATTAAATATAACAAATTATTGAAAAGTTTTAAATTAAAAAATTTGAGGCTCTCTCTTTGGAGGACCTTGCAATAGCTTTAACAACAAAAGAATTTCCTTAGATTTTTAAAAAAATAACGAATGAAGATTGGAATTTAAAATATAAAATAAAAGCTTAAGAAAGGTAAGAAAACTTATAAAATTTTAAAAAATATTTAAAAAACTCTTAGAATCATATAATATAAATACAATAATATGCAGATTTTATGAAATATAATTAATTTTTATATTTTTTTTTAGAATAAGAAATGCAAATTTTGATATTTAATGGTTAACAACTAAATCGAGCAATATTTATCACCCACTTTTTTCTAATGCTGAAAAAGGATATGCTAAAAAAATAAAAGAGTATTTTAATATATATGGTAAATAACCGTAATAAAAAAGGGACATAATTAATTGTGTTAATATGTATTAAAAAAATCCGTTACATTTAGCGTGTTAAAATGGACACTTGGAAGCTGTTTAAGAACTTTTATAATTTGGATTTAATCCTAATTAAAAAGATAAATATGGAAAAACTCCTTTAATGTATGCTTGTTAAAATGGATTTAAAGTTATAGTTAATTATTTAACAAAAAGTGGTAAAAATTATTTTGAAATATAATAAATATTTTTACTCTATAATATATAAACTTATGTTTTATTTGCTGTTTAAATATTTGTATTGTTTTAAATGTTTTTTGTTTTTTGAATAAATAAAGGTGGGAATTTGAATTTGGAAGACTCATAAAATAAAAATTGTTTACACATCGCAGTTACAAGTAATAGTCCTGAACTTGTAACTGAAATATTATAATAATTCCCAAATATGATAAATTCTGAAGAAATAGCAGGTTTTACGCCATTACATTTATCAGTTGGCAATGCAACCACCGAACAAATCAATATTATGCGAATTTTATTAGAAAAAGGTAAAAATGACACACAGTATGTTTATAATAAAATAAAAAATAAAATAATAAATTATTAAAAAGATATTTATGAATAATTATTAATTTTGAATAAATAAATAAATAAATAAATAAATAAATAAATAAAATAACATAACATAACATAACATAACTTAACTTAACTTAACAAATAATTAAAAAATAAATTAAATATATTCATAGGTGCAAATGTAAATGCCCCTGATAATAAAGGGGAAACTCCACTTATTCACGCTTCAAGGTCCGGAAAAATAAAAGCCGCTAAAATTTTACTGGCAAATGGAGCGTCAATACAGGCAAAAGAACATGGGACAGGCAAATAAGTATTAGATATAGCTTGTACTGAATAAATGAGATAAGCTATTTTATTATTTGGAAATAAATAGATATATTAAGATACCCAATTATAAGAAAAAGATAAAAAATATCTTAAAGAAACCATGAAAGCGTAAGAACCAACTATAAATATGGGCGATGGACATGTTGTTCATTTAAAAGAGGCCCCAAATTAAATTAACCCGTATTAAGATGTGAAAGTTTCACCACTTTTGAAATTTTTTAGAGGCAAATTTTATACAATGCTCAAATAATTATAAGAAGATGGTAATATAAATAAAATTAAATACACTATAAATTTCTTAAAATTTAATAAAAAATACTAATATAGTTTTATTTTTTTATTTTTATAATATATAATCTTTATTTCAATAAATAAATAACAAAAAAGTTTATTAATTTTAAATTTTTAATAAATTTTGACTATAGGTATATAAAATTGGAAACATCTAAACTACCCAAATTTATACACGGCCTCTTGGATGGAGGGTATTAATAGTTTAGAAAACTTGTTAGAAATGGTCAAAAATATAGACCCGTGTGAAGCGATTATGAAATGCTTTAATTTATTATGTCCTTATGAAGATGATTTACCTTTACCTCCATAATATGAAAGGCTTGAAAATGACGAATTTTATGCAAAAAAATGGTTTGAAAACATGTCTTTGGGGTACTAAAGGACAGGTTTAACAGAAAATACTAGAACTGAATTAGATAAATTAAAAAAAAAAATTGAAGAACTTGAAAATCTTTTAGACTATAAAATTGATGAATACACTGCTTTGGAAATAAAGTATAACGAAATTTAAAATGAAGTGCATGAATTTAGAAAAAATAAAAAAATATTTGAGGAATAATTGTTAAAATAAAAGGCTGATTATGAAAGTTTAATAGATAAATTAACAAAAGAAAACAAAAGCAAAGATAATTAAATAAAATTATTGTAGATTGAAAAAGAATCTTTAGAATTTGAATAGGAAAATGCAGGATAAGAGGAGGTCAAAAAACTTCAAGTTAAAATCAATAAATTAGAAAAAAAAATTTAAAATTTGTCCGAAGATTTAGAAAATGAAAAAAATTCTCATGTTAATACGAAAAAATTGTTAAATTAAGATATAGAATAACTAAGGAAATTGTTAAAATAAGAATAGGAAAAATAAAAAAAAGCGGAAGAAGAACAAGAAAAAGAAAAATAGCATAAGGAAGAAATAAAAGAACATGTAGAGTAATTTATTAATTTAAATTTTACTATTTATATTTTTAATTATTAATTAAAGTAAATCTAAAAAAATTGAAATTCTTTATATATCATATTATTTTTATTCAAGTATAATATAAAAAATTTAATATAAAATAATTAATATTATTATTAATTTGGAAGAAAATTTTATTTTAAAAAATTCAATAATTTAGAAAAAATTTGGATCCTACAGAAGCTCTTATAAACATGCACAAAAACCTTGATAAGTAAAAAGAAAAAAAAACTTTAATTTAGAGAATGTAAGAAGTAGATATAGATAAATCTGGAAAGCTATCTCCTTTAGAATTTATGCTATTTTGCGAAAGATTAGGTTTAGATTAATTAGAGACCAAAGTGTTATAAAAATTAGCAGGTGATAATTAAATAAAAAATTTATAATATAAAATTTAATATGGAATTTCTTATTTAAAAAATTTATAACTAATCACTTAATTATATAATATTTTTATTATTAATTTTTTATTAAAATATTTATGCATTTAATAGGAATATTAGATGGGGAGTAAAAAATAAGAGATGAAATTGAACTAGAAGCTTGGAAAGACATAGCTGAAAACAATAATAAAATTAAAAAAATTTGGAACCAAAGACTTTACGGTTAAATTTTAAAGGTAAATAAAACAGCATTTCAAGCATTATAAAATATAAATAATTTTATTATTTAATTTTTTTTATTTTAAATACCAAAAGTAAAATTAAAAAGCTTTACAACTATAAAATATTATATATCATTTTTTTCCAATTTTTTTATATTTTTTTAAATTCCAAAAGAAAATCGAGGAAAAAAAACTGGATTTCGAATTCGTTTCTCAACAATTAGACCCCGACAACGACAATAAAATCGAGCCCAAAGAGCTTCAAAGGGGACTCGACTCGCTAAAAATTTTTTTAAATAAAAAAGATGCCATAAACAGCTTTAACAACTTAGACGTGGACGGCAACGGAGCAATTACAGTATAAGAATTTACTTCTACGTTGTAAAAATACTGGGAAGAAATATAAAGCCCTTTAAATCCAGAACTTAAATTTAGTTACCGATTTTTACCTGACTACTATGATTATGCGGCGCCTTAGGTAATAGATGATAATGGGTAAAATAAACTAATTTAAAATTAATTTAATTAATTAAAAATAAATAAGTTAATTTAGTTTAATAATATAATTTTATTAATTTATTAATTTTTTATTTTTGCTGTTTAATCTTTATTTTCAGAATTTAATTATAAAATATAATAGAGGAGAATATAATGGAATGAGCGAAGAAAATTAAGAACAAAGAATAAAATTAAACCCAGATGTGACTCCAATTAACGGAAATCTTTTAGTTTAGATTCCATTTGGGAAAAATTTGATAAACTAATCTTAAGAAAAATAAATTACCATAAGAACTATCCTTAAAGGAAGTGGAGCAATAGAAAAAAACTTGATAAATTCTATTATTTAATTCGACTAAAAAAGTTGGAATTATTCCATATTGGTAATATAAAAAAAAACATATATATATATATGTATAAATATAAATTTATATAAAAAATTATACATAAATATTTATATTAAAATAAGTTTTTTAAGTATAATTTTTATTTTTTAATTGTAGATTCCAGTAAGAGATGTGTTAATGGAGAATGTTAATGATACCTTACATATTATGTTATATTCGAACGAAGATTCTTTTATAACTGACGAATTTTTTATGGGAGAAGTAAAAATTTTATGGAAAAAATGTATAGAAACTCCTGAAAAATGGCAAATTAGCAACACTTTTTAAATGGGGAATTTTTCATTTTTAAAAGAACATACTAAAGAAGTGACAGGAAGTTTAGCAGTTTAAACTCAATGGATCCCTTCTAATTCTCCTAAATTTGTGGTAAATTTTTTATTTAAAGATTATATTTATTATTTTTTAATTTATTGTTAATGATTTATAAAATTTATAAATAAAAAAAATATAAGGGAGAAATAAGAACAGTTGATTTATTAGAGCAACAGCCAAACAGAAAGCAATTCAACCGGTCAATCGTCGAAAAAGGGATGCTCGAAGTTTCTTTGGTTTCCGCTTATCTTTAAGATAAAAAATAAAAAATAAAGTGTAAAATTTAACTAAATAAAGAAGAAAAAATTTTTAAAGCGAAATACGATATAAATAAACAGCCTTACTGGGGCGAAAAAACCTATTTCGACTTAAAAGAGTCCACGAATAAACTTTTAGACGCAGTAAAAATCACGCTTTTTTAAGATAACGGGACTTTTTCGGCGGATGAAATTTTGGGCGAAATTTTTGTCGACTGGGAAGAGTGTCTCGATTGGGTCGGAGAATATCTTACTAGAAAAGCTTATTTATTTAAAGCACATTAATAACAAAAAGACGCCAGCAAAATTTACGTCAAAATTAGGTGGATTCCCAACTCACTTTACCAAAAATTAACAGGATATAAAGATATTTCGGAAAGAGATAAAAAAAAATCTATTTAAGCCTCGAAAGAAGATTTATAGTGCGGAACTTTGAAAATTGTAGCCTTAGGGGCTAAAAATTTGAGGTAAAAATTAGATATTTTATTATTTATATTTATATTTTTATTTTTTATATATTTAATATAAACCAATTAAAAAATTAAAAAAAAAAAAATTTATTTAAAAGACCTGATGACGGGAAAACTTCTGACCCTTATGCTATTTTTAAATTTTAAAATTATGATAATGAATACCTTAAATTTGAATCTAAAGTAAAAGGAAAAACTTTGAACCCAGTTTGGAATGAACAGTTTTCCTTTGACGTTTAATTTTTCAAGGAGGCCCCGGTTCCACCTTTATAAATTTTGATAAAAGATTAAGATACTTTTGGAGATGATGATTTAGGTATGAAAAATTATATACAATTTATATACAAATTATTTATAAATTTATATAAATATATCCATATTATTTCAAAAAATATTTTACAAAAACTTACTCAAAAACTTATAGTCTTTAGTTCTTATTAAATATTAATAAAATTTATTAAAATATATATATATTATTTTTTTATTATTTAGGAACGGTAGATGTAGATCTTAATGAAGTAATAGATAATCCATGCGAATGGTTACTAGATGATTAAAATTTCGAGATTGACGATCCTAAATTAGACCCGAAAAAAGTTACAGAAAAACCAACTTTTAACTTATGTGCTTATTTTGTTCCAGAAGGCACAAAAGATCCCAATAAAAAGCCAAAAACCTGGAGAGATGATAAAACTGTCAAAGGAAAATTAAAAATAAATGTCGTTCATGCAAGAGAACTTAGAGTCGCCGACTCTAAATCTTCAGATCCGTAATAAAATTAAAATTAAAATTTAAAATAAAATTTAAATTATAAAATTAAAATTTTAAAATTAAATTTAAAATATAATATTAAAAATAATATTAAAAAAAAAATTAATTCGAAAAAAAAAATTATTATGTTATTTTCTATTTATATTTTTAAATGATTTTGTTATATTCATTATTATATTTTTTTTGCATAGAAATCTGATTAATACTGATCGATTTTTATTTTATTAATTTATAAATATTTTAATTCCGCCTATATAAACCGGGAATTTAAAATTATTTACTTTATATCTTAAGCTTTTATAGTTCAGTTAGCAGAACAGTGGCATTTAGTTCAAAACCGGCGGTGCAATTCCGCCTGAAAGCATTTTTTTTTTTATTTTTTTAATAAATATTAAATAACTCTATAACTTTTATTTAAATTTATATATTAAAATTCTATTTTTTTTTCCTAGATTTACACAAATAACTTTTCCAAATGGACAAGAAAAAAAAACTTCAGTAATTTCCAGTTCATTAAATCCTATATGGAATTCTTCTTTTTAAGAAGATGTACTTGTAAGTTTGGAAAGAATGAATACAGTAGGAGAACCTATTAAAATTTGTGTTAAAGATTCGTAAAATATATATTAATAAATTATCAATACAAATTATTTAATATTTACTATATATATATATTATATATAAATTATAATATAATTTTATTTCTTAAATTTTTTCTAATTTTTATTTACTATATTACTATTCTGATATATTTTTTTTTTACATAAATAAATTTAAACTTTATAGTGACACACTAGCAACAGATGATATTTTAGGTTATTGTACTATTTAATGGAAAAAATGTATGGAAAATCCGGGTTAATGGGCAATAAATGAAATTTTTGAGCTAACAGGAACTCCAGATATTAAAAAAAAATTAAAAACTTTGGGTTATATATATATTTAAATTAAATTTTTAGAAGAAGGAATGGAGGACGACGGAAAAGAACCAGAATGCATTGAAAATTTAGCTGAAATACTTTCTTAACAACAAGGTGTATTCAAAGGTACCTTTAAAAATTTTCTAAAAATTTTAAAATTTTATAATTAAATAAGTTATTTTTTTTAATTTATTTGGCAATATTAATCATTTTTTACTAAAAAACTTTAAAAAAATTAAAATTTAAAAAAAGGAAATTTAAGAGTATTTTTGGTGCACGCAAAAGAGCTAGCCGACGCAGACAACGGTAAAAAAGACTTCAGCGACCCCTACGTAATTTTCAAAGTGGCAGGCGGGAAAAAAGTACAGTCAAAAACAATAAAAGACTCTTTGAATCCAATTTGGGAAATAATATATGATATACCTATAATAATGCCTTAAGATACAATTTAACCTATGAGATTGGAAGTTTATGATGACGATTTGGTCGGAGATGAATTGTTAGGGTATGTGGGTGTCGATATTTTGGAAACTTTAAAAAATCCAGGGAAATGGAAAATTAACTAAAGCTTTAAATTGTAGGGCGATAATGAAATGAAAAAAAAATATAAAATTAAAGACGATAATTTGGGTGAAATATATATACAGGTTATGTTTGTCCCAGACGGCATGAAAATCACGGAAAAACCTTTGCCCTTGAATGAAAATTTGAAGTAATAATATATAATATATAATTATTTTATAAATTAAAATTTATAATTTATTTTTAATAAAAGTTTATCTTTTGTGTTAAATATACATTTTATATTTATTAAATTATTATAAATATTTATTAGCGATATACTAAGAAAATAAAAAGAGGATGATAAAACTCCGATGGATGGAATACTTAAAGTTAATATAGTTTGTGCAAGAGGGCTAAAAATGGCTGATAGGAATAGTAGCGACCCTTACTGTATAGTATAATTTCCAGATGGCAAGGAAGTAATATAATAATAAATAATAAAAATAAAAATTATGACATTTTTTTAACTAATTTATTCATTATTAATTTTTAATTTATTTTTAGTTATAAACTAAAGAAATTCCTGAAAATTTGGACCCGATTTGGAATTTTTAAGCCAAATATAAAATAAAATTTAACAAAGAAGATTATAAGCCCCTTAAATTTACGGTAAAAGATAACGACGCTTTAGCCGTAGATGATACTCTTGGAACTGTATAAGTAGATTGGATGGAATGCTTCGAAAATCCAGGTAGATTCAAATATAAAATTTATAAAAACAAAACAAAAAAATTGAAATATAAAGAACAAATATTTTTTTTACATAAAAATTAAAAAAAAATAACACATTAGATAAGAACTTTGGTATTTTATATTTGATTTATATATAGTATCCTATATTATAAAATTTATTTTAAAAAATTAATTAATATTTACTTTTTTAAATAGTTATGTGGTAAGTAAATGAATTATTCAAACTATAAGGAGATACTAAAGGAGGAAAAAATTTAGGAGATATTTATATTTAAATTTAATATATACCTGAAGCTTAAATAGAAGATCCAACAGTAAATACATTTTGTAAAACTAATCCTGATTTAGTTAAATGGTATGGAAGAATACTCGGAAACTTAGAAGTATAAATAAAAATATAAATAAATAAATAAAAAAATAATATTAACTATTTGATTATAAATAACTACATTTTAATTAAATTGTCATTTACTAAAAATTATATTTTTTTATAAGATAAAAATTATAAGTGCATTAGATGTAAAAAACGCTGATTGGGGAGGAAAATCCGACCCTTTAATTGAAGCTTATTTATCTCATTTAACTAAAAATAAAATTATTACTCCTGCTATATAAAATAATTTAAACCCTGTTTGGAATTACGAAGGAAGATTCTTTATTGATTTATTTAGGTATTCCTATTAAAATTAATAATTTTTAATTATATATATATAAATTTTATATATGATTTTAAATATATATATAAAAAATTAATTTATATATATAATATAAAATTTATTATAAATAAAGGTGTTAAGTTAAAGATAAAGAAATAATTTTCGATTTATATGATGAAGATACGGTATCTAATGAATTAATAGGTTAAACATCGATTGATTTAATAGACTGCTTAGAAAAACCAGGATTGTTAATAGAATAGGATTACGTTTTACAAGACCCTAAGAAAAAAGACTTAAAGACTAATTATGGATCTATTAAATTAGGGTAAATAATATAATAATTTTATTATTATAAATAATTTAAAAATTATAAAATAAAAATTTTTGTAATTAAAATTTCACATATTTAGATATAAATGGCTTCCGGACAAAGATTGTGAGTCAATTGAAGGTTTAAGGGAGCCAGAAAAAATTTATTAAGGGGAAATTTTCCTAAAAATTGTTTCGGTTAGAGGACTGAAAAAATAAATGAAAACTTTGGTGAATTTTGAATTCACAAATTAATTAAAAAAATGGCTGAAAACAAAATCAAGAAGTCAAAAAGAAACTGACCCCAAATTTGATGAATAATTTAGCTAAAAGCTAAACATAACTTAAAAATAATTAAAAATTTTAATGATACATTTCAAAATTGAAGAAGATGGCATATTGACCGACTCAATTCTGGGAGGATTTTCAGTAAATTTAAGAGAAATTGTGGAAAATCCAGGCTAATGGCTTTCGGGTTATTTTGAAATTTAATAAATATAATATAAAGAAAATGAAGAAATTATAAAATCGAATGGACATTGTGGAATTATGGTTTAGTTTAGACCAGAAAATAAACCGGCAGATTTCGACACCAAAGAACCTGAATTAGAAAATTATGAATAAATGATAGAAAGAGGAAAACCAGTCACTGAGCCAGGAATATTATATGTGAATGTTATAGGGGCTAGAAAAATGTAACGAGTTTAAAAAAAAAGCAAATTACTATTTAAAAATAATTTTATTCTTTTTATAAATGATTTGTTTTTTTTAAAATATTATATATTTATATTTCTATTTTCATTAATAATTTTTTTTGTTAGACCCGACTCTACGTTCGACACACCAGACGCATTTGTAACGATAAAATGTTCTAAAGGTAATAAAAAAGAAATTAAGACAAAAACTATTCATGATAATTTAAGCCCAGTTTGGGACCATAAAGACTAAATAGAGCTAGATTTGCCAAAAGAATAATATGAACACTTTTAATTATTCATAACATTATATGACTATAACTATACAATTAATGTAAATTATAAATATTAACTATAAAAAAAAAAAATTTAATTTATAAAGAATTTTTCATTCAAAATAAGTTATTTTTTTATTTTTATTTAAGTTTAAGTTTTTATCTTAATTTTTTTTTAAAGTTTAAGTTTCTATCTTAATTTTTCTTTTAATTTTTTTTTAGTCAAATCTTGGAAAAATTGATTTAGATATTTCCCATTTATTTGTCAAACCTGGAGAATGGCTAAATTAAATTTTACCTATTCTAGATAAAAAAGGTTTTCCTGGAGCTGGAGAACTGTATCTTTAAATTTAATGGGTACCAAACTCTTAAAAAAATTCAATTAAAACAGAAGCTCCTGAACATTTATTCCTGAAAGAAAAAAAAGAATAAGATGAAAAAATAAAATAATAAGAGGCAGAAAAATAAAAAGAGGTATTTTTTTTGTTTTAAATTTAAAAATTTTAAAAAAATCTTAATTAATTATATAAAATTTATTTTGTATCACTATTTTCAAATTTGTTTGCATTTTTTTAATTATTTAAATAATACATTATAATTATTGGAATAATCATAGTGTAATTTAAAATTTTGATTGTAATTATTTATAATATAATGTATAAACAAATTATCATATATATACTGACTTAGATTAATTATTTATTTAAAAATATTCAGTATATTTTTATTAATTACTATAAATAAATGTATTAATATAGGTTTATATTTTAGTATATTTAATAAATATAAATATGATATAAAATTAATCAGATTTATAACTAAAAAAGTGAATACAAATTTTGTAAAGATAATATTTTTAAAAATTACTATAAATTTCATTTAATTTAGGCACAGGAACCAGATGTAGAAGGAACAATTTTTGTTAAAGTTATATAAGCATTTAATCTTTCAGAGGGGGCTAAAACTGACGGAAAAGTTACTATAAAAGTTAATAAAGGTTCAAACCAAATATTCAATACAAAAGAAATAAAAAATAATTAAAACCCTGAATTTTAACAAGAATTTAATATCGAAATCAAAGCAAGACCAAAGGATATTAAATCTGGTTTGGCTCTATCAGCTACCGTTGAAGATATTGATTTTATAGGTATTCTATTTTAAAACAAAAATTTCTAAAAATTATAAATACACATTTATTTATTTATTTATTTATTTATTTATTTATTTATTTATTTATTTATTTATTTATTTATTTATTTATTTATTTATTTATTTATTTATTTATTTATTTATTTATTTATTTATTTATTTATTTATTTATTTATTTATTTATTTATTTATTTATTTATTTATTTATTTATTTATTTATTTATTTATTTATTTATTTATTTATTTATTTATTTATTTATTTATTTATTTATTTATTTATTTATTTATTTATTTATTTATTTATTTATTTATTTATTTATTTATTTATTTAAAAGGAAATGACTTCTTAGGATTTTTAGAAGTGGATCTAAGTAATTATATTTAAAATCCTAATTTATGGTTTAATGAAATCTCATAACTTTCTGATGCCAAAGGACAGGTAGGAAAAAATGGTATGTTGTATCTTTAAATATAATGGAGACCAAAGGGAATATAAAATTAAAATACTGAATTACCTAAACTAAGGTCCATTAAAGAATATTAAAAAGGAGCAGATCCAAAAGGAATAGTTGTTGTAAAGGTAAGAAGCTTTATTTTATATTTATTAAATTTTTTAATAAAATTTGTAAATATTAGAAATAATTTTTTTATGATTTTAGGTAGTAAAGGCCACTAATATTTTAGGGGTAGAAAAAAAAGGCTCTTATTCGGATGCTAAACTAAGAATAAAATTCAATAAATAAAAAGAAACAACAAAAATTATAAAAAGTCTAAATCCTGAATGGAATGAATAATTTTAATTTAAAATAAATTTCAGAGAAAGATCAGTAAAATAATATATAAAAATTTAAAAAACTTATAAAAATTACAAATTATTTCAAAAAATATAACAATTTTTTATATAATGATTTTAAAATTAAAAATGTCTTTTATATTTGTAATATTATAATAATTTTAAACTTTTATCATTTTTTCTAATAATATAAGACAAAATATATTATATAATTTATAATAAAATAGGAAATGCCTTTTGCATAATGTGAAATTTTAGATAATAATACTTTTTCAGACACATTTTTGGGAGATTTTGAGGCAAACATTAGCGAAATACTAGATGAGCCTAATATATGGAAGATTAAAAAAGAATACACATTAGCAAATATGGAAAAATAAAAAACGAAGTAAATTAATTATTATATTGATGATTTTAAATAAAATTAATATAAAAATAATTATTACATTAAATTATAAATTAATATTAATTTTATAAGGGGTGATATATCAGGAACTGCTGAATTATGGTTTGCCTTTGTTTAAAATGAAAAAGATATTGCCAATCTCAAATGAGAAAAAATTAATATACACTATTTATTTTATATTACAATTTTGTTATTTTAGTAGAGATATTATGTATTTAAAATTATATAAAATAAAGTTAACTTTCTAAATTTCTGATTATTTTATTAATATATATCTTTTTATTATCTGTTCATCTTATTTATACACTAATACAATAAAAAATATTTAATTAAATCATTTATTTGTTATTATTTTTCAGTTTTAAATAATTTTAAACGGTTATATCAATAACAATATTTTAGAACTTTCCATTTAATGTAAAATTATATCTAATATTAAATCAAAATCGCAATTTATAGATATTTTGAATAAATTCCTTAATTATTTGGAAAAAAATATATAGATCTAAACAACTTTTTTATAGTATTTATATAATCTAAAAATTCAGATATTTTAATCAAATTGTATTTAGGAATATTAATCAAATTTACAAAATTTTAATAGAAAAACACCAAAAATCTAAAAAATAAAATAAAAATAATTATTTAAAAATGGAAATTTAATAAACTAATTAAAATAATAATTAAATTTGCCACTTCAATTAAAATAACTATAGTGTAAAATCAGGATTAAATAAATTATCTAAAAATCTTCTCATAGAAATCTTAGGTTTTTTACAGTTTAATGAGCTAATTAAAATGAAATATATAAGTAAAAAATTTAAATTCATTTTAGATGATGATTTTAACCAGTCTATTATTTTGAGAAAAAACAAAGATTATGTATTCTTAAACCTTTTGCCGCGAGAAAATTATTATTTTCACTTTATTTTATACATGCACAAATACATGGGTGATTTATTACCATAATAATTTAGTGTCTTTAAATAAACCCAACTTCCAAAAATAATTTTACCACTTTAGGGTATTAAAGCTTCAACTTAAGATTTTAACTAGTCTATTGATTAAACTCTTAATAAAGACGAACATGTAAATATATTATATTATATTATAATTATAATATAAATATATATTATTCAATATTCAATATAATATGATAAATTTAATGTTAAATTATAATTTTATAGACATTTTGGAGTTCATTAGGGACTGTAAATTCTAATGACAGAGACGAATATCTTATTTATTAATTTTAAGATGCATTTTGTTTTGTAAATGAAGTCACCATTAAATTTTTTTATGCATATTTTTAAGAGTAGCCTGTTTATTTGAGCAAATAAGTAAAATTAGAATTATATACAGAAGAAGACAAAGTTTTGTTTTCCAAAACCATAGATATATAAAATATGCCTTTAAATTAAAATCTGACTTCTCCAGAAATTGAATAATATATGACCCATAGAATCGAAATAAATAAACCGATTTTAGCTAAATTTATTAAACTAATTTTCATAGGGAAATATGTAAAATATTTTATATATTAATTTAAAATTGTTTTCAAAAAAAATTATCTTATTTTAAATATTATTATATTATATGTCTAAAAATATTAATAAATATTAATTTAGGGAATATAATAATCTGATGAATAATATTATATCGCAGTAGAAAATGTAAAAGCAATAGGGCATTTATTTAATTAGGAAAAGTTAGATTTTAGATATAAAAGCAAATAATTCTTAGAAAAATAATATAAAGAAATTAAGGAATTTAAAGAATAAATTTTAGATTCATTTTAGAATTTTTAGCTTTACGAGTAAAGTTAATACGAGGATGAAGAATAATAAGATATAGAAATAGAAAATGAGGAATAAAAATCGGAACAAAAAAAAGAGAAAAAAATAAAAGAAAAAATTTAAAATTACGAATAGTTTATGAAAATGAGGCAAAAATAAATTTTCACACAAAATGTTTAAAACCTATAAGAAATGCAAAATTTTTTCGAAAAATTTCCTTCTGCCTTTTAAAATTTCGACATTTATCTTTATATTAACGAAAAAAAAAACAAAAAATTAAAGTAACGATATTTCGATGGTATAAAATAAGGGGCAACTCATTTAACAGAACTAGAAACTTATGTTTATTTAGTTGATGAAGTTAAATTTATTGGAATTAATGAGTTAAATTAAGAATTTTTTGAATTACTTTCAAGAGTACAATAGTTTATAGGCAGTAAAAAAACTGAAGACATACATAAAAAATAAATCATTTAAATATAAATCGCTAAATATATATAATAAAAAATAGTTATCGAAATTGATAAAAATTTTGTGGATAATATTTAGAAATTTAATGTAATTTTTTATAAATTTATTTTTAATATTAAACTTTAAATAACTTTTAAAATAATTATATTTCTTATTTTATTAATATATTAGGATTATAGAATTGGTAAGGATTTAATTTTAGGTATTCTAGAAAAGTATTTCATTTTTGATTAAAATAGTATTTCAAAGGAACATGTTGAAAATATGATTTAAATTGTATTCAATTAATATGAAGCAAATTAAGGTAAATTAGATATTACCAAAAATTATCTGGAATTATTATTGATACAAATTTTAAACAAATTAATAGTAAATATATGTTACTAAACTAAAATTTTAAAATTAAAATGATCAACCTAAACAACATACAATCAATTTTTATATATAAATGTTGTTATTAATATATTTATTTATAAAATTAATACATTTACATACTTATTTATTAATATTATATATATTATTAAACATATATAATAAAATAATTTTTTATATATAATTTAATTATTATTATATAAATTACAAATAAAATTTATCTCCTTACACTTTTCACTCTAAATGCATTTTTTATTATCCATAACTATTTTAAATTAACTCACTATCTGTATTTATTCCTAAATAACCCTAATAAAAACCATCAAAATCTAATCTGGAAACTAAATTTACTAAATGAGAATCTTATTTAGTTAATTAGTTATTTAAATATATCATTAATTCTTTTAAAGATTAGTCGAATTTATTTTCAAAACTTTCAATAACCCTGGTATAAGATTATTATGTTATCATTTTTTTCAAATTTCCTTCATTTTCTAACACAGCCAACCTTCTAAGCTCAAAAATATCGTACTGTTTTTATTCATCCAAAATATTTTCTATTTTTTTTGTAAATAATGTATAAAAAATATAATTTATAATTATATTAAAATTAAAAATTTAAATACATTCTTCATTTCTACTATTTATCTTATTGTTCATAGCAGTTTAAGTGTTTAGTTTCAAAGTGGACGTAAAATTTTACATAATTTAGGTAAATAATTTACATATATCATTCAATTTACAAACAATTTTTAATAAATTTGGTTCTAATAACATACACTCTTTTAAACAATTATCCAAAAATTAGTCGTGGAATTAAATTATATCTTCAAAATTTTTAACATTATTATTCAAATTTTAAACAAATGTTTGCCAATTACTTTCTAGTATTTCATAACACATATTATAGACCAAATTTTTAGAAAAATGAATCATTCTTTATGTTAAACTATAACTTTTTAAAAATTTCCTTTATAAATTAAATTATTTATAACTTTGGTGCATAATCCAAGTGTGATTTAATTTTCTTTCTACATATTTACAATAAAATAAATGTCTAAATATTATCTAATATTTCATTATAGAATTTTAAGTAACGATTAATTTTAATGGCCTATTTATAATATTTAATTTAAAAAAATGACAATTTTAACTACATTTTTTTATTTTTTATATATTCTAAAATATTAGTGTAAATATTTACCATTCAACATGTTAATCAAGAGTGAAAATTTCGTATGCTTTAAGATTTTATCCTAAAGAATAGGTACTTTCTTAATTTTCTTTTTTTTATTATTAATATTATTTTCCTTAAGTTACAATATTTAAAGCATATAATGATTCTTACAAAGTAAAACTCATTAGTCTACATTTCATGTCTTCTATATAAGGGTCATTCGATAAACTAGATGTTCTTATAGATAATTCCAATAAACTTTCTAATTTTTAAATTGACACCTATATTAATAAAATTTTTTTACAAATATTACATATATTATATATAAATTTGATATTATATATATTCATTATATTTATCTAATTTTATAAGTTTATATTGTTACAGATTTGACAGTTTTTGCTAACTCTTCTTCTGCTGATTCTAAAAAATGTTCCAAAAAATCCCCTTTTTCTAAAAAGAAGTATTTTTTTATAGAAGTTATTCTATTTAAAAGTTCTTTTTCTTTCAAAACTAGTTATAAAATATTATTATTAGCCCATTCATGAGCAGAAATAATTATTTCTGAAAAATCCTATTTTTCAATATATGTTTCAGAATTCTCAATTAATTTGTCTTCGAAGGGACACTGACTGAAGTTGTCTTTATTACATTCTTTTAAAACATTTAAATATTTGCCAGTTTTTAATATTAAATCAGCATTTTTTTCCAAAAATCTTGGAATATCTTTCCTTAATTTAAATCTCTATTCCCATTTTTCATCTTTAACTTCCTATTAGAAAATTAAAATATTTAAATTTATTTTTTCTAAAATTTTTATATACCTTATTTTCATAGGTTATAAATTCTTCAAAAATATCATCAATTATTCCATTAAATAACCATTTTTAAAAAATAATTAAAAACGGTTAAAATGCTTTATGCAGTAAAAATTAATAAACATGAATCATTTATGAATCTATGCAACTATTCATTAAATCATATATTTTCCCCAGTAATAATGCTCCTTTGCTATTTTGGCATTCATTTATTAATTTCCCCAAATTTTCCTAAAGTTTATTTTTTAATTTAATTTAATAATTCAATAATTAATTAATATGTACAAATTATTTAATTTTTAATATCATTTATTTAGTAATTTAAATTTTTTTACTATGATTTTATACGAAGGTTGAATATAAAACCACAATTTTTATAAAGTTAACCTTCCCATTTAAAATTCAGAATCTAATTAATTAATCATTAATAAAAACTCTCTCAAAAGCTAATCGATTCCTGCACATAAAGCTTAGGAAACAGTACCAAATTCGAATCCACTATGAATTTTTGTGAATTGTTGAATTTTATCATGTAAAGTGCAAATTGGTAATAACTTATTCACCATTTACCTAAAAAAAAAAATTATAAATAAAAAATTATGATACAAAAATAAAATTAAATAATACTTTATTTTTATATTATAATTATTTATTTTTTTTTAAAATTATTATTATCTTTTTATATTATTTACTTTAAAGAACTTTCACAATTGACAGTAGGTTCTAACTCATAAGTATATTAAGAAGGATTAACTTAATCGTAATTTCTTTTAATATATTATCCTTAAATTGACATCATTGCGTATAAAATGTCTTCGATTAAATTCATCTCCTACAATTATAAACTCATATTTTATAATTTTTCACTTTCTTTTTTAACCAAAATTTTTTCATCTTTCATGATATTATTTTGCTGTCTTTTCATATTTGACCCTATAAAACTGCTTTAATTAGTTGAAAAAGATGTATTATTATTATTTTAAATAAAAGAATTATTAGATAAGTTTTGATTTGGCCTTAAATAAACCCAAGAAGGCATAAAAGGTATATATGAAGGCACTATTCTCCACAACTAAGATTATCCTATACTATTACCATTTCCATTAGCTTAACCAGTTTCTTCGTTAACAGATAAATAATTTCCATACATAGATTAAAAAACAACTTAGTTATATAAAAAAACTTATTTTTTGCTCTAATCACTAACAGGATCCTTTTTTTTAAGTTATTTAATAAAATTTTCATAAATTTTAAAAAAAAAATTATATAAAAAAATTTATTTTATATATATATAAGATAATTAAATATTTTAGTGAACCTTAATTGTCCATTTTGCATTTTTAAATATCAAAGAACTTGCGACATCTTCTTCTAAAGTAGGTTTCTGCATTCTTAAAGATCCATTTGCGGAGCTAATTAAAATTTCATCTTCTTTATTTTTCAAATAAATTTGAGCCCCAAATAAAATAGGTCCCTTTAAATAATTGGGATTTTAAGCATTTACAATTATAAATTCTTCTTCCCAAATTCTGTCTTCTTATGCTATTTTTACCTGGTGAATTGGGTGCATTCCGTCCCCTCTTACTTGTTCTTCCTAATTATTGTTGCCAAAATTATTTTTTATGTTTAAATTTTACTGTTTGTTTATTTGTGAATTAGTTTTCTTTTTAAAAGTTAAGTATTTTGTGTTTTCATTGCAATATAAAGCTATTTTATCTCCGTATTTAATTATGTTATGATCTTCCATTTTTAGGTGATTAAATATTTTTTTTAAATGGTATTTATATTTTTAAAAAATCTATGCCGCTATTTTATTTTTAATTTATTGATTTATTTTTTTTTAAAGTAATTTAATTTTTGATAATCAATTATAATAATTATCAACTTAATTTATTGTAATACGAATTTAATAGGTTTAAATTTTGAATTTTTAAGAAATTCCATCACTATAATTTGATTACAAAAAAAGAAAGAAAAAAAAGATAATCAAAAAATAGATTACATCTATTTAAAATATATAATAATTAAATTTATTTATTTATAAAATAGTAAATATTAGAAATTAATTTCTATATTCTTGTATTAAAAATTATGACACTCAATTATAATTTGCTTTTAAATTAAGAGATTAATATCACGCATCTTAATAAATATTTATATATTAACATATTTTATATGATTTTTTTTATAAATTCTTAATATATAAAAAAGTAAAACTTGAGGAAATTTTAAAGGTAGTAGAAGAAATAATCGATATAAAAACTAATAGTATTTAATAATTTAATTAAATAAATAAAAATAAAACTAATAAATCTAATAAAATAAAAATTTATTAAAAAAAATAAAACAAACAATTTCTAATTGTAAAATAAAATTCCTAAAAATATAAATTTTTTATTAAATAAAATTTTAAAATAATACTAATAAAATGCTTGAAAAAAAAATACCTAATTACACTACAGTTAAAATAATAGGCCAATACACAAAATCATGTTATTATTAAGCTCTTAACTAAGTTAAATAACTATAAAGTTATTTATAATTAATAAGAGAAAAAAATGTAGCTAATGGTAGTTAAAAAGTTTAACAAAAAGTTTTATTAATACAATTAGACAACCCATAACAGTATAATGAATTTGATTATGAAAGAATAAAAAGCGAAATTTTAAATAGCAATAACAACAACAATAATAATTGCAATAAAAATTAAAATTAAAATAATAATAATAATTAAAAATATAAGCTTTAATTTTCGTAATTGATGTAAAGTCCTGATATTTTGGTAATTGCTGACGGTAAATATGTGTTTACCTCTGTATAAGACTATTAATAATAATATTTATAAGAGAAATAATAACTAACTTGTTTAGAAAATTTTGAAGCTCAAAAACTTGTATATTTATTTTTATTTAATTAAATAATTATTATTAGATATTTTCATTGGTATATTGAAAAACCTTATTTTATAAATAATTTTTGTATAAATTTTTATTTTCATTGAAAAAACTAAGAATAATTATTTTATTTTACTTTTAAAAAAATAGGATGGAAAAGAATTATAAAATTTGGTTATAGAGTCCTTAGAAAAAAGTATGAAAAATAGCGAATGTGATATTGGTTATTTTTTAATTGAAATTCCTTCTGAAAGTTATGACAATTAATAAGATACTGAATATATTCCTTTTATTTTTGAACTAACAAATAGTAAAACTTGTCCCTTAACCTGTAAAAACTTCTTCGAATTAGTCAAAGGATCCACGTAAAATAATCCTGTTTTTTATAACTTAAAATTAAATTTAATTAATATTAAAATTAAAATTAGTTTTAATTTATAAATTATAATTATAATTTTTTCAGTAGTAAATTTATTAGATTAACTTATTTATCTACATTATGATAATTTCACAATGCAAATTGATTATAAAAATATTTAAAGTACATAAAATCATTTTTTTAATAGTTTTTTTTATACAATTACATTAATTAGATAATTAAATATTTAAATGAAGTCAACAAATTATAAAAAATACAAAAATATATATTATATATGTCTTTTTAAAAATATTATATAAATTGATTTATAATTTTTATAATGCTTAGTTGATACCATAATTTTAAATATATAGTAAATGATTAGTTATTTATTAAACAAAATCCTTTGTTTTTTTAGACTTAACTCTAATTCAGAAAGATTAACTTACTAATACTCTAGTTTAAATAGAAATAATAGAGGATTTTTATAAGGTGGATAATTGAATAGTATAAAAGGAGAAAAATGTATTTTTAAGCAAAAATATTTCAAAGATGAGTGTTTTAACATGCTAAATGATTAGCCTGGTAATTAAAATAAAAAAATTATATTTTTATATATAAAAGATAAAGAATACAAACTAAAATTAAATTTATATTATATTATATTATATTAAGTTAAGTTAATTTTACTATTTTTAGGAATTTTAAGTATGTGTAACTAAAATATTTCACATACAAACGACTGTCAATTTTTAATTTCTCTTGAACCTATGAAATATTTACATAAAAAAAATGTTTCATTCGGTAAAATAATTTACGGATTTGAAGAATTATAAAAAATAGCTTAATAATTCAGAGAATATTATTATGGAGAATAAAAAATTTAATGGAGAATTGTTGCCTGTGGTGAATATAAATTCAATGCAAACGACTGGTTTTGGAATGATAGAACAAAATAAGCATGCTTGAAATTGTAAAAAAATGATATTTTACCAATAAATTTTATAATCAAACAAAAATTATAAATTAAAAATTTAATAAAATAAAACTTAGAATTTAAATTAATACATTATATTTAGAGATTTAAGTCAAGTTTAAGAGTAGCCAGAAAAACCTGAAATTACTATATTAGACGGAAATAATGATAATAATGAATTTATTATTGATATATGTGGCGAACAAATGGAGACGACCGTAACTCATATAATCGAAAAAATAGAGAATATTTAAGATAAATAGCAGGAAAATCTGAGCACAATAATCCAAATATAATAGTTAAAAAACTTCAACGATATTTTGGAATAATTGTCTAAAATTAACACCATAATTATGGAAAATGCTTTATTAAACTACCATTAAAATTAACAATAAGACTAAGAAGAAATAGATAACATTGATTAAGTTTATCTCTCAAAAATCCCATAATTAGTCCAATATCAAGAAATTTCATAAGATTATTATAAGATACAAAAATAAGGCCTTTATTTTTACAAATTTAATGAAAAATATATGATCTTAAATTGTAAAAACTATTATTATATTTAATTTTAATTGAAATTTAATAATAAATAATTTTAAGAACTTAATTATGACGATATGGTAACTGAGGAGTTAGTTTATAATTATGAAAATCAATAATTTTATTTATTAAAGAGATATTTTGATGAAAATGAGTATTTTAAAAAAGTAGAAAGGTTAATAGAAATATAAAAAAATGAAGAAATTTCTTAATTTACTACTTAAGGTAAAGATATACAATTATATTTGTATTTATCAGTATATTTTTATTTTTTTTCAAAATTTTATATTAATATGATAAATTTATAGTTGTTGAATTTAATCATTCTTAAAGAATTATCATAATCGAATTTGGAGAAATTAATTTAACTCAGTATTTAGAGGAGTTAAAAGAAAAAGGAGAAAAAGTTTAGCATTAATAGTATTTTTCCATTTTCCACTTCCTTTTAAAAATTTGTTTTATTTTGGAAAAACACAATATTACCCCAGCCCATATTTAAGCTAAAGATATAGTTATATAAAAAAATAGTTAAAATGATTTCTATTAATTAAAGCTTATGAATTTAGAGTCTTATACTTAAAATAACGATGATAAGTAAATATTAAAGTTTTCCTAAGTTTATTAAAAAATTATTTTAAAAAATCTATAAATACATATAAATAAATATTTAAAATATAAGTTTATTTTTTTTACTTAAGATCTATTTTGTATCCAGAATAAATTAATCCGTTTTATTTTGATTTTGAATTTTACAAAGACAGAATGAATAGAACAATTTTGAGCCAATCTAAATTCGATCAAATATAACTTACTTTATATTCTATAGCAAGAATAATTTAAGTTGTTCTAGAAAAAGATTAAAATGCGGATATATTGTAAATTTCTAAAATTCATCAATTTTTAAACAAACATGAATCCTCCACAGGTAAAAAAAATAATAATAGTTTAATATAGGAAATTTTTCTTATTTGAGATTTTTATTTAATGTATTATAATAAATATAAATTAAAAATAATAAATTCTTACAATTTTTTATAGGAATTAAGTTTCAAAAATTGCTAAAAAATTTACTTAGCAACGAAGCGAATAATAGTAGAAATAATAGTTACGATAAATTATTAGAAAATATTAAAGAATTAGCGGATGAAAAAAAAGTAAAATTATCAGATAATTTTATATTTGAGGATAATTAAGATGTAATTTCAGCATGGTAAAATTTAATAGTGAAAAATAAAGAGGCTGAAAAAATCTACAATTTAGAAGAAATTAAAAATATAATTAATAATAATGAAGATGAAGATAAAAATGATTTATTTTAATTTTAAAAACTTTATGAGCAAAAAATTGAACAAGAATTGGAATAAAGACCTTAAAATTAAGGTATTAAATTATTAATGATAAAATGAATAAAAATTTTTTAATTTATTTTGTATATATATATAAAAATAATATTATATTTAGATATTTAATTATAAATATATTTGTCAATAGTATTAAAATTGGAGAGAATTTAGAATTTGGTAAAATTAAGCTAAGTAGAATATAACCTCAATAACGATGCATAAACATGCTTTGAATTATTATAAAAAGCACTAAATTTATTTTAGGAGTATAACATCATTGAACAAGAAGATTTACAATTTGAAATAAATTATGAACTTTACAAATTTGCTTTTATTATTTCCTAATAAGTAAAAATAATTGAATAATTGAATAAATATAAAATCATTTAATAAATATAAAAAAATATATTTAAAAATTTTAGAGTGAAGAAAATGAATAAATTTTGTAAAATGCAATCGAAAGTTTAGAAAAATGTTTAGAAATTTAGTAAAATAAGGATAATTTAGATTTTACTTTACTAATGGCCCTACATTTGGAATTAGGAGAACTCCTTAAAATAGATAATAATTAAAAATAGGCAATAGAATAATTTTAGCAAAATATTAAGTTGTAATTGCGAATTTTTAAAGAACATAGAGATTAAAAACCTTTTGAGGAATTAGGAGATATATTAGTAGAATAAAAATAAATTTAGCAGCTAAAAATCAGCGAGAAATCTTATAAATAAGCAATTTAAATAATAAAAAATAAGCTTAATAAAATAGAAAATGAAAATCCTTTGAGTTAGTATAATTAAAATATTAAAAAATTAGAGATTAATAAATTATTAAATGAACTTAAATTAGAAGAAGAATAAAAATATTAAGAAATGTAAGATAAGGGAGAACAGGTTCCTGATCCAGCTAAAAAAGAGAAAAGAATTAAAAAAAAAATGAAAATATTAGAAAAAGAGGAATGGGATAAAGTAAAATTAAATTAAATTAAAATAAAAATTAATAATATCTTTTTTTTTATATTTTTTTACTATAGTAATATAATATTTATATGTATATTTTTAGTTTATATTTCATTTTTATTTATACATGATTTCTATATTTTATATTTATATATGATATTTTTTATTTCTTATAAGGTATAGCCTTTATCTGAATAAGAGATTAATGAATTAGAGAACAGAAAAGCTGATTTATATGCTTCTTTAAGAGAAATTTATAAAAAACTAGGAAAAATTTATTTTGACATAAAAAAAGATTACTTATAAGCTTTGGAATATTTTGAGCAAGCTTTATAAAGTGAATAAGATAGAATTACAGGATAATTAGAAGAAAAGGCTGACCTTATTTTCAAAAAAGGGGAGTGCAATTTATTATACTAAAACCTTCCTAAACAGGTAAATTTAAAATTTTACTACATTTTTAATTTATTTTTCAAATTAGACAAATTTTTATTTTAATTATATTTGTTAAAAATTGCCTAATAAATTTTGATTTATGTTTTTATACTATAATTAATAAAATTTTCTAACGAAATTTACTTACATATTAAATTATCTACCAAAATTTTAATTCCACCTTTATACTAAAAAATTAATAAATTTTTTATTTAACCTTGCTTAAAAATATAATTTTAAAAAATAAATATCTTAATTTTCTGGGGTCTATATACCACCCTAAATTGAACAAAATAATTCTTAAAAAAAAATAAATAAATAAATTAAATAAATAAATAAAAAATTAATAATAAATAAATTAAAAAATATTTATATATATAAATTAGGAATGCAGATGCGTAAACTGTAAAACAGACATGCCCAAATCGCAACAAGAAGCAGACTGGAAATGTTCTGCCTGCACAAAAAAATTCGGCGCACAAGACGTTTACAGCTACAAGTGTCCCAAATGCAAAGACAATATTTGCCACTGGTGCTACGAAAAATAAAGCTCTGATTTCCAAAAAACAGAAACAAAACCCCTTAAATGCGAATTTTGTTTTAAAGAATTAAAAGTTAATATAGGCGAAAATTTTAAAAAATAAAAGTATCCTGAATGGGACTGCTATAAATGTGGCTAACATTTCGATGAGTGCAGAAATAATGGCTATATGTGTAAGTGTAATAAGGAAAATGAGGATAATTAGGGCTTTTACAGAGTTTGTTAGCCTTGTTACGCCTTTGGTGAATCTAGAACTAGAGTAAATATAAAAAATTATTATTAAAAATTTTTTATATATGTTTTTTATTATTATATATATATGTTTTTATGTCTATATATATTCCATTATTATTGTAAATTTAGAATGAAATGTTTTTAAATATTTTTTTTTAATAAATCCATATTTTAATTTTTATATAGGTATAAGAAGCTTTGGAAGAATTTTAAAGAGTTTTGGAAGTTTATCAGGATTTGGAAGGAACTGAAGGTGAAAATGTTAAAAAAACCTAAGTAAAAATAACCTATTGTTAAAATTTAATAGGAGAGTGAATTGAAACATTTTAAAATAAGAATTATAAATTTAATTTTAACTTTTAAAATAAAATTATTGAATATTAATTTATTAAAATTATACAACTGGTTTTTATTTATTTAGCCGTTCCATTTTTAATAGTATTTGTTGAAATTTATACTAGTTCTTGCTGTTTATTTGTATAATAATACCAAATAAGATAATTTAATAAAAAATTAATTCAATTTTCAAATTCAATTTTTATTAGAAATTAAATATATTATAAAAAAAAAATTAATATAAATTAAGAACTTTATTTATAAAAATGGATTAAAACAATTAAATTAGTGAAATAGAATAAAAAAATATCAATAGTTAAAAATATACAATTGCTGAACAAAGAAAAAGGGAACTTTTAGAAAATTTGAGAAAAGAAAGAGAATAAAGAAAATAGTAATCCAAATTGAAAATTCAACAAAACATTTCTTAAAAAAAATTTGATAATAGATATATTAATTAATAATATTAAACCCAATAATAGAATAATGAAAACGAAAATGCATCATTTAAAACGAATTTTTATACCTAAAATAATGAAAGTGAAAATAATATATATGCAAATAAAGAAGAAAATTAATTATAAAATTATTATGATCAAATCTTATAAAATTAATAAGATTCAATTTAATATGAAAGTCAGTCTACCTTTTTTAATAACTAACTATAACAAAAAAGCCATCAAAATATTTTTTAAAAGCAGTAAAATTAAAGTTAAAATTAAAACTTGAGTCAATTTTAAATTCCTTAGTCTTTAAGTAAAGAAGAGATAAGATAAAAAAAATATAATGAAAGCTTATAAAAATTTTAGTAAAATTTTCTTAAAAAATAATAAAAATAAAGAAATAACTCAGAATAAGTTTAAAAGCAACCTAAAATTGATACTCTAAAATAAATAGAATTTTAAAATTAAATTTCCGATAAAGAACACTAAGTTTAAGAAATTTAATAATAAAATTTTGATAATCATAATCAAAATTTAGATCGATAAAGTGAAGATTAATTTTAAATTAACAATTTAATTTAAATTCCATAAAAAAATTAAAAAATGAATGAAATTCAAGAAATAAACACAAAAGAAAAACTAGATAAGTAGTAATAAATTATAGACAAATTTTATGCCAAATAAAATTTTGATAAATAAAATGAAAAATAATAAATTTTGTAAGAAATTAAAAACCAGTATGGTAAATTATAAAATAAAAGCAAATAAAACACAAAATCTCCTAACTATCTAAGTGAAAAAAATTGTAAGCATAACTTTAATTTTTTATATACATTAATTTATATATAATAAAGGATTTTTGCTATTTTTATTAACTATTAAAGGTTTTTGGTAAATTTTTTTATATTAATCACTTTTTCTATATTAATTATTTTATTATAATGAATTAAATAATAGAAAAAATATCAAAATTTCATAAAAAATGTGTCGAAAAAAAGATTGAATCTAAAGAAAAAGAGCCCATTTCGCTTGCAGAACAAGAAAGAATCTGGACCAGATTGCTAGAAAATAAAGAAGAAACTTGGGAAAGAAGATAGGAAGTTAAATAATTGAGGATGGAAAAGTATCTTAACGATTATTGTCCTTTTTAACCGTAAATTTTACCGACATCTATTAGAATTGCTATGATAAATGACTAAGGTGAAAAATTAGAAGATAAATTAATCAACTATGGAAAATAAAGAACAAATAAATTCTAAAAATTAAAAGGTAACCATTTTTCTTAATTAATTTTTATCAATTTTTTATTTTTATTATTTTTAAAAAAATTTTTAATTATACTTTTTAATAAATTTTTATTAAATTAATTACTAATTATAATAATTTCAATTTAATTTATATCATATTACTTTTAGAGGATAAAGATACATAGGAAATTGAAAATTTTCCTTATACTCCTTAAATTAATGAATTTTCAGATTAAATAAACAGAATTCAGGGTTTGAAGCCACTATTATAAAGGGTAAGTGATATTTAGAAATAAAAATTGTAAAAAATTTAATAAAATTAAATTGCAGAAGATGAAAAACTAAAAAAATATTTTAAGCCATAAATTTCATAAACTTCAGAGTTTTTAGCATAAATCAGATATTCTCACTTATAAGAAGAAAAATTACGTAAATTATATGAATAAATTTTTTATTAATTTTTAAATAGTTTTGGTTTTTTAAAATAATTTTTGAACTAAATAAATTTTAATAAAAAAAGTTGAGGAAGATGAAGAAGAGGAATAAGAACATGAATATTAAAATAATGAATATGATCAAATAAATTAATATAATAATTATAATCAATAAGATTTCCAATACAATAATAAAGACAAAAGGGTAAATAATTTAGTATATAGACTTGAATTAGAAGGTAAAAAAATACAAGAAAAAAAATAATAAAATCTGGAAAAGTACGAATAAATTTAAAGAGAAAAAAGTCCTCATTCCCCAAATTTACAAATTTCAAAATAAAACAACGAAAAACTTTTAGAAAAAATTCCAATTTACAAAGAAAAAGTTAATTTCGAAGATAGATAACATTTATTGTAATAATTTTACAATTAAAAATAATAATTTAATGCCGAATAATAATAAAGATAAGAATGTCCTTTTTTCCCAAAAACTGACCCTATAAGTGATCTTTTATTTAGTTCAAATGAGGCTAATTAATAGCCTGTATAAGAACGTTTAAATGAAAGGCAAAAAGAAAAAGTAAAATATTTATTAAAAAAATATATAAATCATATATGGATATAATTTTTTTATAACATTTTTTTACTAAAAGGAATAAAAAATACAGATTAAAAAATTGGAAAATGAACTAAAATATCCCTTTTAACCTAAAATAAATGAATTATCGCAAATGATAACTGCTGATAGAAAATATTCTATTGACCGATTAGCATATAACCCTGAAGGCTAAGAGAAAAAAAATTATAAAATATAAGTAATTATATATTTTTTTATAGATTATATTTACTATTTTTTTCTTATCAAATTTTATACTAAACCTTATTTTTTGTATTTAATTTTATATTTAAACTTGATAAAAATAGGAATATAAAGATGCAGAAATGACAGAATGCTCTTTTTACCCTTCTACTGCCATTAGCACAAAATATATGACCTAAAGATCTAATTACGGAGATAAAGAATCTATTTAAAAATCTATAAATTAATCAATTTAAAATAAGTAATTATAATAATATTTAAGAGAAAAAGAGTTAGAAGATACAGAAATGCTAGAATGTACTTTTAAACCCAAAATAAATAAAAATAGCTAAAAAATAGTACAATAATAAAATTAATAAAATTTGCATAATTTTGGAGTACCATCCTATTTTAAAGTTAAAGATTAAATTAGTTGCTTAAATATTTTAGATAATTCATACATAGATTAAGAAAATTATAACAAAAACAATTTTAACAATTTTTAACCAAATTTATAATAGTAAAATTAAAAATTAAATCAAAAAGTGAAGGGCTTAGAAAATTACTACAAATAAGTAGATTGGTAAAATAAGAAGAAATAAGAAAAAAAATAAAGAGAAAAAGAAGTTTTTGATTATGTAAGTAAATATGATGAAAGATAAAAAAATAGCTAAAAAAATTAAAAGTCAAAGATTAATAATAATTAAAATTAAGTAATATTCGGAAATATTGATTCAATAACCTAAAATACTTCAAGCAAGTTAATTAGTTATAGATGAAAATTTTCATTAATACAAATTATTACCTTTTTTTTTATATATTAAATTTATAAAAAAATAATTAATTATTTATATTTTTTTAATATAAATCAATATTTGTTTATATTGTATAATAATATCACCAATATATATTTTATTTATAATTATATAAAAAATTAAGTTTGACTACATTCTATTGTTATAATGAGATAATTTTTTCTATAGTTTATAATTATCACTAATATTAAATCAAAATAAATCTTTATATGCTGTGTTTGAAGTAGTGTGGTTCTAATTTAATTGAAAAATAAAAAAAAATAAAAAAAATAGTATTTTATTTGTACCTTAAAATGGAGTAAAATTAAAAAAAATAAAATAATGAAGTAAGTATGTAATAAGAAAATCCTAATAATGAAAAATAAGAAGAAATTTAAAAATTTTTTAGGATAAAAAATGATAGTAGTTTCAATTAAGAAAATTAACATATTTAATTACAATAAAATGAATCCTAATAAATAAATTAAAAAAAAATTGAATAAGATGATGAATAGTTATTAAAATTTGATTTGGATTAAAATTAAAAATTTAAAAGTTATTCCAATATGAATGAAAGATATGATAAAATTAATTCATCGAATGAAGAAGCCAAATCTAATATTTCACCTTATTAAAATAACTAAAATTAAATTTTTTATAATATTGATATAGACCCGATAAAAAATGATGATACAAAATCTGAAAATGAAAAATAAAAATATATTTCAGAATAAACTTAAAAATAAATTTAATAAAACAAAGGATAACAAAAAGATGAATAAATTATAAATATAAATACAGAAAATAATTAAAATCTTGATAAAAATAAATATAGTTTAAATTAAAAAAATAAACTAGATTAATTAAATAAAAAATAAAAAATAAATTTATAAAGTGAAAATGATATTGAATCTGTAGAATCAATTGTTAAAAATTCAAATTAAAATAAATAATAGTAATTTTTAGAACATATATAAAATAATGAATAAAATAAAGATGTGTGTCATAAAATCCCAAATGTTTCTAATATGAAAAAGTAAAGATCTATTTTATATCTAAGTTTAAAATGTATTTTTTAATAATTTTTACTTATTATAAAGTTTTATAAAATCTGAATGGTAATTACTTTAAGAAAAGGAAGATAAAATAATTAATGATTTGGTAAAAATGAATTTAGATGAAGAAAAATTAAAGTAATTAATTGCATAAAATTAATTAAGTATTATAACATTGCCTATCGATGAGGCAAAAAAAAAGTTACTAAAACTTTATTTTAGCTCTAAAAACATGGTTTTATAAAGAATAAAAAAAAACCAGTTGAAGGGAGAAAAAAAAAAGTTATAATAACAAAATTTGTAGGAATAGTTAGCCTCATAAAATAGTAATAAAATACATAATTTTATGGAAATTGTGGCTAATATGATGTAAAAAGTGTTTAAAAAAAATGATTATACACTTTTTTTAGATAAAAATAATGATTAACCTTAGAATAATAATTTAAAGTCATAAGCTTAACATTAATATTTATAATCTCAAAGTAGTAATATAAACTCTATTAGCGATTCATATTTGAATATATACAATTAGAAAAACGATAAAAAATAAAGTCTTGGATAAAATATAAATTTAAATAATAATAAAAATTTGTTTGTTTAAAACAATAGTAATATATCTTTCAATTCCTCTGATAATTTTCAAAAAAGTTTTTAAGCTAGAAATATATCTCCAGTTTAGCCTTAAAATAATAAAAATATAAATTAAACCCACGAAAATTAAAAAATAAATAGCCTCAAATTCGTCCCCGGCTCTAAAAGAAAAAAAACAATAATAAAAATTTCTCCACAATAAAAAAACCCCAAAAATCTTCTCAATAAGAATCCTTAAGTCAATAATTTTTAGCTTATACTTTAAAATTTAGACTCTCACGAAACAGAGTAAATAGAAGAGCAAAAAATATATTAATAGGTAAATTTGAAGCCTAGTTTTATTTAAGAAGAAAAATAAGAAAAATAAGAAAAAACAGAAGAAAAATAAGAACAAGAAAATTAATAGGAATTTAAAGCTATTTCACTTAAAAATAATAAAGTTAAATCCGAAGATTTGGGCGAAAATCATGTTATTAAAGAAGAACCTTTTTCTGACCTTGAAAAATCAATTGTAAATTAAACTGAAAATGTAGTTTGTTAGACAGATAATTAAAAATTAAATTAAGAAAAAGAATATAATTTAAATTAAAATTTAAAATAAAATTTGTTGCAGCAGGAAAAAAAACCGGAAATATTAAAATTGTCAAATTATCGTAGTTGTTTCAACTCGTTTTCAGAATAAAGTTAATCTTAAAATAACGGAGATTTTAGTAATTAAAAGCTGAGGACAACTGTTGGTTTCGTGAAATTCGAGAAAAATTAAAAAAAAAACTCTAAATAAAATAATTTCCCAGATTTCTAAAATGAAGAATTTAATCATATAGCTTCCTAAAATCCAGGTGAATGTAAACAATAAAAATAAATTAAAATATTTATAGTATCTTGATTTAGAAAATTTAATAAATTAATTTTTAATTTCTTAAAATAATATTTTAATAGGCTAATCTCAGATGCCATACCCCTACTCAAATTTTTCAAGTCACCAAACTATAAACCAGAAAAAGTAATAGATCTACAAAAGAATTAAATAGGTAACTTAATTGATAAGAAAAAACAAGAGATAAAAAACAATTTTAGGATTAATTTAAGAACAAAAAAGAAATTTCGAAGATTTGAACGAATTAAACCAGTCTATAATTAGTGAAAGTCCAGATAAAAGTGATAAAAAAAAATCTATTATATTAAATCATAACCAAATTAAAGATTTATAACAGTAATATAAAAAATCTTCATTTGCCCCTTTTTCTAATAAAAGTTCATCTTAATAAGAAAAAGCTTAAAATACGAAAAAATTGGAATAATAAACGATAATACAAATTTCTCCTTAGTGTTAGCATCCTAGCTACAGTATTAGTGATATTAAAGAGGTAATTATAATTTTTTCTAGTATATATTATAATATAAAATAATTGATATATATTTAAAATGAAAGATATAATTTTTTATATTTTTTTATATTTTTTTTAATTTTTAGTATTTAAGTTATTGCATAATCTTCAGAAAAATTTCTGTTATTCCATGTCCGGCTTAAGATTGTGAAGTAATTGTTAATGACAATATAATTAAAAAGTACACTACACCTGAAGTTTTACAAGAATACAAGTAATTGTAACATGAACATTAAGAAAAGAAATTGAAATTAAAAAAACTTAAATAGAAATAAAAATTACTTAAAAAACTTGAACTTAAAAAATTCAAAGAAGAAGAGAAAAAAAACATGGAAGAATTTTAAAAAAAGAACTGGATTGATAAACTTACAACCAAGTTAAAGCCCTAAGACAATTAAAATTTAATTTTACACGATTCTGCTTTTAAGTCTAAAAATATGTCGCCAAGTAAAACAAAAAATAAAAGATTATAACATTAAAAAGAAAAAAAAATAGACAGAATGGCTTAATCTCAATAATAATCTTATTCTTCAAATTTTAAAAAAACTCAATTTAACTAAAATAAACTGAGATCTCTCAAAATTCGGAAAATCAATTCCTTAGATTAAATTGATGAAAATAATAACGATGAAGAAATAATGAATAAATCAAGTTTTATTTTGAAAAAAAATGTAACATAAAAATAAAATTAAAATGATGAATAAAAATCCAATTCAACCTTTGAAAGTCAAGAACTTAATGGTATACATATAATTTAAATAAATAATTAACTAATAACATGATATATTTTACATATATTATAATATAATGTAATGTTAGTTAAATGTAAAAAATTAGCAAAACAACATCAATTTTTTGTATTTATCATATATAACTTATTTTTTATATTTTACTATTTAGTATTATTTATTTTTTATCATTTTTTCTTAGAAAATAATGAAATAATGAATTAACTTAGAATGAATTGCCCTAATTGCAAAAGTTTAATGAAAAAATTGGCAACTTCTAATCAATAAATTTGTTCGAATTGTTAGCAGCCAATTTGCTGGCAGTGTAAAAAACTAATTCTGAATAAAGAGACTCATTTCGAAGGATTAAGTGGCTGTAATTTATTTGACAATTAGACAAATTTTGTAAGAGTAAATCAGTTCGTCCAGGAAAATATAGAAGAAGATTCTTATAAAGACGACGAAACAAAAGAATATTTAAAAAAAATTTTAAGTGAAAATATTATTTTCCTTCTTTTTAAATACATTTTTACATTTACTGTGTTCGATATCCACAGAAGAGTCCTAAATTACAGGTGTTCCTTGTACTAATCTTAAGAATAATAAAACAAAATTTTTTCTAAATAGGCACTTTAAATGTTAAATATTACTTAGTAATAAACTCAAAATACCACTTATAATAATGAGTGTGATAATGACGAAAATTAATAATATAATTAACAATAAAATTAAAATGAATAATTGGTATAGAATAATGATGATGCTGCTAATTATAGTTATTGTAGACTTTTTTGCGAATTAGTGTTGGGCTAAGGATTGGGTAAGTAGTTATATATCTATTTTTATAATATAAATAAATTTTATTAATATATAAATACATTTTATAATAATAAATAGAATAAATTAATTTCATTTATTTAGAAATTAATTCAAATTTTAATTAAAAGTGTTTTAATTTATTTTTTTATAGGAGATTATTTCAGAACAATATTATTTTCACCGCTAATTTTTCTCCTGGGGCCTATTTTTTTCGCAGTTTTTGGATTATTTTTTTACTTTATAATTTTTTATTCAAAACTTAACCGAAGTTGGTATGTATCTATATTATACTGTATTCCTCTATGCATTATAAGTACTTTATTAGGAAGTATTATTAGCTTTCCTGTTTATTAGTATATAATGGGTCATAATACTGCTGAATTTTATTAGCGTCTTTCAAATACAGTATAAGACAAAATTAGAATTTAACAAAAATATTAGCATTATCAAGGTTTATTAAAATAGTATAAAACTAATATAATTAACAAAATTTCTGGAAAGAATGTCAACGGAAGTTTTTTAGAACAAGATGGAGAATACTTTGAATTTGAAGATGAAATGAATTTTGACGATGATTCTAATATGAGTTATGAAATTGAAATAGAATCATATGAAGGGGAAAGTGAATAAATATAATCAGAAATACCTATTTGAAAATTATAAAATAATTTACTTGTCAATATTTATAATAATTATATTAATTTATTAAAAAATTAATTTTATATGTCTAAATTGAATTTTAATTATTATCATATATAAATGAATCCTTAAATTTTCCCTTTATAAAAATAATTAATTACTATTATTTTAATATAAAGCAATTAAAAAATTATCAAATAAACTAAAATGCAAAAATACAAGAAATAAAGTAATTAATTAAATTTTGTTAACTAAAAAAAAACATTAAAGCGAAAAATCATTTCACTTCATTTAATTTAATTTAAAAATAAAATAACATAAGAAAAAAAAAAAGAAGATAAAAAATCCACACATTACCTAAAAATGAGTTAAGAATTTTTAACTAATAAAAACAATAAGAAATAATCTGCTTTCCAAAAATATATGGACAGGTGCCTAGATGACTTTGAAAGCTGCATAGGTTCCCCCTATTACGAATGTGAGCTTCCATTTGGAGAATAAAAATGTTAAATTTAAAATTAAAGTGATGTTATTAAAGTATTCGAAAAAAAACCTTAATTCAATAAGTTAAATATTGCACTTACTCGAGAACATTTATATATTATTTAATATTATATTCAGCACTAATATTTAAAAACTACTAACAAATAACTTTGTTATTACTTTATTTTAGCTATTCTTTTAAATCTCCAAGATTTAATTAAAGAAATTGAATCTTTTATCAAAAAAAATTAGTAAATTGAATTAACCTTTACTGAAAATATAGAAATGTTAACTGCATACGATATAATTTTTGAATACTATGATAGTAATGATGAAAATTAAGAATCAGGTGAGATAATTTTAAACAATTTGTTGAAATCAAATCCTAAATTTATTATTGATAATTCTCCCAAAATCGTTCAAATATATAAAAATATGAAGGGAATTAGTTTCAAAAATCTGATAGAAAGGTAGGTGAAATTAATTTATTTGTAAGGTAAAGAATTGGATGTTGAAAAGTATAGAGGACTTTTTTTGCTAAAATATGATGATAAAGAAGACAAAAAAAAGAAAGTAGAAGAGTTTTTGAAAAAATTAGAAGGACTAAAAACTGTGGTAAAAGACAAGGAAATACAAGAATTAAAAGAATAAAACAAAATGTTATAAGATTAAAACAAAGAGCTTTTAAAAAAATTTAATGAACAAAAAGAAAAAACCGCCAAACTTACACGTG
This sequence comes from Pseudocohnilembus persalinus, assembly GCA_001447515.1. NCBI lineage: Eukaryota > Ciliophora > Oligohymenophorea > Philasterida > Pseudocohnilembidae > Pseudocohnilembus > Pseudocohnilembus persalinus. Next base: position 139,475 of record LDAU01000103.1, read on the forward strand.
ATTACGAAAGATAATTGAAAGTAGAAATAGACAAAATTTAAGAATAAGCCGGCATGCAAATACTCTTAAATTAAAGCAATTTATCATTGCCCCAACCCAGATCAAATATTGCAAGTTAAGTATAACCTTAATAATTTGTTAATAATAATAATTCAATTTATGATAATAATGTTTCTAATTCTAATTATTATAATAATAATAATTCTAATTATGATAACAATAACAATAGTAATTCGAATTAAGTATCAGTTTCTTATTAGCCCCAATAATTAGCACCAAAAATAGGTGAAGATATCGTAGGAATACATCACAATGATAATTTTTGTTAAGGTACTTGTAAATAATCCATTGCTGTGCATAAATGTGGCTGTCGGGTATGTAGAACTTGCCTTTCTTATTTTATTGCCGTTAAAGACTATTAATAAAACTTAAGTAAGTATAAAGAAAAATGCTGGGTATGTAAAAACTAATTCTTTTCTGATGAAGATTATATTCCTTTATCTTGAATTTTCTTAAGTTTATTCATAATTTTGAACTTGAAGTTTAATTAAAAAATACGAAAAAATTTATAATTTATATATTTTTAGTATTTTAAAACAGTTTTTTCATTTATTTGTTGAATATATTAAACTATCAAAATAATTGAATGTTTAAATGTTAAAGTTAAAAGTATTGTTTCTTTTATTAATAAAAATAAATAAACAATTAACTACTATTTTATTTTTCTGATAAATTTTGATATTTTAAGTTCTAATTATTTAACTAGAAACACTAAAAAATAATTTAAGCTATATAAATTTGGTTATTTATATAAAAAAAATACTAAAAATAAAAAATAATTTAATAAATTAATATAACTTAATATGGATATTATTTAAAATTAAAAAATTTCAGTACAAGAGGCCTAAAAGCAAGAAAATGAGCAATAATAAATTAATTCAGAATTATAATGCTACAAATATGCCAACTTTAAGAATCTGACAAAAGAATAATAAATATAATTTTAGCATATTCATTAATCGATAAAAAATAGTGAAGAAAACCCATCTATCGGAGAACAATAATTAAAAATTTTCCGACTTCCAAATTCTAAATATCAACTGCCAGATTCTTTAAAAATATGTTAAAAAATTTCTTATGATACTTAAAAGTATGATTTTTAATCAATTCCTATGGAAATTCTTGGACTTGAAAAACCCGAAGATTTAATAAATTTTTAAGGAGAAAAAAATCCCTTTTCCTATGATTATGCGAAATGGCTAAGAACAAAAATGGCAAAGTCTAAATTGGTAGAAAAGATTTATACATCTTTTATTAAAGAAGTAATAGGACCGCATATTATGAAATTATTAAAAGAAGATATAGAAAAAACTGAGGAGTTACAATATTAAGAATATTTGCGTTCTTTATAGTAAAAGGAAAATAAAAATATAAGTATAGAATAATAAATTGAGCAAAATGATGATGAAAGCATGATAAATATTTAAAAAAAATAAGACAGTTCGCTCTAAAATTCTCAAATTCAAGAAAAATTATCGGAAATGTAATTAGATGAATAAAAAAGCGAAGCTGAAAAACTTAAAATTACGAAAAAATTAAGAAGAAATTTAAAAAAAAAATGTTACAATAAATTTTAATTAATGTATTAATATCCACCTACTTTAAGAGTCCACCCAAGTACAAATCCACCAAAACCTTTAGGAAAAGTCCATAGAGACGCAGAATTTGGCCACTAACCTGGTACATATCATATTTTTAACACAAATTTTATAAAAAAAGTATATAAATGTATTAAAATCCAATATTTTATATATATATACATACATATAATTATATAATAATATATTATTTTTTACTCGATTTATTATGACAGTAATTAATAATTTTAAATAAATTATATAATTCAAATTATTTATAGAAAAATTTTATTTTTATCATTTTTATAGATATTTTTTTTTCGATCGAAGTGTAAATTTTATGAAAAAAGTTTTAAAATTAAAATTTTATTTTATTTATTTTTTAAAAAATAGGAGAGATAAATTTTTGGATGCCTATAACTAAAGCCGAAGGAGGAGCCACATTATGGTGTGAAACTGAGCCGCTTAAAGGTGATTTTTAGCCTTTTGTTTTAAATTATGGGGAATTAAATAGATTTTGGGGTGTAAATTGCAGACATACATCAGGAGTAAATGATACAGGGAAAACAAGAATAAGTTTTGATTTTAGAGTAGCACCACAGCTTACATTTGATAAAGAATGGGCCTTACCATAAACCCATTATCATAATTGGAAAGTTTGCGAAATAGATTTACAAAATAGCAATGAGATTTGAAAATCTATAAATTAAATTAAGGAAAGAAAATAAAATTAATAAAAAACAGATTTAAAATTTTTTTTTTTAAATATAATTTTTCAATTTATAAATTTTCTGTGTGTATATATCTAAAATGTTATTTGAAAATATCTATTAAATTTTTCGGACTTTTTTTTAGAATTTAAATTACATTAAATACCCAATTACTAGTATTATATATATAAAAATAAAATATATTAAAATAGAAACAAAAAAATAATAAATAAAAAATTATAGATATGATTTAAAACCTATAAAGTGCAAATTAAGATTAAGATTTATAGGAAATAAGTGTTTATTTATAAAATTTAGAAGAACCAATCTCAATTAAAGATTTAAAAAATAAATTTAAAGGCATTGATTCGAGTAAGATTAATAAAGTATTAAAAGATTTAGAAGATTAAAATTTATTGTAAATAAATTTACTACAATATAATTAGAAATGAAACAAATTTTAATATATTTTATGTCAAATTAACTTAATATTTTATAATATAACTTTAGAAATTTGATAAACTTAGCTTTACCTAAGTTTTCTGAAGTTTCTAAAGCCTCTCTAGATTATATCAAATATGATTCAGAAAATAAATATAAAGAATAAAATGAAATTGGTAAAACATAAAATAATGGAAATCAAGAAAATTAAGAAAACTAAAAAAATATTTAATAATAAAAAAATTTAGATAATTCATAAGATAATCATTAAAAAGATAAATAATTGGAAGATTATTCTGACTAAGAATTATACTTATTAGAGTAAGAATTAATTTAATAAAAAGAAAAATTAAATAAGGATAAATTTAAAGTAAATTCTAAAAAAAATTTGATAAAGGCAATATAATCTTTCAATACCATGAAAGTAATTTTTTTTCACTAAAATAGTATAAAAATTTAATTTAAGCATTGTATATATTTTATTCTTTTTTATAATTAATTTTAAAATAAAAAGGAAATTTGTAATGTTGTTTTTGAAAAATATGCTGAAATAAATAAATTAACATTAAATGAAGTTTGTGATTAATTTGGCATAGAATAAAAAGATAGGGAAATATGAATTATTTTTTGTTATATACAATTAAAACATTATCTATTTTGTATTTTTATAATAGTATTAATATTAAATTATTATAATTTATTAATGTCTTTTTTAAATTATTTTTTAATAAAAAATTTATTAATTTATAAATATAAATATATGAATAAAGTTGTAGATAAATATTTATTTTTATAATTTTTTTCTATTTGTATAATTGAGACAATTATATACTTTATATCATTATTTCTCATTATCATGTTAACTATCTATCGAATCCTCTTTATTTACAGGTAATTAATTATATTATTATTCTTAGTTTTTTCCGTTAAATTAATTTTCTTTTTATTATTTTTATTACATTAGTTCGAGTTCTTTTTAAATTCTTTATTAAATTTGGAAATTAGGATCTTTTTTAGCTGCTTCTTTACAATCATTTATTCTATTATATGTAAACTAAATAATGATTAAAATAAAAACCAAGCCACATATTACATAGTTTATTTTTATATTTAATTTTTAAGCTTAAATTTATTCCACATCTATATGAGCACATTCAAATATACATTCTACATATTTTTCACCAAACCTTTTAAATTCATAATCGGTTTCTTATTTGCATTACCAATAACTCAAACCTATATTTTTTTTTACATTGTATCCAAATTTCTAAATTAAAAATTTTTAAACATTAATATATATATACATATTTTATTATAATTTTAAAGTTATAATATATTTTTATTTATTACTCCTAATTTTTTAATTTTTTGTTCAATTCTTTAATCTTAATACGATTAGTCTAAGTAATATATTAACCTTTAATAATAATAAGAATGTTTAAACATGCAGTTATTGAATTTTTCCTTTAAACTTTTTAATTTTTCATTTGTAATTAAATTATTAAACTAATCCTTTTATAAAAATTATTCGCAATTTAATTCATTATAATAACACTATTTTGTTGACTAAAATGATCTTTAGGTAGTTATATTAATAAATGCAAAAATAATTATTAATACAAATAAAATTCTTAATTATTTATTGAACATTCTTCTTTTATTTTTGAAATATATTTATTTTATCTTTATTAATATTAAAATTATTATTGGAAATTAAATTGATCATAACTAATATAGTATAAATGCAATTTCAACAAATGTACATTCGAATATTATTTTAATGTGAAATTGAGTGAAATAATACAACCTATAATTATTATCCACTTACAAAAAAAAATTATATTTTATAAAAATTTTAAGGATTCTATTTAAAAAAACTATAAATGTAAATTAATAAAATATATACTTTAATAAAAAATTTAAAATAAATAAAATAATAAAAAAAATAATTTATCTAAATTATAATAGAGTTTAATTTAATTTTTTTATTAATGTAGCTTATAATTACAATTATTTTCAACACTTCAATTCCATAAATAGACTATTATTAAAACCATTTAAAATTTAATCTCAAATAATAATTGTATATAATAAAATATGTATAGTAGCACTTTATCTAATAAAATAAAATTATTAATACTATTTTGTTAATAAATTTATATTATGGTATTTATAACGTACAAAATACTAATTTAATATATTTTAGTAAAGAAAAAATAATAATATAAATTCGGCATTTTTTCTATACTTTTAAATTATTACTCCAATATTTGAGAATGAAAATACTAAAAATAAACTATTAAATTAGAATTAATGTAAAATTCCTCATTAAAACTATAACTGATTAGAATTTATTAGATTAAATAATACGAAAAATTTAATATATTTATTATATATTAAACATTAATAATTTTTAATTAATTATATAATTAACTATATATAAATAAATAATTGTTAATTGGATTTAAAAAATATATAAAATTAAATAAATTAAATTGATATTATCAAAATTTTTTATATATTTAATAAATAATTTGTATTTCGCGAACTAGATGGACTTAAAAAATTAATTGCTTTTTCTTAATTTAATTGCGATGCTACTTAATTATTTTAAATATAATATTAACAACAATCTTTAAAATTTAGTAATAATAAAATAAGTAAATGAAAATATAATTTAATATAACATTTTATAGTATATTTCAGTAATTAATTTTCTTTTAAATTTTTAATTCCCTTATTTTTAACTTTATATAATTGTAATTAAAGTTTAATTTTAAAATTTATGTAAAAAATTGTGTCTATACATATAATTTATTAGAATTTATTAGTACAATTATACTTAAAAATATTTAATTAAAATATAAATAATTAAAAATTAAAAAATAAAAAATAAAAAAAAATTTAAGAATGGAGCAAATTTATGAAAGACACTCTAGATAATTTAAAGAACCTATGAAATAGTATTTTAACTGGTAATAATAACATTAAAAGAAACATTATTAATATTAAGATGAAACTTTAATTTACATCAAGATGATAATTAAACACTTTACAATTATAATACTAAGATAATAATATCTTAAAATTAATAAAATTGAATTTGAGGTTTAATTTAAATAAATTTCAAAAAAATATATACTTGAATCATAAATAAAATTAAGGATAAAAATTAATTCATGATAACTTAATGATAAATAAATTACTCTTTTAATCTATACATCATTTTTTTCTATTAAATATATATTTATTTTTAATATAAAAAGTGAAAGAAAGATATAAGAAGTAAAGGAAAAATTAGAAAAAAACTAAAATGGTTAATACATATTTTATCAAAAAAGATGGAAAATATTAGAATTAGAACATTATTACAGAAGCAAAATGGTAGAAATTTAAACAATGGATATATTAAAAAAAGAAAATATTTAAAGATATGGTGTTACTTAAACCTATGAAATACCTGCCGACAAATTAAAATAATATATAGATAAAAATTATACTTTTGATAATTTAGAAAAGTAAATGGAAATTTACTATTTAATTGAATAGCTTAATAAAAAATTGGAAAATTTAAATTAATAAATAAAGGATAGTCAGGTCATTTAGACCATTAATAATCAATACAAATAAAATTAAAAATAACTTTAAAATGATTTATTTAAAAGGGCTGAATTTATCAGAAATCAAAACCAGATATTTAGCCAATAGTAAAATGAAGAAAAGAAAAAAAAGAACTAAAAAAACCCTAACAAAAAATACAAAAACTGATTACATATAAATTTTTTGATTTATTATTTATTTTAGTTTTAATACTTTTTTTTACAAATATTTTCAATTCAAGTTTACATTAATATTAACTACATATATATTATTAAATAAAATTTATCAGAATTGGTCTCTTAAAATATTTTCTATGATTTAAATTTTAAATAAAAAAAAAAGTAGAAAATAATTATTTATGTAAAAGCATTCATAAAAACAAGAAGATTACCATTTTTTTAATAAACATTTATAAAATATATAACAGGTATCAAATAATTAGGTTAAGTAAGTTATTCTGATAATTCTTCATAGAATAATTATTTTATAATTAAAAATTATATTATTATTAATATTTTAGGAATTTTATTAAAAGTACTGTAAATGAAGGTATTTTAAGAGATTTCTATCATTCATCATAAGTAGTAAATTGGAAAGTTCAAGGCTTGTAATAAAAGGTTATTTAGTAACTTAATTAATTTCACCCACAGAAATAAGAAATTTAAATACCAAAATAAGGTATGTAATTATTAAATAAATTTTTATTTTTTAAAAAATCATTAAAGAAAAAAATATTTTTAAGTTTTAGAAAATTAAAGAAAATTAGAATTCTGTATTTATGAGCCTAATTCAATGAAAAATGCAAAAAACTTACATAAATGTGGTTGTGTGAATATTATCAATAAATATCAAAAAGATTGTGATAAATTAAGGAAAAAAAATTATTAAAGTAAATAGTAGAACTTTATCAATTAAAATTCAAAAACTTAATTCAAAAATATATAAAAATCTTTGATAAATCAAGCTGAATTTATAAGAATTAATTATGAATAACTCTAAAATCCATAAAATAGTCATAGTAAAATTTAAAATAAAAATCAGCAGTTTTTCTAGAAAAATAATAACTTTAATAAAATAAGTAGAAAAAAAAGTGTAAAAAAAATGTAAACTTAATGATTGAAATTGTTTTAATGAGATTATAGTAACATATTATAATATATATAATTGAAATATAAATAAAAACTTTACTATTAATTTATCAAAATTATAAAATTTAGGATTAAATAAATACTAACATTCACATTTGTGTTTATATTAACATATTTTTATTCTAATTTGCCATGTTCATTATTTAAGATCTGGATCTTTTCCTAACGCTTTTTCCTAACTATTCTTTCATCTTTAAATATATTATTATAATTTAATTACAATTTATTTTTGAATCATATTTTAAATAATTAGATATAAAGATAAAATAAATTAATATTAATAAATAAATAATAAAAGTATGAATTTTAAGTACCTCTTGATATGCCTATTCTATTTCTTCATACATACAAACATGCGAAGTTCTTTTTATTTCACTATTATCTTAATGAATAGCCTGACTATTTTTTTGCGTACAATTTTTATCTTATTATTAAATATTTTAAAACTATTATAAGGCTTAAAGATTTTAAGAATCAGAGCCATCTAAGTAAATTAATTTAATCAACAAAATAATTTTTAAAAATATAAAAATTAATAAGAAAATAAAATTTAAAATTTTAGTTATATAATAGAAAATATAAAAACTAAAAAAATTTGAAATTTTATTATATTCTTACTTAAATTAGAAAACCTTCTGTAATGTATTTAAAAATTTGAATTCTATTTTTAAGAACTGTTTTCTTTTGAAACATTTGCAGTATTTGCTTGAACATTTAAAAATGAATCTTAATTTCTAATGTTTTAAACTAATTTTTCATTTTATTAAGAAAGATTTTCTAATTTTTACACCAACCAATTTTTGTCATTTTCAAAATTATTAATCAAATAATAAGTAAACTTAATATTTATAAAAAGTTAACATGGGCCACAAAATATTGTTAAATCTTAATTTATTTAATTTTTATAATTTTATTTATCTTATTTTTCTTTTTGATTTTTTTATGAATCTATTTTCTGTTGATTTAAGTGCTTGCAATTTTTGCAATTTATAAAAAATTAAGCATCATCTTAATTTTCCTCATTTGATTTATTTTTTATTGTATTATAATCTTCTATAAATTATTTATATTATGTTTAATAATTTTCAAAAATTTCTTAATACAATTCATTGCTATTTATTATCAAGTCTTAATAATTTATATTTTTTTAGCCATTTTTACTGTCAGAATTGTTTTTAAAATTCATTTCATTTTAATTATTAGAATTGTTAACAAATTATTCATCATCAACTTTATTTTAATTTAATCTTAGAACATTATTATTTTATTGTTAATTTATTTAGTTTAGAATATCTTAAGAAGTTTCTTTAAGGGCACCTCCTTGATAATTGAAATCTTTATTTTAAGTTGATAATATAAAACTTAAAGGTAAAGTATTGGTATTTCTATTTGAAACAGAGTCCATATTATAGTTTATGTTATTTTGCAAATTTTAAGGTGATATTTATAAAATTCTTTTATGTAAATTATTATAATGCTAAGATGGCTTTATATCAGATATATTGATAATTTATTTTTGTTATTTTTTAATTTCTTCTTCACTTTCAGGCATATCTTTTCTCAAGAGATTCTCTTAATTCTGATTTTAAATATTGTACATAATTTATACTTTATCCAATATTTCATATGAGAAATTATGTAAATTCAAAAAATAACCATCTAAAAATTCTTTAAAGCTAATACCACAAATTTATTCTTCAAAAATTATAAAATTTACTAAAATTTTATTTGGATTAATTATATTTATTATTTAAAATAAAATTATTACCCACATTCAAATTACTAAACTTAGATTTAATGGCTGACTATCTTCTATTAATATCACACATTAAGTCAGTTTATAAATTCTAAATTTTTGTTTGCTGTTGTTCTTGTAATTATTTTTGCGATAATTTTTCAATTTATTTATAATTTGCCAATTGTTATTCAAAATTAAAAACAGACTAATTTAAGATTTTGTTAGAAAGCCTAAAACTTTCATCTAACATTTCCGTAAATAATTTACAAATATCCAAGACATTATCTTAAGAAATCAAATTTTAACTTTATTATACTTATTACTAATCCTACAAAAAACTTTTAAAATCAGTAGATTTTTAGGACTAGCTTTCTTTTCCAATCCTAACTGTTGTACTTGGTTTGCCATAATAAGAATTGTTTTGGAAATCCGTATTTTTATTTTATGATGAATTTAGGTTTTATGAATCTGAAATATTCTAATTTATTTATATAAAATATAAAAAAATACATTAATAATTAAAATGAAAATACAATACAATAAAAAATTATAAATATTTTTAGTGGCAAAGTTATTTTTACAGAATAATGGGATTTTTTTGTAGAAACACTTAATGGTAAATTCTCAATTTTGTTGTTCTATAAATTTTGTTAGTAATTTTATTTATCCTTCGAAATTTGCTATGATTTTTATTCATTTTAAGAATTCTATTATTTTATTAATTCCTAATTTTTGCTAATTGTACACTTTTTAAGTTGAAAATATTTATCAACTATTTGTTGTGGTATTTTGGATTATTATATAATTGATTCAGAAACTTCTAATAAGTATTGAAAAATTTATGAGCTATCTTAAAATTTTCCACTATTCATTTTTAAAATATTAAGATATTTGTATAATTTTTATTTCTCTATGTTATATTTAAATATAATGACTTATTCAATTTTATAATTTTTTTTTTATTTGAATTATTTTTTAAAATTAAATATAAAATAAACTGTTTAATTTATTTTCGTGTGGGAAATATAATTAATTGGTAAAATAAAATTTATTTTAAATAAATTATTTTAACGATACAAATATAATATGTAAATATTATATTCTGTGAAAATAGAATATAATTTTTATTTTTTAATTAATTAAAGTAAAAGAATACAAACTGATAAGACATTTTAAGAATATAATACAATTAATTATAAATTTTTATATTATCATCTTAAAATAAAATAATAAAACTTAAATAAAAATACAATATCTAAATTATTTAGATTTTATAATCTAAATAATATTTCAAACTCTATTATACTTATAACTAATATTCTTAAATATCATAATATTATAATTTTAACTCAGTCTTTGGAGGTAAATTTGGGTTCAAGAACAAATAAATTATCACACTTTTTTTAAAAATTAAAATTATTTCAAATATTAAGAATATATTTTTAAATTTTATTTTATTATATTAATAGAAATTAATATTAATTACTAAATTTATATTTAAATAAATTTTACATAAGGGCAATATTAGTCATTTTCTTCAAAATCATTCATATTTTTGGTAAATATTTTTTCACAAGCTTTACATTTAAAAGTCATATCTGATTCGTGTTTTAAATAAACATGATCTTCATTTACATCATGGCAAAATTAACAATCAAAAAATTTATCACAACATTCTGTTTTAACTTGTACTTAAATGTTAGTAATATGTTTGCACATTATTTATTATTTAGATTTATTTGTTTTTTGTAATTTTTGTATATGTTTTTTTATTCTTTTTAATTTTAATATTCTTAAGGTAATTTAAGAAAGATAAAATTTATTAAATTATAATTAAAATATTTTTAATAGAATTGTTTTTTCTAAGTTTTTAAATATATCTTTTAATTTTAAACATTAATTTATTTTAATTTTAACCATATTGAAAAAAATATCAAATTATTTAATCTATAATTAAAAGATTTAAAAACATATAGTTTTAGTACCTTTGGTAAATTTATTATATTATACTATATTAAGTAAATTATATTATAAATTAATTGTATTTTCCTATACATTTAATAGTGGAAAGTAACAATATAAAAAAAATACGTATGTTTTATATATAGTTTTTGTTCATTTTTTACAAATTAAATTATTATGTTTTTATCATTTTTAAGCATAACTATAATAAATATTATATATCTATTCGTATACATATTCTAAAGTATTCCATATCTTTTTATTATAAGGCAATTATCTAGTAATCAATAAGTCCAATATTCTTTTTTTAAGTAACCTTTTTCTAAAATGAATTTACCTTCTTTATATTTTTAAGATTCATCTTGAGCTGAAACCTATTTATATTAATTCAATAGATCTTTAATTTTATAAATTAGAATTTTTTAATAAATAAAAAATGTAGAGTCTATAGTTGAATAAAAATTATTTTTACATATTTCCAACCAACAACTTAGTGACAGTCTACAAATAAAAATTTATAATAAATTTAATAAGATATTTTATAACTTTAACATAAATATATTTTACTTTTGCAATATAGATCACAGACTTCGTGTATACCAGAAATAAGCTATCTTTCTTATATTTCCCCACATTGTATATTAATTCTAATTATTTATAATATTAATTATAAGATCTTTATTATATTTAAAAAAAAATTGTATACATTATAATATTAATGTATTTTACACGTTATTAAAAAGATAGGCTTTTCCATTTCTTCCTTTGAAAGCCTAGTAAATTTTTATTATTAATAATCATTTTTTATTAAATATTTTTTTATTTTTTTTGTAATTTTAATATTTTTTTACTTTAGAAATCAGTTCATTATATGAAGCTAAGTGAATACTACATGTATTGCAAGTATAAATGTTATTTCCTTCTATGTAATTTAAAAATAATCTGCCCATTTTATTTAGTCTTTATTTGAATTGGTTTTTTTATCCTTGTTTTTTAATTTTTATTTTGTTTTATTATTTAATTTTTATTTTAATCTATTATTTAATGAAATCTATTATATTAATTATATTATTTAATTAAGGAATTTTTTCTAAATAAAAATTAATCACATACATTTATGTAAATAAATATTATAGAATAAAAATCAATACTTTTACAGTAAACTCTATTATAAGCTATAATATATTTTTCTTTTATGAATATATATAAAATATAAGTATAAATCATTTTAAATTTTAATTTTTAAATAATAAATTTATAATGTCTATCTAAAAAAGCAATTTTTAATATTCAAAAATCCTTATTTATATAATGATCAAAACATAATTACTTTTTGTATTATTTTGCCTTTTATAACTATGTTTATAATTTAGGATTATTATTATAAATTTTTTTATGTATTTTTAAAAGTTAGTCAATGTTGAACTAGGGATAATAAATTTCAAAATTATTTTATTTATCAAACTCCAAAAACATAATTTCGTAATCACTAGGCTGATACTAATTAATATTAACTACAAATGTATTTCTAACCTTTTAAAGATTAGAGCTTAACTTTGATTTTCTATTATAAATGGGAGCAAAATGAATATAATCATTTACACTACTTTTCCTTTATTAATCCCAATTAAATAATGAATTTTGACTTTAATTATAGTTTTATTCCTGAAATTAAGGTTTAAAATTATAACTTTTTTGTTTTTGTATGCTGTTTCTTGGTTAAATTTGTTTTGTAATTGACTGTCTTTTTTTTTTGTTTTTTAAAAAACTACTTAAAAAGCCACCTTTGTAATATTGCTAATGTTACTTTTATTTTTAATAGAAATTATCTGTATAATTTTGAAAAATGTTTTAACTTATGTCAGAGATTTTAGTTTTACTTCTTTAATGGTTTTTTTAAATTGTATTTAAATTTGAAGTTTATGAACTAAATGTATAGTACCTATGAAGAAATGTATTTATTTAGTTATTCTGTTTATTTTATTATTTTTTCAAAGCACAAGTTTGCTATTTCATTTGATCTGATATTATTTATTGTAAATATTTAATAATAGTTTATTATTGAATTTGATTTATATTTTATTCAATTGATTTGTGACTTGGTTATTTTGAGAGCTTCAAATTTGTTTCATGTTTTTAACATTATTTAGTATAATTATTTAAGGTATTGGAATCTAAATCCTTATTTACAATAAAAAAATTAATTTTAATAATCCCGACCTGGGCGCATTCCTAAGAATAATTTGGTCAAAAATCCCGGCATGCCGGGTATTTTATAAAATTGCCATTTTATATTCAAAATAATTATGTATTAGTTAAATATTTTTTCGCCAAACAAAAATGAGTAAATAACGCTTGATACAATCTATAATTAAACTAATATACATTATAAATTATGAAATGTCAATTCTGATATCAAATAAAATATTTAAAATGATCCAAATAGCGAGTTATATCATAAAAATAATATTTTAAATTAAAATATAGGTATAAAATTGTCAAATAATCGAAGATTACATTTAAGTAAAAAATGGTTAAGACTCTTGATAAAATTTGTTTAAGTAATTTTATATAATAGCATTAGCATAAAGTAGCTATTTTATATACGGATAAAAATAATAAAGAATTTAAAAATTCAATTTTATTTTATATCACTATTTTTAAATTTAATTTTTTATTTGTCATTACTAAAAAATTTATTAATTTTTTTAATTTTTCTGATTTTAGTGCCTTTTTTTTTTGTAAAAAAATTTAAAAAACAAAATATTCAGGTATAATAATGTATTTTTACTAGAAAATAGCCTATATTTCCTAGCATCGCATGCCGGGATTAATTTTTAAAAATGGGTGATTTTTCCCAGCATAAAATTTTTTGCCAAGCAGTTTCCCAACAGCGCCTAGGTTTTATTTATAATTTAAATAAATACTAAAAAATATATTCCAATTACCGAATTTTCTTAATTTTATTCATTAAATTATTCTAAATCATTTATTTTTAAGTTGTTAATACTTTATTTTTTTTAGGCTTCCTAAATTTTTGATAACTTTTTTGAGGGAGTTAATAAATTCAAATTATTATGAGAAATTTAGTTATTGATCTTCTGTATTTGAAATTCCTATATTTCTGAAAAAGAATTTTAGAGGTTATTATCTTAAATTGATTATTTTATAGTAATTTTGTCTAAATTACTAGCATAACTTAAATTATCTACTTTACTAATTATATTTTCTTTTTATGAATCAGATTCATCAGTTTGAGAATATAAGTCAGAATCTGAATTAAATGAAAATTCCTCAGTCTCTGGATAAATATTAATATATTTTTATCTAAAATGTTCATTTAATATTGTATTATTTTCAATCATTTAATATGCATATATAATTTCATCTTTTTTTAAAGTTCTTAAATATCTACTTCTTTGTTACAAAATTTATTTATCTCTATTATTTTTTATTGCTAATTTATATCTTTTTGGATTGTATACTAGTAAATTACAGTTTTCTTCATAATGAAAAGAATTTTTACAAATAATGCATTTTTAAGAAATGTAATTTGTCTTACCGCTGTATAAGATTTAATCCTATAAATAATTAAATTTTTCATATTCTTAAGGATTATATTTTAAAACATTTAGGAATCCTTATCTTTTTATTTTACATATATTTGAATATATTGTACTTTTAGCAGAATAATTGGCTGGCTGACCAGTGAAAAAATTTCCTAAACAAAATAAATCCCCTTCTTTTAATTCTTAAAACACATGTATTTTTTTGTTTCCTTCTAATTCTTATTATTGATTAATAAATAGATCAACTTTTCCTGAAACTACATAATATAAATAAATATCTTACTAATCATATTAATCTAAAATAATTTCTTAAGCTACATAAGAAACTTCTTTAAATATATTTTTATTTTAATACACCATTTCTAATGTTTTTTGAGAAAAATTTTTGCAAAGAGGCTTGAATTTCTATATTAATGCAATATTAATTTAATTTTATATTTAGTTACTAAGATTTTCCGGTAATTAATCTAAAACATGTTTGGCTTTTTAATTTATCGTAATTTATTTATTGGCCTTATAACTATGCTCTAATTATTATCTAACCTTTGTTTAAGTATGTTAATCTAATGATTTGTTTTTCATAAATATATTCAATATTTCCAAATTTGTTTAATATTCGGCAGAGTTTTTAGTTAAATTTTTAATTGTTTATGATATATTTTCTAGTACATATGCAAAAACTATACCAAATTTAAAATTTATTTCATATTTTTAAATATTATAATTAAATATTTACTTCCAACAGTAAAGAACAATATTATTGTTGTATAAATAATTTCATAAATAGTATTTCCTGCTGAACCAACTATCAATAATAAATTAAAAATTAATATGATGTATTAAAATAATATTTTTAATACTTAACATTAAAACTGCTGTAGACCAATAATAACACTTAATATACTTTTCTAACCATTATTTATTTTACAATTGATTTTCTTAAATCCATGTATTTGATTCATCTCCAAGTTCTATTTCAAGATACTATATAAAATTCCTAACACATATAAATATAAATTATGTGATTTTACTTTCAAATTAATTTTTAAATTATTTATAATTACCAAATACATGATATAATGTGTATTAATGTACCAATTTAAAGCTACATTTTAAATAATAATATATAGTGAGATTTTATCCCGCTCATTAAGCATTTATGTTCAATTATTTTAAGATTATGTATTAAATTTTTCAATTTATATAAAAATAATAATCCAATACCCTCATATATATAAGTTTTGTCTATAATTTTATTTTATATCTTCATTATTAATTATAAAATACTTAACAATACAATTATAAAAACATCACAATTTCTTAAAGTTTTTTTGTACTTAATTACAATCATTTACTAATCTATTAAATTTTAGTATATTATTTTTTAAATTCAGACTTTTTATCAATAAAAATATAATTATTTTACCATAATTTATAACTCCTTCTATAAAAATTCCTGTAATATTTTTTACGAACATTTAAACTATATAAAATACCAAAGCAAACTAAAACAATAAAACTATATGATCATTTTCATAGAATTTATACTAGAAAAAAATATTAATATGAGTTATAAATAATAATATAATGGTTAAAACACAATCGATTGCATTCATTATTATAGGAAAATTTCCATTTGGAGAAAATTTTGGACACTACTATAAAAAATAAGTAAACTTTCCCTATCTTAATTATTAATAAGTAGATTTAATACCAAATATTTGCTTTTTTTATTTTAGAAACACAGGAATATATTCTTTTAACAAAATATAGTTTTACTTAGTAAACCTTTATAATCTATAAAATAAAAATAAAAAAAAATAAACCAAAAAATAGGATTTATTTAAAAATTTTATAAATAATTTTTAAAAAAATTTAATTTAATAGCGGGTACCTTCTAGATTCAAGGTCATTTGCAATCATTTTAAAAAAATTTTTAAGTTTAGATTTTTGGATAATTAATTTTATTTTACTATTTTTCTACTCCTACATTTCTTTGCTTATTTTTTATTATATTAAATGTTTTTTTTTAACCTTTATTTCTTCTTTTTAAGAATTTATTTTATTTTTAATAAGTTATGTTAACTTTTATTTTTTATGCCTGAATAAATTATTTTGATTTAATTTAGCATTGAAACTATTTCTAATATTTATTTCCATGTGACTTTACTTTTTATTCTAAAGTGTTTAGCCCTTTTTTTTTATAATATCTTATTCATTTATGTCATATTAAATTTGACTTTAGTCTATGTTTATATACTAATTGTCAGTCTCTTCACCTAATTATGATTATTAATCCTAATAATTTGAATACCGACTATTTTAAAAATTAGATGAAAGTTATTCATCTATCTACTATTAAATTTCATTTTTGTTATTTAAATTAATACATTTATCTATATTTATTTATTCCTTATTTTGCTACTAGAAATTCGTAATACTATTTTAGCTATTATTTAAAATTACTGAATAGTCCTAGTTATATATTTGACATTCCTATGATTCACTATTTTTTAAATTGTTAGATTCTTTTAAATTAAATGCTGAATCATCAAATGTTACCGCTTCACATTAATTTTATTGAATTTTTTTATTTTTTTATTTTGAAAAACTTTAAAGTAAAAAAGTTGTTTTTTTAGGAGTCCTATTAATAATATTTTATTATTTATATGAAAAATTTAACTCTCTATCTATTTTATCATCTTATTAAGAATTTATACTTTGTAATTATGAATGGTTATCTAAGTCAAATAAGCCACTTCTTTTATAACTTGTTATATCCATTTTGTCTTCTTTTTTATAAGTATTAGAATATAATTATATTTTTATTTTTTACTATTTTAATTATTAAAATTATAATATAATAATTATTATAAATAAACATCAACCACCATAATTTTAATTATAATTGAATTATTGTAAATATAAATATTAGATTTTATTTGTTATAATTATTTTACGTTTTGGGAAAAATTTTTAAAATTATAATCTTTTTTTCTATAATTTATAATATAAATATATAATATTTGTATTTGCATATTTTCAATGATATAAAAAATAAATAGAAAATATCTTAATATAATAAAAAGGTTTTATTTTAATATAAAATAATATTTATAGCTACGATAACTCGATTTTATTTAACAAATTTAATAAATTAATAAAGTTTACATAATTATAAAGAAATATAATTTTAAAGTAATGGAATAGAAAATATTTTTTGTTTTTTTAATAATTTAGAATGCATAAAGAATATTTACTAATATATTTATTTAAAATGAATTTTGATTAAATTGATTTTTTTATTGCTAATATTCGAGATCAAAAATTTTGGTAAAAAAAAATTACTTTAACAAAAATTAATTAAAACCAATATAACTAAGCAATTAAAATTAAAAAATATTAATTATATTATATAATATTAGAAAAATAATTTCAATCAATTATATAAAACAAAAAAATGATAAAAAAATTAGTCTTAACATTACTTATATTCTCATTAATATAGTCCTTTTAATTTCTCGAATAATTGGAGACTTAAAATAAAAAACCAGTAATAGGTGTATACACCTAGCCAGCCCATTTTGATCCTTACTGGAATGATGAATATTAATATATATTATAAGATAATGTATAATTCATCGAAAATGCAGGAGGCTAAGGTGATCATAAAATTATTAATAAAATATAAAAATAATCATTTATAATTTAAATTTTTTTTATGAATTTCATTTTTTGTTTTTATATAATTTAAATTACTTTTAAATAGTTGTTGCAATTCCTTATAATGGAACTGATGACTAATTGATTGAGTTATTTAATGGAATTAATGGATTATTTTTCACTGGAGGAGGTATGGATTTAGATATTAACACCCCCGTTTAAAACACTACTCAAGAATATAATGTGTTTTTAAGAAATGCAGCTTTTTTAATTGAATTGGCCAAAGAAGCAAACAATAAAGGTAGATAACTATCAAATAATATTTATTTATTAACTTAATTATTTTTGTTTTTTATTTTATATTTATTCGTTTTTTCTATTTTTCTACCAAAATAATTATATTAATTCTTATTATGCTAGCCAAAAAATAATAAAAAATTTTACTAATTATTTAATTATTCCAACTAATAATATTTTTACATACTAAAAACCGAAATATATTTTATTCTGATTTTAATAAAAGGTGACTTTTTCCCAGTCTGGGGAACTTGCCAAGGATTTGAAATTATGAATATAGTTTAAGCTGATAATGAACATTCTGTTTTAAAGCCTATAGAAGATGACGAAAATGTACCTAGAGCTGGAGTTTTTAATTCATAATCTAGACTTTTTGAAGACATGAGTGCTGATCTATTAAATTATGCAATGACAAATAATATTTTATTCTATTATCATGAGTGGGCAGTTTTCCCATACGAATATGTAAAATTTGATTAATTGTCTGAATTTTACGATATCATAGGATACAGTACAAATGGTAAAACTGTATTTAATGGAATTCCATATGTCGCAGCAATTGAAGGTAAAAATTACCCTTTTTATGCAGTTTAATTCCATCCAGAAATTACTCTCTATGATAACAATAAAAATACTAATACTACTCCTGAATCTTTGGAATTCGCAGCCCATTTCGGTCTTTTTTTTATTAAGTAAGCTAAGAAAAATACACATAAATATGACTTACATAAACCTTTATTATATGCTGCTACTACTGTTAATTTTAAATTGGTTGAATTTCCTGAAGATTTCTTTTAATACATCTATTTTATAAAAAATTCTGTATTTGATGTATGAAAGTGATTATATACGTATTTTTAAGATTTAAAATTTCAATTAAATCAAATAAAAATGCTCAAATTTTCTCTATTTTTTATAATAAAAAAATAAATTTATTAAATTATAAAATCTAATCTTATCACTATATAATATCATTAATAAGTTGAAATTTATATGTTAACAAAAATAACTACCTACCTTAATAATTTTATTAATTTTAAGTTTCAATTTAATATAAACATAAGTATTTTTATTATATCATTTATATATATTAAAATACATTCTTTTAAATCATTTAATGAATGAATATAAGCATTTATAAATTTTATATAGCAAATTTTTGTCATAAGATAAATTATAACCATTATTTTTTTACACTCTATTTATATTTATATATAAAATTTAGTAATATTCAGTATGTCCAATATTCTTTTCTTAGAAAAGCCTTTTCAAGAATAAATTTGCCTTCCTTATATTTTTAGCTTTCATCCTGTGCCATTTCCTAAAATTAATATTTTAAAAGTGTTTATTTTAAAAATTAATCTTAATAGAATTCATCAATAGATTAATAAATTTAAAAAGACAAATAAAAAACTGTTATTTTTTGAAACTAATCAAATAATTAAATATCCTAATCAGAATCTAACCTTTATTTAAATTAATTGCCCAATATATATAATTTTAACGCTCATTAATTTTTTATATCTATAAAATCTTCGAAAATTTAAAAAAAAACTACTATTAATTTATTACATATTTCCATCCAACTGGTGTATTACATCCTTAAATTTTTTTATAAAATATTAATTTTTTTAATAAATTTGCTTATAATATAGATTCTACCTTTACAAAAAATATCACACACTATATGAAGTCCACTAATTAGTTACCTTTCTTGTTTAGGCCCACTGCAAACATTCACCCTATTTTTTTTTAATTCAAATAATTAATTACAAGATGATAAAATAAAATTCATAATCAATATTGCAAAAAAGAAGTGTTATTTAATTTTTTTTAGTAATATTTATTAATAATTATAAACAAAAACAACAAAAAAATAAATTCATATAGTTAATAAAACTGTAGATATTTTAAGTCATATATTATTAATATAATTTTAAATTTTACACTTTATTAAAAAGAAAAGCCTTACCCGTTCCTCCTTAAAAAGCCTAAATTATCAATTTTATGTTAAAAAATTTTATTAAAATATTTTTTAATCATTACTTTAGAGATTAACTCATTATAAGATGTTAAATGTATGCTACAAGTGTTACATGTATAAATATTATTACCTTCTATATAATCTAGATACAATCTCCCCATAAGAAGTTTATAATAACTGTTATGATTTAATTTATTATACGAATTAATTTTTTTTTAATATAAAATAAAACTTGAATAAAAATTTTAATAATTTTTTTTTTATTTATTATTTTTTAATTTATTTTTAGTGAATAATTAATAATAATTCCTATTTATTAATAAATAAGGTCCACAATTTCTCAAAACTCGATATTTTATGTGATTAATAATTATAGTATTCCGATTTTGATTTCAAAATATAGTCACAATTTTTAAAATCATCATATAATATGGTTTTTAATATTTAATCATTTTGATTTGTTAGAAAATAAAATTTTAATTGAAAATCTAAAATAATTATTTTAGGTGTATTTAAAATAAATAAAAATTAAAATTGATTTTAATTAAATTACATAATTATAAAAATGACAAATTTTCATTTAAAATCTGGCTATATAGCGTATATATATTATATATATCTCGTTATTTATTAATTTTAATTAATCAGTTTATCTATATATTGAAAACTTAAAGCTAGTTATACTATTATATTTTATTTAAATTAAAGTTTTAGTAATTATAGAATTAATATAATAATTTTTTTCTAAAAAATTTATACAAAAAAAAATTCTCAATATTCTTTATAAATAAAAAAAAGTATATACATATAATTATTGTAAGTATAACACATAATAAAATATGAACAAAAATTAAAGACAAGAAAAATTTGTCTTTATTGATAAATTTATGTTTAAAAGAAGCGATATTTTGGGAGAAGGGGCATTTGGAAGAGTTTATAAAGGATATTATTAACCATAATATGATGAACAAAATTTAAAAATTCCATTAGCTATAAAACAATAAGACATACCCAAAGAAATTGACCAAGAAACGCAAGATATTTTCAATTCAATAAAATAAGATATAGTTACATTAAAGGTAAATTATCTCAATTTTTAAGGCAAATTTATTTAAAATAAATACATATTTTATATGTTTTTTTAATATAGAACTGTTTATAGGAAATAATATTTATTAATTTTTTATATTTATTAAACAAGATATTGGATCACCCGAATATTGTAAAACTTATAGGTATAACTAAAGAAAAAAGGTCTATTTATATGGTTATGGAATACTGTAAAGAAAAAGATTTAACAGAATATATGAAAGATAGAGATTTTTCCGAATTGGAAATTTGTTACTTTTTTGCCTAAATTTTATAAGCATTTAAACATATTCATAATTAAAAATTAATGCATAGAGATGTAAAACCATAAAATATTATGATAAATGATAATGTTATTAAGGTTGGGGATTTTGGGTTTGCCAAATAATTTGACGAAAAAAAAAAAAATCCTATTTACAAAGTTTATAAGGTAAATATTTAAAATTAAATTCTTTTGTGTGAAATTTAATCAATAAACTTTTAAAAAGAATGAAGATTTAGATATAGAAAGAAAGTCGCATTATTATGAAATTAGATTTAACTAAGCTGCAAAGGATCTTTATATGTCTGAAAATTATGAAAAAAAATATAATGCAGGTCAAATTTAAAATAAAAAAAATCTTTTTAGAGTAAAATATAATAAATAAAAATTAATTTTGTATTTTTATTTTTGACAATTCAATTATATAATTTATATTTAGATGGCAGTTATTCATTAAGAAAATATGGAGCCTGACGAAAAAAAATGGAATTTTAGGTATTAAATTTAATAATTAGATCCTGAAAATTAAGTAATATTTGGTGTCTGTGATAAATCTGGTCTATAAAAATTAAATGAAGATTTTGCAAAAGATAATAAACCAATAAATATCTTTAGTTAGGATTTTATTATAAAAAAGTAAAAATAAATAGAATTATTAATAGCATTTTATTTAGTTTTATTAAATATAATTTATTTTAAGTCTTTGTGCCATTGGTTCTTCTGGAATATCTTATTAGTCAGGATAAAAAGGAATCATCACAACTTAAAAATAATTATTCCCATAGTTATAATATGGTGATAATGTACAATGTAGTGTTAATTTGGATTTAAAAACAGTTGTTTTTTATATTTAAAATCAATATCAATATCCATACTAAAAAAAAGATTAAATGATAGATATAACGCTCAAAAATGCCTTTACTGGTGATTTTGATCAAAAAAATATGTGTGTTTTTGCATGTGTTTAAGGTCCTTAAGATGCGGTTTAAATTGTAATATATATTTGTAATTAAATTTAAATTATTTCTATTATAAATTTTATTAAAATTTTTTATATATAGACAATGTACAACGCTCCAAGATTAAATGAATCTTAAAAAGGAACTATTATCACTATTGCCCCAGAAGTAGAAAAATTATTTATATATACACATATTAAAAGGCTTATTATTTACCATTTAAAATTTTAATAAATATATTATTAGAAAAAAAAACTTTTTTTATTTAAAGTAATTATTACAAAATTTTAAAGGTGTTTGAAGGTTTTTATGATGATAAGTGCGATATTTATTCGTTAGGTTGTACACTTTATTGGATGATTTATAAAAAGTTTATGTATGAAGAATGTAAAAATAACGCCATTATGTTGAATATGGAACAAAAAAAAAATAATATTGTTTTTCCTAGTGAGCCACCGATATCGGATAATTTAAAATCTGCAATTAAATAAATGATGGAGTAAATTACATTGCTTTTTAAATTAAAATTTAATATTTTTTTAATAAAATAAAATTAGGTATGACAAGGCAAAAAGAATAGACTGGGAAGATTTGTTTAAATTGCCCATATTTAACATAAAATTATTACTTTAAAATAATAATCTAAATCATATTTCTACAATAGATTATGATAAAATATAAAATAAAGTTATAGATATCAAACAAGTTTACAAGTAAAAAATAATATATTAATTGTAGTTTTAAAAATAATTAATGTAATATCTTTATTTATTTATTTAAAAGAGAAATAGAAGATTAATTAGAGTTTAACAAAATTGAAAAGAATTTTGAGGACGATGAAGAAAAAGAATAAAAAGCATTGGCATATGTTGAACAAGTCGAATTGAAAATTAAAAAATAATAAGTGAATGTTTAAATGATAGCAAGGCTCAAATTTGAAAAAGGAAAAGTAAAATATTCTTAAAAAAAATAAAAAATAATAAAACATATTTATAATTTTTTAATTTAAATATAATTATACAATTAGGCTCAAGTTATGAGAATTATTGCAAAAAGTGTAAAAGATTTAACTATTTCAAGAAAATTAATTTACGGTGAAAATAGAGTTTTAATATAAGATTTATTAGATTTGATATATTTTGGGCTAAATAAATTTGAACTTATAGCTTTAAAAAGAATTGTAAATGGATTGCAAGATATTGAAAATGGCTTTTAAATATTTAATTTAAATAAAACTGAATGGGAGATGTTTGTTAATAGTGAAGATAATTAGGAATATGATAAAATATATAGAGCTTTAGAAAAAGAATTAAATGTTTTTCAAAATATTATTTTTAAAAAGGCAAAATAAGAAGTAAAAATAATTTATTAATCGATATTTATTTAAATTGCTTTATTTTTACTTAATATTACAAAAATTTTATTTATTTATTTTTTATTTTTTTGTAAGGCCAAAAAATTCATCGATATTGAAATAGAAAATAAAGAATCTGTTTTCAAAGAAAATTATAAAATTTAGAATTATTTGGATGATAATATATCAGAAGAATATGTCGAAAGCTTTTTTATAACTTTTTATGATTTAATAATAAAATTAATTTTTAATCTAAAAAAACCGATCGAAAATTTTTAAAAAATAAATATTAAGAATTCTTTTTAAAGGTAAACTTATAAATATTTTATTTAAATTTTCGCTTAATTAATTATAATTAAATAATAAAATAGAATAAAAGAAGAAATTTATATAGTTGATGATTTACTCATGATATTATCAATGGAAGACATATTTATATGGGATAATAATTAGCAAATAAATTTTACTCTATTTTTCGAAAATAGAAAGGCAAAATATAACTAATTTAATGAATTTGAAACCACTAAAAATAGAGTCGATTAGGCATTAAATACATTTTTTTCTCATCATGTTTGAATCTGATGAATATAATTAAAGTTTTTTATGTTTTATATTTAAATAACATATTCTTATAGAAAATTAGTTTTTTATTTTTCTTTTTAATGTAAATTTTTATCAAAAAGAACTATTATATTTTGATAAATAAGTAATCAAAAATTCAAATTTTTGAATCACATATATTTATTAAATTCTATTAATTACCTATCAAGCACACCAAAATTTAAAGTGTTAAAAATCAAATTCAAATAATTAATTTATCAAAATATAAAAATAAAAAATAATAAAATAAAAACAATTATTATATTTAATTCGATTTATTAAATTATTAAATAAATAAATGATGAAAAATAAGTAAAATATTTTAATATATTTATAATAACTTACATTTATTTATAGTAAACATTATATATTTTTTTTGACCTAAAAATTTTGTATTAGTTCACTTCATAGTCTCATAAACAATCTATAATCAGAAAATTAAAAAATCAGTAATTTTTAAAAGAATATATATCCAAGTAGCAATACAAACTAAAATCATGAAAAAAGTTTTTAAACTAATTTTAGTTCAAGTATAACTTCTAATTAAGGTAACCGATTAACTTTATATAATTTTATTTCTTGAAAATAATAAGATTAAATATAATTTAAATATGCAATTATTATTTAACAATTCATATTTTACAGAGGTTATGAAGCTGAACCAAATATTCTCTAAAAATAAAAATTAATAAAGTAATTATAAATCAACCAAGAATTCCGAAAATAAGGAAAATTAATTCCAATTTAATAATTAAGCAAATATAGTTTATAATAAAAACAATACACATAATTTGGATGTAAATGTAGATATCTAAAATAGCTAAAATGTAAAAAAATTAATTATATATATTATAATTTCATATATATATTGTTAATTATAATTATTTAATTAAAATTTAAATCAAGATAAAAAATTCTTTCTAACCCAATTTGAACAATTTTCAAACTTAATAATCCTAAATAGAAAACAATTAATCCTAAATAAGTGCTCTAGGAAATTCTTTATCAAATACAAATAACAATAACTAAAGGTATCCAAGAAATAATTCCTCTTTTTCAAAAAATAGTCAAAAAAATAGCAATATATATAACAGATCTTTTCAATAAGACCATGAAGAAAGTCATATAAATTATAATAATATATAAAACATAACTAATATTAATAATATTAGCTCGGAAGAAATAAAAAATGATACTTTTTATAGAAAAAATAGTATAAGTTCATAAAATAATTATAATAATAATAAATAGTTACTAAATATGTCAATTAATAACTATAATCAGTAATTAGATAACAGCTAATTAAATAATGGTGGCTTACCTAAAACTAGATTTCTAATGAATAATTAAAATAAACTAAAAATAAGAGATAATATTAAATCTTTAAAACACACAAAATAATTGGTATTTTTTTTAATTTTTTAAATTAAATTTATACTTCAAATTTTATCAAAATTTTTATATATCAAGCTTTAATCAGTAATGAAAGAAATAGAAACGGAAAAATCAAAGTTGAAGGAAATAAAAACTAATATTTATCACGAATTAAGTAAAAATGTAGATGAATTAATTAAATTGGATGAAGGATAGTTAAAATAATAGGTATTGGAAATACAAAAATTTTTAAACTAAAATCAGGCTTTATAAATAAAATTAGAGTTAAAATTAGAAAAGTAATTAATAAAAATATTATTAGATAAAAATAAAAATAATTTATTTGACTTTTTAAATTTATTAAAATTAATAGCGATGAGACTTTTACTGAAAGAGATATGTAGTACTTTTAAGAGGAAACTTAAAATTTAGAATAATCATAAGAATATTATTAGCAAAATATTTATAGACTCAATGATTACAACTATAAATTAATTAAAAAAGATGAATTAGAACAATTTTCCCAAGAAGCTATGAATTTATAAAGGGAAAGCCAAGAATTATAATAAAATAATTAAAATTTAATAAAGTCATTAGAAAATGAGCAAAGATTGAATAAATTGATGTCTGAAAAATTAGAAGAATTAGAAAAAAATGTAGATGCTAATAAAATAAAGGAAAATAAATAAAAAGAATAACTTATGAACTAAGAACTAAAAATACTTAGAGAAAAAAATTAATAATACGAGGAAAATATTTAAAATTTGGAGGAGTAGATAAATAATATAAGCAAAAAAAATTAAGAATATAATATTAATAATGACTATTAGTAACTTTAAAATTAATTCGAATAGTTTCAATAAGCTTATTAGGAATTGAAAAATTAATAATAATTAGAACAGGAAAAGTTTTAAGATTCGAAATAGTCATAAAGATCTTAAGAGATTTAAACTTAAGAAAATATTTAATAATTGTATGAAAAAATTGAATATATTGAATAGTAAAAAATTATTAATGAAAACAATTTGCAAGATTTATCACAATATATCTAATAAATTTATCTTGAAAATTCCAATAAAGATTAAAATTAAGAAAATAGCTTAGATTAGAGCGAAAATATGGAAAATAATTATAAAGAAATAGTTGAAAAATCTAAACAATATATATAAAAAATTCTATAAAAATATTAAGATAATTTAAAAAAATAAAGAAAAGATACCCAATAGCAAGTAATTTTATTGACGAGTTAACTTGACAAAATTCAATAATAAATGAATTAAAAAGCGGTAAAAAAATTAATTTTTCATTTAATTATTGTTTTATAATTATTTAAAAATTTTAAAGGAAAAAGATGCCTAAACCAAACAGAAGGAGTAAGATAAGGAAATAGAAAAATTCAGTTAATTAGAAAAAGCTTATAAATCTAAAATTGGAGAACAAAAAACCCAAATAGAACAATTAAATTTATAAATTAATAGTTTAAACTAAGAAAATGAAAAACTTAAATATGACCTTAAAAATTTAAAAACACTAACAAAATTTAATTCTCCTCCTAACAATACATAAAATACAGAAGACAAATAAATTATAGAAAATTTGAAAAAACAAACTTAACAGTTGGAATAAAGTAAACAGTATTTGGAACTGACTTTTTAAGAAGAGTTGGAAAAAAAAAATAACCAAATTTAAAATTTAAAATAGGAATATTCTAATAATTCTAATTCTTATAATAATACTTAATAAAGTTTAAATTAAAATTAAAATTAAAGTTAAAATTAAAGTTAAAATTAAAGTTAAATTTAAAATTTAAACACAAATAATTTTGAAGAAACATTTTCTGTAAGTTAAGTTTAATAGTACCAAAATTAAATTGAGGAATTAAATTAGTAAATTATTAGTCTTAATATAAATATTTAGAATTTAGAAGATTAGGTTAAAAGTTTCAAAAATAAAGAAAAATAGTATTTAAATAAATTTTAAGAGTAGGATTAAATTATCAGCGAATTGAGAGAAGAAAGTGAAAAACTTTAAAAAGAAAAGTTTGATATCAGAGAAAAATTAATAGAATTAAAAAACAATTCTTAACAATTATTAGAAACTAATAAAAAGGTAACGATATTTTAAATTATTTTGAATATTTTAAAAATATTAAATTTTTAATAATTAAAAATAATTTAAGGAATTGGAATAAAAATTTTAAAGAAAAATAAGTTAACTCGAGTAAGAATATGAAGAGAAAATAGAAAATACAAAATAAAACTAATAACTTTAATTAGAAGAATAAAATAAAGTTTTTTAAGAGCTAAAGGAAAAAGTTGAAAAAAACAAGCAATATTTTATTGAATAAAATGAAAAAGAAAAGAAGATACTTCAAGAAAAACATTAATTATAAATTTAAGATTTAACTTAATAATTAACTTAAATAAAAAAAGAACAGATAAAAATTTTAAATGAAAAACAATACTCGGAAACAAAACTTAATAAATAATTAAGCTAGCTTTTATAATCTGAGGAAAAATTAAAAGCTTAAATAAAAATGACTGAGTCTTAAAAAGAATTAAATGACCAAGAAATTCATTAAAATTTATTTTAAAAAGAAATAAAAGCTTAAAATAAAAACATAAATTAAAGCTAAAATTTATAATACTAACAAAATGAATCTGATATAAATAACAATGAAAAAAAATAATTTTTTAACAATTCACTAACATTATCAGAAGAAAATGATAGAAGCTTATAATAGGATTAAGATATTTAATAATAATCATAAAACATATAATAATAAAATAGTTCTTGCAATAATGAATAGTTAAAATAAATGTAAAATGATTAATAACAATAAAAATAGCACTATTCTCTAAAAAACAGAAGCATAAGTGTTTAAAGTAAATAATAATAATAAAATAATAATAATATTAATAATATTAATACTGATTTATAATAAAATTCTTAAAATTTCATATAAAAAAAATCATAAAATTTTGAAAGTAATTTTTCTAATAACGAATTTAGCTATCTTTAAAATTAAATTAATAATTTTTCAAAAGAGTTGGACTTAGAAATAGATTAAAGTGAAAGTCATATTTCTTATATTTAAAAAAATTATAATAATAATTCCTTACTTATTTCGCCAGATAAAGGTTTTTCATAAATTAAAAATTCTAAGATTAAAAATATTAGTAATAATTTTAATAATTAAACGTCTTTCTTTACATAAGATGAACCGTCTTTTTTATAAGGTGATGGAATGCAATTTTAACTATAACATTAACCTTAATAATAAAAAATTTATAAACAGCATGAAAAAAGTTGTTAAAAAGATAGTTCTATGCATATTGAGTAATTAAATTCATCTAGCCACAAAAAAACAGAAATCTAGGAATAAATGGTCAAAAATTAAATAAAAAATTAAAATCTAAATAAAGATGAAGAATAAGTATAAAACTAAAAATATTAATAAGAATAATAAATTTAATAAAAATAATAAGAAGACTTATAATATTTATAAATATAAGACGATAATTAAACAAAAAATTAAAATTAAAATGAACAATATTATTTTACTAATAAATAAAAATAATTATCGGAAAAATACAGCAGTAATTAGTAATAACAGTAATAAAATTAATAAATTCTAAGTACCGTATAAACTGAGTACGAGTTCGAAGATTAAAGTAATCAATAAAGTTAAAATTAAACTTAATCTTAATCTTAAAGTTAATTTTCAGAAAATAATAAAAGTTAAAGCTATAATTTTTAATAAAACCAGTTTAATTAAAATAATGAAAGTCAAAAATATTTAGAATAAAAATAGTAATAATAATAAAACTAATAACATTAAATATAATAATAGTAGTTATAATAATAATAAGCATATAGAAATGTTTAACAATCTAATACTACATCTTAAACTTCGCTAGGCTTTTAAAATAAAATATAATAACAAATTAACGAATAATTAATGGGCGAATCAAGTAATACCCAAAGTTGTATAGATGACTCTAATTTTAGTATAGATAATATGACTTTAAATGACGAATCTTTATACTAAAAAATGTACTCAGATTCAAATAAAATGTAAATAAACTAAATAATTAAATAAATTTAATTATTTTTTTATTTTTTAATTTAAATTATTTTTTTATTTTATTAAGATGCTAAGCTGTGCAGACAGAAATGGTAGATGAATCTTTATTCCCTCCCTTTGATAAAAGGGTATGCCTTAGATGCAAAGTAAGAAATTTATTAATTTTATTTTATACTTTTATATTTTTCAAATTAATAAATTAAATACTTAAATTAGAAAAATGACTTAATATCCCCAAACTATTGCAAATTCGAAAATATCAACAATTTAAATGAACTTTCCATATCTCACTCTATGATGGACAGTGGAAATAAGTCGAAAAAAGCCTATAAAGTTTTGAAATAGCACATATACGGAACTCAACTAGGCTGGAATGGAGGCAAAAAAAGGCCTTTATAAAATTAAAAAAATTTTGAAAAACAAAAATAATCTGAAACATAAAAAAAATCAACTGCAATTAATACCATAATTTCTACAAAAGATTTCACAATTCAGCGAATTTCTAGATCAGCTTAAAAAAGCCAGTAAAGCCTAAGAAATAGTCAAAGTAAGGGCTTAAAAAGTTCTTCTTTAAATAAATTTGACAAATCAGGGGCTAAAAAAAATAATTTCATGAATAGTAGTGGTTTTATAAATAATATTAATAATAACAGTTAAAATAGCAGTTTTTTTAATAATAGTGGCAGCAAATTTGATGCCGGCAATAGTAATTATGGAAATCCATTTTTAAAGAAAAGCGCTGGAAAAATTAACCAAAATAACAGTCTCAGAAAATCAAGTATTGATGGTATAAAAAATGTTTAAAATAGTAGTTTTAGTGATTACATGTTTTCTTAAGGGTGATTTTAATAATATTTTATAATATAGTATATATATATAAATATAATTTTTTTATTATAAATATAAATATTAAATAAATTATAGATATTGTTTCTATTAATATATAATATCAGTAATAAAAAAATATTAAAATAGATATTTTTAAACTTATATTGATAATGTTAATTAACTAAATAAAAAGATATATAAAATAGAAATGAAATTGTTTTTTAGTAACTTGTAATATATTAATAAAATAAAAGATATAATTTAAAACTAATATCATTATAAATTTAATTTATAAATTCACAATAAAATGAATATAAAATGAAAGCATATAATAATTTTAAAAATTTTTTATATCATCATTGTAATTAAAGTCCTTAATTTCCTTAACTTAAGGCAATAATTAATTTTTCTTCTAAAATTTCTTTACTTTCATATTCAGGGAGAATAATTGTTCTTGTGCTGACGCATGCAGTTGGTAAGTCTTCTAAATTTTCTGATTTACAAATTTCAATACCTGAATCTTACACCTCTAAAGATGGCTGTCTAAAATTGCCTAATAGAATAAATTTATTTAGTTATAAAAATTATTTAATTTATATAAAAAAAACGTATGTATAAAATAATATTATACATATATATGTCTAATTTTTTAATAAAAAAAATTGGTTTTTAAAAAATATACTTGTGACAAAGAACATGAAAGAACCTTTTTATTCGCTACTAAACTCTTTTAAAACTTCCCAAAGCCATAAAATTTAATCACTTTCAGGTCCATATTCATTATATTTAGCGTTTACTGATAACTAATCGACTAATTTTAAACATTAAAAATATTAATAAACTATGAATATGCAATAAAAAATTAAACTTTAAAAATTTTATAAAAATTTATAAAATATGTATATATATATATTTTTAATTTCAATTATATATTACCATCAATTTCTTATTAACCAGCCAATTTTTAGCCTAGTTCTTTAGGTGTATACTTTTGTAATGATTATTAAGATATAATTTCAAATAAACCTTCTTTAAAATATTTTAAGGGAATTTCAATATTTTTAACTAATTTTTGCAAAGCATATAACTTAACATATTCTACTATATTATCAATAGTAACTTCTTAATATATTCCATTAGGTATCTAAATAATTAATAGTTAAATTTATAAAATAAGCTTGATTATATAAAGTAAATAAATTTTAAAATTAATTTATATTTTTTTAAGATTTGCTTACCAATTCAATAGTTTATTATATATTTAAAACTTTCTATTAATAAGAAAAGTATTTATTTTATAAGCTTTCCTAGAGATTTTCCTCCTCTTCTTGGAAATTCTATTGCGATTTTTAATAATACTCATTTAACTGTTAGAATAATTTACTATCTATTTCTTCCAAATCTGAGAGATTTACGTTGACACCTTTTAATAAAAATAATAAAATATTAATTTTTTAAATTTTTCATTAAATAATTCATATTATTATATTTAATTTAAATTTAAGGTACCTAAAATTTATTTCAATAAAGGTTTACACAATTCTAATTGGGTTTCATAACCCTCTAATAAAGACTTACCAACAATTCTACCAATTAATTTAAAATACAAATCGTAATCTGGAACCAAGAAAGCTTATTCATTAATATTTAATCCCACCTTAAATTATTTAAAAAAATATAAATATAAATACAGTTCAAAAATTGATTTTTTTAATATTATATAAGTCTAAATTATGATTTAATTTTATAATATATTAAATTAATATCCTTGAATAATAATTTAAATATATATATATATGATAGTAAAATTATAGTAAATTGGTTTATATAAATAAATAAATTTAATCTAAAATCTAATTAACCATAATATGAAACTAAAATAATATTAATTTTACAAATAATATTTTTAAATAAAAATTAATTAATTTACTTAATTTTCAGTTAATTTAAAGAGTCCAAATTCGGGATTTGTTACTTATTTAATAATATTATTGACCCATTCCTAAGTTAAAGCGAATTATTCTACATCATCTTTTTCTTATTGTTTTTCTGAGTCCATTTTTATTTTTAAGGTATTTAAAGTAAATTCGGCTGCATTGTATCTTAAAAGATCTCCCAAACTAGAGCCAAAAATATCCTCTTTTTAACAAATAATTTCTAAAGGTTTTTCTTTAATTTATACCTATTTATTTCTATATCTTTCTAGAGATTTTTATCTAAATTTTGAAAAAAAATATTATAAAAAATATGTTAAATAAATTGATATATTAATATAATAAGATTATAAATTGATTTAATAATTTTATCATTATTTTTACTACAAATCAGCCAATTTCATTTATTTCAAATAAGTTTTATCATTAGTTTCTGAACATAAATAAGTAATCCAAGTGTTTTTATTTTTAATTTTTCCAGAATTTACAAACTGAGCTACCAAACTTAAAAACTTATTTTAGAAAATTTCGTATAAATCAAAGAATGTGATTCCTTCAGGAATGCTTATATCTTTCAATTATTCTAATTTACTTATTTTATTAAGACCCATTTCCTATAGAAAATTTTAAATTATTTCACATAAATGATTAATTTAAATAAATTTTTATTATTTACCAATAAAAGATAGTTGTCTATTTCTCCTAAACCTAAGGTTTGTTATTCTTAAAATGAAAGATTAACCAACTTTTCATTTCTTTATTTTCTTTTTTAGAAATTTTTAAAAATTAAAAATCTTTCATATATAATATTATTATATTATTAATAAATTAGTTTACTCTAAATTTTCTTCTTCAAATAAAAAGTTATAAAATTTATACAAAATTTTTATGGGTAAATTAAATAATCTCAATGATTATGCTGGTCCTTAATCATTATGCCAAGCGAAAGTAGCATAATTATAAATAAAATCAACTAAACTAGCAAAAAATTCTAAAAGTTCTTTATTGACCCACAACTAATAAAAAAAAAATATTAAGTAAATACATAATTTTTAATATCATATATAGAATATAATAATTAATTTAAATAAGTAATTAAGTAAGTAAATAAATAAATAAATAAATAAATAAATAAATAAATAAATAAATAAATAAATAAATAAACATTATTTTTACTTTTTATAATTGTTGTAAATATCCAAATTTCCTTTACTACAGTTATTCCATAATAGCGATTCTGTCCTATTCATCAAGAACAACTTAAATTTCCGGTTCAGGCTATTATTTTTCTTCATTTTCTTCGCCCTCTTCTTCTCCTTCATTGCCTTAATTTTCTTAATCATTTTCTTCTTAATTTTTTTCCTATTTTTCTTCATTTTAATCGGCTTTTTCTTGGCCTTCTTCGCCCTCTTCTCCTTCTTATTTATTTTCGTCTTCTTCATTTTCATTTTCATCTTCGAGACCTTCAGCTCTTCTTTATTGTCTTTCTAACTCTTCTCTTTCTAATCTCTCTTGTCTTTCCTACTCTATTTGTTCTAAATTCAAATAATATTAAAAAAATTATATTTTATCAATTTTATTTTAATTTTAAATTATCAAAATTTTTGAACTTTATATATAAATAAACATTTTTAGATTTTACTTTTTTCTTCTTCTTTCTATTTTTATATTTCTAATTTCATGGCTTCTCTTTTTTACTCTATTACATTTTAAACAATTGAATCTTCTTCTAATCTTAAAGTGATAGTTTAAAAAATTTCAGTTAGATCTTTGAAAAATCTCCTAAAATTACCAATATCTCCTTCAAAATAACTTTCAAACTAAAAAAAAATATATATCATAAAATTAAATCATTATAATAAATTTAATTAAATAAAAGTTTCTGTATTTTTAAATATATTTACTTAGAATAATATTTATTAGTACTAATCGAATAATTATTTGTCATCATTATTATTTAAATCACTAGAATTTTTGAATTTTGTGATGTAAGATTTGAAAGCTAAAAAACTATTTCTAGGTAATTTTATACCCTAGTTCAATTTTTTACCCAAATTATCAAATAATTTTTTGGTAAATTCGCTAAAAGATTAAAAGTTAACAGCTAACTATTAAACGTAAAAATAAACGAAACTATTTTTTAACCTCGTTTTATTTTCTATCACGTCATAAATGAAGAAATCTATAATAAAATCTGTATTTAGTTCTTTTTACACATTTTACATATTAGGATAAGCTTAGTTATTATAAATTTTATTGGTTGCCTAAAAAATGTTATATAAAAAATTAATTAAATAAATTAAAATAAATTAAAACCTTTTTATTTTTAAATAACTTATATATTTTTTCTTATATATATATAAATATTAATTATTTTTACCACATATTATACTCTATTAAAGAAGTGTCCGTACATTAAATTCATAGACTTGTATGCGAATTATTTGAAATTTTTTAATGAATTTTCAACTGGCAAGTTAGCAGGAATTCTTTCTTATTATATACTTTTATTGTATAATTAAAAAATTGCAATTAAATTTATATTGTCTCCTTCTTTCTTATGGTCTACAATTCCTTTAAAGTTATTCGATAATTTAAGTTCTTAGAAAATTTCAAAGGCTTAAAAATTGGGCGCATAAATTACCTCTTAATCATCTTTTATAAACTTGTATTCAGATTTATTCCACATAGGATATTAGAACAAACAAGCTTTTATAATTAAAATAAAATATAATTTATAAAAGCTAAATAATAAAACATAAAAAAATAAATAAAATATTATATCACATATATATATACTTTAATTAATAAAAATACAACTAATTAAATTATACATATATATATATAATTTTATAATTTAAATTTACTTTGCATTAAATTAACATTTTAAGCTATAAAACTTTGGTACACATAGAAAATAATCGCAGTTTTTATCAACTTAACATCTCTTAAATTTTAGTAGGGTCTATTAATGCTTTTGTCAAATAAGGGTAAATTAAATAATTTACTAATTTTAGGCTCATTTGGAAGACTGTTCAAACTCGATTTAAAATTGTGTACTACCATTAAAAATTAGAAACAATCGACAATTTTAAAAGCATTATAAGGAGATAAAGTTAATAAAGAAAGTGTTTTCAAAACAGTTTACATAGATTTTTCAAATTCTTCAAAATTTTCTACATTTATATAATGAGTTTTCTCAATTATTTTTAGTAAAAATTCTTCATCGAAAACGGGAATTTCATTTACATAAAATTCACAAGATTTTAGCTTTTATAAGGCTTTAAATTCTTATTCGTTTTAACTATTTATTTAAACATGTGCGGTTTAAATTTGTTTAAAAACATTTTTATTATTATTATTTATATTTTAGTTGTAATCATTATTATTAGAATTTAGTTAATCTTTGAAAATTTTAGCTTATTTTTATAAATCTTCTGGCAAAATTTATAAAAAATTTTCGTCCCAACTGGTTAATACACTTCTTTTGTCTTTTTCTGACAATTAATCGAAAATTTATGTCAAATTATTTTTTACAAAATTTTTAAGATTTTAATCAATTTCTGGAGAAGGAACCTAGCCAGTAGCTTCAGATATGAATTCTTGTAAAATTTATTGTTTTCTTTATTCTTTTAAAATTAATTTTTATGCTGATAATTTTTCTTGGTATTTTTTTCTACCATCCTCTAATAATTACAATTTTTAACTGTAATCTGCACTTTTGAATTCACCTTCGTTAATTTCATATAATTAAACAGCATTGTAGGGGAATCCTTTATTATTTTAAATTTAAGTTTAAATATTTATAAAAAATAAAAATAATAATTATGAATTACCTTTTTGTTATATAAATATTTAATCTTCAGAATATGAATATTATTCATCAAAATCTCCTATTTCTTTTTTCGTATAAGCAGGCAAAGGCTATTCATCATGTAAAACAGTTTTTTCAGGATTTAAAAATGCTTCTTATTCTTTTTCAATTTAAGATCTAATTTAAGATAAGGGAGAAACAAACACTTGTTGTTCTTCAGGTTCTTATATAAAAAATAAAATTTTTAATGATATACAATTTTTTATATAATAAATCAAAAATTATATCATAAATCAAATAAAATAATAATTTGTTTTTTATACCTTGTTTTTCTTTATTTTAATCGAAAAGTTCTTGTGCTGAGTCAATTTTTTTTTCATCTTGAGGGAAAAATATGTTTTGTAATAAAGAAGTTAGATTGATGCTATCTTATACGTCTCTTTAAACCTATAATTAAATTATAAATAATATTTTAAAAAAATTAATATTTCTAAAATTTTTAGTTACTTTGAACAAAATTGATTCTACTAAAGTAAAACAATTATTATTTTCATTAAATTGAGCATTATAACCAAATTTCTCATTAAACCAGTTATAGAATTACCATTTCAATTCTTACTTTAATTATATCAATCCATTTGTATTTACTAAGAATTTTTCGAATTCCTATAATAAATTTTAGCAGTTTTCTTCAAATCCACTTCTATTTTAAGTATATTTCATTAACAAAGCAGAATTCAAAACTTATTTTCTCCAAAACAAGGCTTCAACTTCTAATTTAAATAAAAAATAAAATTATAACAAAAATTATATATATATACATATAATGATGATAAAATTATATATGTTATTTTTCTTAATTTTCTTATTTTTTTAAATAAATATATAGATACTTATACAAATTTTTTATTATTAACTAATATTTATTAAATTTAAAAGTATATATTTTTATTACATTATTCAAATTCCGGTAAAATAGAATCACATTTATCTAATTTGTTATTAGTAGTCATAAAATTGCCTGTAGTGAGACCAAATTCGGCGCTTATGATACTTTTTTTTTTGTCAGGCAAACCAAAACTGTCTGCATTTTAATATTTAAGAATGTTTGCGAAATTAGTAAGAGTTGCAGTTGATTATTATTCCATTATTTCTTAATAATTTAATTTAAATCTATTTTAAATTAATTCGTTATGTTCTGCAGCACCTTCAGCTTCGGCTTCTTTGGCAGTGAAAAAATCGAAAAAGTTATTATTCAAATTAAATCTTAAAATTTATTCGGTTTTTTCGTCCAAATTTTGCAAAACACCGCCAGTAAAATTATTTAATTTAAAACATATATAAAATTCATAAACTTCGTTGAAAAGTTCGAGTAAATTTAAATCGTCTACTATTATTTAATCATTTTAATCTTAAGCCAAATTCAACATAGTTATAATAAAAGACAATATTTTTTCAATTCTTTATTTATCTAAAATTTATTTGTGTTCTCTAAAAAAATATCTCAAAGTAGTTAAAAATCCTCTAACTAAATTCAAGCCAGTTTCATGCTTGTAAAAATCTTTTAAAGTTATACATCTTTTAAGCCAAACCATATTTCTCTCAAAAATGCTATGAATTTCATTATTAATTTATTAATTTAATTATTTAATTAAATTATTTTAAAAAATATACAAAATTTTTAATAATCTAAAAATATTAAATCAAAAAAATTAAAAAATTAAAATAATAATAATTAATACTATTCAGCGTAATACTAGGCAGAAGAGGTGAAATTATAGCTTTTTTTATCTTCAATAAACGCATTGTGCTAAGTACACAACAAGTGGATAATTTCAGTCAGTCTATAATTAGTAAAAGGTTACATAGTAATCAAAAAATCCAAAAACGGCATTTCTTTATGTCTTTTCAAAAAATTAATTTCCACAGCCTAAACTTAAGTTTCCAAAATATTTGGAACCACCAAAGGATACTTATTCATTAAAGTAATTAAAAGCTAACTTAAAAAGTAAAAGTCCATGTACTCGCCCGTAATTTCTTCGTTCAATTTTTCTTCTTTTTCTTTGTGTGCCTTGTTTTTTTGCTCAATTAATTCGTCGATTTTTCGCCTTAAAAGCTCGGACTGGTCTACTTATTTTTGAGGGGCTGCTTGGGCGGCCTTGGCTGCCTTGGCCTAAAAATTATTGAAAAATTTTAAAATTAAATAGTGTTTAAGCAATATTTTAAAAATAAAATCATCAATAAAATTTTAAAATTAAATAGTGTTTAAAATACATTTAAAAATGAACTTAAAAAAATAATAAAAAAATCTTTTAAAATCATCGACAATTTTAAAAACTAAAATAATTTAAAAATATTAAAAAAGATTTTATAATGAAATAAAATATAAAATTATATCAAAAAAAACTTTAAAAATCATTGAACAATTTTAAAAATTAAATAATATAAAAAAACACTTAATAATCTTTTAAATAAATATAAAAAAATCTAAAATTAATAATTAATTTTTTTTATATTAAAATTTTTGGCTACTTTAGCAATTGTTTATTTTTTCTTTTCTTCTTCCCCTAGATTAGCGAGTTCTTCTTCTTCTTGTAGTTTTTTTTACCTTTCGATTTCTTCTAATCTAGCTTTTTCTTCTGCAATTTTTCTCTCTAACACGTTAACTCTGTCTATTATTTTATTTAATAATTTATATTTTTTAAGTTTTTATAATTTTAAAAAATATAATTTACTAGCATCATTAAATATGGCTAAAATTCTTTTTTAAAGCAATTTTAAAATATGTTGCAAAACTTTTTATTAGTTATGAGTCAATTTTGTCACATTTGAACTACTTAAAGAAACAAAATCAATAGATTTAAGTCGCAAATAATTTTTGTAGACTTTTCCTTCTTCTTCCATCATTTTTCTTTGTGCTTCCTCTTCTTCTTTTTTTTTCTTTAAAGCGGCTTCTTCGCTAAAATTAAAAATTATTTAATAAATATAAAAATTAAACAAAAGAAGCCTTTTAATGCTTTAAATTAATTTTAAACTAAATATATAAATAATTAGCAAAATTCAACTTTATTTAATTTTTTTTACGCTTTTTTTCTTCTCCATTCCTAGGCCTCTTCAGACTCGTCATCATCTGCAAATTAAGCTTCTTCTTCCTCTTATTATTATTACTCTTCTTATTATTCTTAGGCTTCTTCTTCTTCCTCTTCTCCTTCTTTTTTTAAAGCTTATTTTCTTTCCTTTTTCAACTATTTAACGTTTTCCCTTATAGCATCCAAATCTTTTTCATTGAAACCTTCTATTAAATTCGTCAAAACATTGGATAAAACTTGTCCATTTTCGAACATGTCGGGCTCTAAAAGCTGCTCGAGTTGTTAAACTGAAAAAAACTCGAAAAATTCCCGCTTTTAAGAGTCAAATAATTTCTGTTTAATTCTTATTTCTAAATTGGATTTTAAAAAATTAGGCTTTTATAAAGTGAAAAAACACTCAACCACTCTAAACATTTAAGCGTGTAATTCCCTAGATAACTGGAAATATTTAGCCTGTAATTCCGGTCTTCTGTTACTTTTATAAGTTAAATTTAGTATATCATTTAATAAAGTTCTTCTAAGATATTCAGTGTGGTGTTAAGGTAATTAAATTTCGTAAATATTAATTCTGTGCATACAAGCGATTATTATATTAACAGTTTCCCGCATAACTTCTACTAAAGCGATATTAAAGTCCGAATTTTCTAAAAATTTACTCAAATTTACCAACTTTTCCGTCATAATATACAAAACATGTCCATAATCAATTTTAAAGCCAACATTTTCGTCATTATTTTCCTAGTCAGTTTGCACCATAATCAAATTTTCCAAATTCCTTAATTAATAATACAAAGGTCTAAATAACAATTAACTGTTATTTAAAAAACTGGCAACTGAAACAGGAGCGCTATTATAATGGCTTATATATAAATCTATTAGGCAAATTATGTCTTAATATCTTTTAAAATAACTGGTTTTTCCAGGCCTTATATAGTCCCCTCCGCTGGCAAAAGAGACTAAATTACTACTAAACTCAAAAATAGCGTGTATAAGTGCGGGCGTGTTCAAAGGAGGGTATTGCTAAATTTCTTTGTCAATTAAGTTCACAATGTTTTAGAAACCTTTATATTTAAAAAAAAAAAAATGGGTAAAAAATTATTTATTATATTTTTAAAGATAAAATAATATAGATAAAAATTTTTAATTACAATTATTTAGAAATTTTTGATAAGAATAATATAAAATTTTTATAAAAGATTTTATTTTTATTATTATTTTAAATATTTATTTATATAAATATACATTCGGGGATTTTGAAGTCAGATTGAACTTTTGAAGCCAATATAAAACTGGAATTTACAACAGGTATATCTTCTATATCATAAGTAGCATTTTCTAATTTTTCCAGTAAATTGAATAGATTTTAAGCGAAATGCTTACTTAAAACGGCAAAAGTCTTTTTTGTTTCTCCATTTTTTTCTATTTGTGCTACAAATTTCAAACTTTTAACTAAAAACTCTAAATTTCTGTTTTAAAGTACTAATCCATTGTTAATAATTTCGGCCCATACTTTTTCATGAATTTTTCCAATTAATTGACCGATTCTTTCAAGCCCAATTTTACATTAATTTCTTTAAAAATTTAATTACATTAAATAATATTTAATAATAATTTTATATTTATAAAGAAATAAATTATTTTACGCTTTTTATAAAGCGAATTAAACCTTTTCAACTTCACCAATTTTACTTTATAGCTTGTCATTAATACTTTTTATTTGACTGACATTTTTTTTTAAATAAGTTATAACAACTTCAATAATTTCCAACATTTTAACTGAAAAAGGTCCATGTCCCTATTTAAAATAATATTATATGTTTTGCTATAATAAATATAAATATAAAATTTTTATTTTAATTATTTTTTAATTTTAATTTTTAATATATACTTCTACTTATTCAGGTGTAAATAAACTTTAAAGCAAGAAACTCTCATGGAAAAATTCACATAAGTTATTAACAACTTTTGGCCATTCTTCCTCGGTACTAGAGGTTAAAATTAATTCTAAAAATGGGAAACTATTAGATCCATTTGTAAAAGGCTCAAACCAATTTGTAAAAAAGAATTTAAATATTTAAACTAAAAATTATTTTTCTTTATCATCTTCTGTCTTAATATTATAAAAATAATAAAATAAATAAAAAAATTAACAAAATTTTATATAAAATCATATTAAAATAATAAATACCAACATATATAATATATATATATTATCCACATATGTATATTTATTTATATATATTATTTTTATTTTTTACAAAAGTAAATTGTTATTACCTTTTTTTTGTTAAAAATATTATTTATTTAGAAAGCTCCATGTAAAATCCTTGAAAATTTAGATAATTTTTAAAGATAATCTGCAATATCAAAGGAAGATTCTTAAGCCCTGTGTAATAATGACTTTCTAACTTATTACTCTTAACTTGTAAACAGGATAACTTACTATGTTATATCTTTAATTGTACCTTATACACTTATTTCAGGATTCATTTATTCCAAAAATTTCTAAGAATTTTGTTGTTATAAATTATTTGCCAATTGTCTAGTTTTTGCGTGCTATAAAAACTAAGTTAATACATGGGGTAATCCTAATTTATATAAAAATGTTTATTTTAAAACTTTTAGAAAATAAGATTTTTATTAAATATGTTATATTTTATTTTATTTTAATTATTTTGTTACTTATTATATATTTTAATGAATCAAGAGGAAAAGCGTCTCTATCTCTTTATTATAAAACAGCTTATTTCAAAGACCATCTCTCAGCGACTCCTAATCCTTCGAAATTAGGTAATTCAAAATTTTCTTATATATATTTGATACTATCTTCATAAAATAATTCGCCCTTAATATATATTAATATATATAATATTTTATTTAAATTAATTAAATAAATAAATTTATTAATATTTTTATATTTGAGGTCATAAAAATAAATAAAACATATAAAATTATTTTAAGATTTTGATTTACTTTTAATTTAAGTAATTAAGGGTTTATTTTAGGTAAAATTTAAGCCAATTTATCTAAAGTTGGAGCAATTGTGGCATCTTTAAACCAAATAGGAACTTTTCCTTCATTAAATTCTAAACTTCTTTCTGATAAATAATGTTTTAACAAAGTGTATAAAATTTCAATAGTTCTAAAAGTTTTCAAAGCTTTTTTATCTTCCACAGAAATAATTCCCCTAAAATTAAAAATTATTTAAGATTTATAACTCCTTATTTATATTTATTATTTATTATTTATTACCTGTCAGTTAAATCTTAGGAAAAACTATAAGGTTAGATTTTTGAAAAATTTTCATGTTTATAATACTGATTTTTCTTAAATATTAATAGGTCAGCCTTATTTAATAACTCACTAATTTTTGAAAAAAATTAAAAATATAATTTATAATTAATAAATTACAATTTTTAAAAATAATTACATATTTTATTCAATATATGAATACAGAAATTCTAATAATCCTATTATTTCTCCTCCTTACCCATTATCATAACTGACAAAAAATCCTTTAGAATTGTAATTTTATTTTAAATTTTATCTTATTTATAAAGTTCTTTCGATTGCAGGGTGTACCAAATCAGTAACGGCAGTTAAAATCTGTAAATTACAAAAAATTATTAAATATTTATTTATTTTTCAAGTTAAAATAATTTATATATAAATTATTTAAGTATATAATAATAATTCTAAAATTCATCAAAATATATTACAGTTTCGAATTGTTTTTAAGATAAATCTCCTTGGCCTAATTCGATCAACATTATTAAATTTTAAACTATTTATTTAACATAGATTGTAGATCTATAAGCATTTAAATTGTATAAGGCCTGCAAAATTGATTTATTGTATTAATTATTGATGCTTTATATTTCATACATTTTATTTTCTAATTCATTACTTTATTTAGTAATTTCTGTCAATTTTTCTAAAATTTTAAAATAATAAAATTATGTAACACAATACTAAAATAATTCAAAATATATATGACATAAGAAGATTTTATATATAAATTACCTAAAGTGCTCAAAAAGTTTTATAAATACTTATCTGCTATATTTTAAAACTATCTATTTAAGAATTCTCTATTGTCTTCATTTATGTTTAAATTTTGTATTTAAGGATTATTTAAATTGTAATTTAATGCAATATTCATTCCTAAACTTTCACATAATTCTTACTAACTTCCACTTTCTTTAATCACTTTTATGCCTTATAAAATTGATTATTAAAGTTGTAAACTATTTTTCTCATTTAAACTCAAAAATGTTCCGTTTTATAAAGATAAATCAATAAACTAATATATTTTTAAAATAATTTAATTAATATTATTATAATAAATGAATTAATGTAATTTATATATATATAGTAATTTATTTACAGCTAAATACAGGGATAAAAATTCTTATTCAATTTTATTTATATCTTCGGCTGCTAAAAGTTATTAAACTGAGAATTGTGTTAAAAGTCTTTATAAAGTAAAAGCATATGATAAATCTTCTTTTGCTGTTTTTTTAGCATCATTTAATGCAGAACTTAATTATTTTTCGCTAAAATTTATTCTTAAATCTTTCGTTATTATTCCAAATTACTCAGCATCAATTAAATTGTAAAAGGGTCTAAAATATAAAAAATATTTTGCAAAATATAAAAATAAACAATTTTTTAAAACTTTATAGTAAATAAAATATTAAAATTTTTTTAAAATTTTTTTTCTCTACTTTTATTCCCCGTCATTTAAAATTGAAGTTATAAATAATTTGAAAGTTTCCATTAAGGTTTGAC
The DNA here is from genome assembly GCA_001447515.1 of Pseudocohnilembus persalinus. Lineage (NCBI taxonomy): Eukaryota > Ciliophora > Oligohymenophorea > Philasterida > Pseudocohnilembidae > Pseudocohnilembus > Pseudocohnilembus persalinus. Next base: position 184,405 of record LDAU01000103.1, read on the forward strand.
TATAATTTTATTCTTATTCACCGTAGAATTTAGTAATATTACTAGAGTTATTTTAAACTAAAAATTCATTAATTCCTAAAATTATTCCTCCAGATAAATTAAGATTTGCTTTTTATTTAATAATTTTAAAAAATATATTAATTAACAATTTTTATTTATAAATATTTTAATAAGATAATAAAAATTAATTATATAATTTTACTTTTGTGTAGAAAATCTAAAACATTTTTAACTATACTAGCTATTTTATTCAGTAATTCCAATATTTCCTAATTACTTCCTACATTTTTTATTTTTTAATATTCAGGTTTACTCAACTCTCTTAAGTAATTGAAAATCCAACCTAATGTGCCTAAAACTACTTAAATTTAATTTCTACTAGCAGTTATTTGAGTTCCATTTTCGTCACCTTCCTTTAAAAACAAATTTAAATAAAATTAGGTAAAAAATAATTAAAATATATAAAAAATTAATACTATAAATTTTAATTATTTTTATAATTTTTTACAATTTCATGTGGCTCTAATTTATTTTTTGCATCTTCAATAAATTTAGCTTCTAAACTCAGATCCAGCTCTTCATCGTTTAATAAAAATCCCTGCATAAATTTAGGACCTCTAAATTATTTAATTAAATCTTACATTTCCATATAAAAATCGTTGAAAGGGAAATCTTTAAGACCTAAAAAATATCTTGCCTCTTTTTAATAATTAATAATTCTGTCATCGCTTTAAAATTAATAAAAAATAAATTAAACAATTTTTTTATATTTTTTTAATATAAATAAGGTATAAATATTATTAGATTGCAAATTAATTACTTTAAATCTGGTAAAATGAAATTTTTGAAATGCAATTTCATGAAAACAAGACTGTTTAAACAAATTTAGGTTCTTTATTTTAAGGCTGTAAATTATTTTTTCACTCTTAATTAAATAACTAGCCTTAAATAATCATTGCAATTTTTTTCCACTTTAACACCTTTTTTCTCAAATAATTAACCAGCAGCAACAAGTGCCAAAAAATTATCAGTTAATTCCTAAAAATTATGTAAATAATCACACAATTATTTATTATATTTTTAAAAATATTTTAATTATTAAAAATTTTATTTATTTATTTACTTTTTTAAAATTCTAAACTTAAATAATAGTATTAACATTTTCACTCAAATTTAATTAAATACTTTCCACTGGCATTTCTAAAAATAATAATTTAATTCCAGTTTCTTTGAAAAATTTCTCTGATCTAAACAGTTCACATAAATGGGGGTAATCATTTCTCATTTCAAATAAAAAATAATGGTAGTACAAATTAATAATTTTTTTGAAAAATCCTAAATTACTGTTATTTTTTTCGTTTCCAAATAAAAGTTCTTAATCAGAAAAATCGCCATCTTCGCCGACATCTACTAAAAATGAGGCGATTTTCATTATTTAAAACAAAATTTCGATGTTATCTGAATAATAAATCAAACTTTCAAAAGTGTTCATATCATTGAAAATAAATTTGTGGCCCCCTTGTTTTATAAATTTTTAAGCCGCTTTTACAGTATTATAATAATTTTTTAAATAATTTAAAATAGCAAATTCCAATTTTTCCACCTGTTTAACTGTATCCACTCCTTTGTAATCGTGATCAATGGCGTATTACAAAGTGCCAAGTCTAAATTTTAAAAAAAAATTAAAAAAATTTATACATACATATATATATTTATTTAATAAAAATTGGTAGATATACAATTATTTTTCAATAAAATATCTTTTTGAAATCTTTTACTTTTTTTTTTTTTTAAAAAAAATAAAAACGCTAAAATAACTTATAATAAAATCTTTACCTTTTTTTTATTTTTAAACTGAAAAATTATAAAACACTTTCCAAATAAAAGGCAGCTTTGGGACTATTATAATCGAATGAATCTGCTTATATACTTTCAAATAAAGCAGTTAATTTATCGTCTTCTAAGTCCTTAACTGGGTCAGCTGTTATAATTTCTTCTATATTTTCCCAGTTAATATTCTAATTTAAAAATGCCCCGTAATATTTAAATGTTTTTAATTTAGTGGTATCGAGACTCATTTTATTTTTTTACCTAATTATAAATTATTTATTATTAAATATCATTATATATATATTATAAATTTATATTATTATTTTTTTTAAAATTCAAATATTGAAAAATTAAAAAAACATCTATTTTATTTAATGGAAACCGAATTATGTTGTCCATAAATTTTTCATTAATCGTTATACTTTAATATTTTAATAAATTCTTAAATTTTTATCTTTTTCAATATTTTAAACTTTTGATAAAATAATATGGCAAATAAATGATAAATATTTTACCTTTTGTAGTTAGTTTCTTTTATGCGAAATAGTTATTTTTTGTGATTTTATTTTAATTAAGTTTTAATTAAAAAATGTAATATAATTAAATAAAGTAGTTTGTTTAATTAGAAATTATAAATATGTGTACGTAATTTAATAATTAATTATAACATAAAATTTTGGTGTTATAAACATAAAATTCAAATAACAACAACAAATAAATTTAAAAACTAATAAGAATAATATCCATTATTATAGAATAATATAGAAAAATAATATACTGGTTTATTTAAATTTTTTCAGTCTATAGTTTTAATTTTTTTCTTATCTTTTAATATTTCTATAACTTTTTCAAATAATTTTTTAAGCTCTAAAAATCCCAATTTTTCCTCAACTTACTAACTTGTAAACCAACCTGCATTTTTTATTTCTTACTCTTAAATTATAAATTTTTCTTCATTTTTAATATATCCTAAATAATAATGAGCTTCTTTTTAATATTTTCCAAATCTTAAATAGCTGGTCTTAAGTTCTCCTTATTTAACCTGTAAAATATTATAGATAAATAAGATATAAATCTATTTTTCAAAAATTATATAACTATTTATAAATTATAAAATTAGATAAAATAAATTTTTTCAAAACAACAAAAATTATAATAAAAATATCAAAAAAACAATTAATAATAATAAAATAAATTGATATATATATAAAAATAATTGTATTTTATATTACAGACTCTTCCAAAACTATTAAATTTCTTTTTATTCCAGTTTCTTCTTCAAATTCTCTCATTGCACTTTCTATTTCACTTTTATCATTTTTTTCAGGGTACCCTTTAGGAAATTCCCAAAATCCCTAGTTATTATGGGCCAATGCAAATTTTTGACTTTGTTCGCAAAATACTATTAATCCGTAAGCTTTATGAGTTTTAGGTTACATAAAAAATAAAAAAATTATGCTAAAATTACTTATATATCTTTATATTTTGTATATTTGATAGCTGTTTATATATTTAATGTTTAAATAATTTATATCTCAAATTTTAATAATTTTTTATTATCTTATAAAAAGAACAGATTTTTTATATAGTAATTCTTATTTTTTATTTTATTCAATTAATATTAAATCATTATTAAATAGGATATAAAATAAAATATAAATATTTTTAAAACTAATAAATATATAGAATATTCTTGGTATTCATTTCAATTGCTTGACTTTGATTTAATCTACTTAATTATTTATAAATCAAATACCTTTTTTCGATTGCTGATTAAGTTTAAATACAATTATCTTTTTAATCATAATTATATTAACCAATAAATATTTGTATATTTATAGATTTCATTTCTTTCCTATTTTTTCTATCAAATTAAAACCAAAAAATATAAAAATAAAATTTTAAAAAAAATAAAAATAATAATATTAGAAAGGTTAATAAGACAAAAATGAATATTATTGCTTTAGAAGAAAACAGAGATTATAACAGAATGTGCATGAATAATTTTGGAAAAATTATTGTTATTATTTTCCACGCAGCTTGGCATCAACATTCTAATGAGTATTTAGAAAATTTTTAAACACTTTTAGAAATTTCAGAATTGAATGGTGAAAAAATAATGTTCGCCTAATGTGATGCTGATAAAGTACCTTAAGTTTCCACAAAGTAATTAAAAAAATTATTTTAAATATAAATACTCCAAATACTTTTTTTAATAAACTTTATACAATAATTTTATATTAAAAATATTTTAAAACTTTAGCTACAACATCACCAACGTTCCTACCGTAATTGTTACCGACGCTCAAAAAGGAGAATTAAAAAGATTTGAAAACGAAAATCCCGCCCAAATTTTAGAATCTTTAGAAGAATTCATTCCAGAATACCAAAAAAAATTCGAATAAAAAAGGGTCGAAATGTACAAAAAAATCGAAAAATTAATTACTGAAAACCCTGTTTTAATTTTCATTAAAGGAACTGCTTAAGCTCCTGAATGTAAATTTACTAGATAATTTTTGGAAATTATGAAAGATTTAGACTGTAAATTCACTTACTATGATATTATTGCCGATAATGATATGAGACACTGGCTCAGACACTATAATAAATGGCCTACTTATCCTTAATTGTATATTTCAGGGGAATTAATTGGAGGGTAAATATATATATATTTATATAAATATAAATATAAATATAAATATAAATATATATCAAAGTTAGTATAAGTATAAAAATAAATATCAAAGTTACTGCTATATAATATACTTTTATATAAGCAAATAAATTAAATAATTTTTTATTATTAAAATTATATTTATCTTATTCTTTTTAAAAATAATAGGTTAGATAAAGCCAAATAAAGAATTGAAGAAGGATATATTTAAGAAAAAATTCCTTAATCCGCTAGAATTCACGATCCTGAATAAAGATTAAAAAAAATTGTTTCCGAAAATAAAGTAATTTTATTCACTAAAGGAATAGCTAGCGATATTAACTTAGATTAAAATTAAAAAGATGTTATTCAGGTAAAAATTAGATAATTTAAAAATATAAATATATATGTGTCTTTTATTTGTTAATTTTATAAAAATTATTATTATTTTCTATAGCTTTTGAAAAATGAAGGAATTAAATTTAGATGTTTTGATTGCAGTTCTGATTAATTATTACTTGAACACTTACAAAAATAAAATGGAGAATTCCCCCACTTATATTCTTAATAAAAATATATTGGAAGCAAATAAAAATTGAGTGATTTAGCAAAATAATCATAATTATTACCTTTGATTCCTGGAAGTGAATGGTAATTAAATGGAGAATAAAAACTTAAATACTTACTCAAAAACTGTGATGTAAATAAAAATAACTATAATTTATATAAATATTACCAAATAAAAATTATCATATTGATATAATAACAATATTTAAATACTTATTATAAATATTTTTTATTAAAATTCTTTATTTTTATTTTTATTAGATCATAGTTTTCATTAATGGAATACCCAAAGACTGCTAAAACGAAGAATCTAAATAAATGATTGAAATTTTAGAAAAACATAAATTATTATATGAATTTTATAATGTTTCTGCAGATGAAGAAGTCTTCTAAAATTTAAAAAATATTTCCAATTATGATAAAGTTCCTTAATTATATGTTAAAGGACAATTAATTGGAGGAATTGAAGCTGTTTAAAAATTAAACTAAGATGGAGATTTAGAAGAATTAACTAAAGATATACCTAAAAGAAACTGATTATAATTTATAAAATTTATATTTTCTAATAATTAATAAATTTGTAATCTATTATGCTCTTTAATTTATGGTATATTATATAATAAAAGCTAAATATCAATAATTTAAATGTGATTAGATTTTTATTTTCCATATAAAATACAAAGTGAACGACTTTATGCTATCACCTTTTAAATATACATCCACCTTTTTTAAAACGATTCAAAATTTTGACCAAATTTTTGCTACATAGCACATTTTTTAAATTTTCATTTTACTAATATAATTATATAATGTGAAATAATAAATACTTATTGTTAATATATAAGTTAAAGGTTAGGTATTTTATGATCTGGGCGCTGTTGGGAAGCTGGCCGCAAGAATTTTATGCTGAGAAAAAGCATTGCAAAATTATTAACCTTGTATAAATTAATTTACCTATTTCAATTTCTATTAGTCTTATTAATTATAGATTTTATCAAATTTTATTTATACATTATTGTTTGGTAAAAAATATTTAGGCAACATATAATAATTTTAAATATAAAACAGCAATTTATAAAATACCTTGGCATACTTAGAAATTTAAAAAAAAATTCTAATTCTGGCAAAAAATTATAAAATTATTTTATGAAATGCGCCTAGGACGTTCATAAAAAAAAATTTTTTTCTTCTAAAATTAAATAAAACGAACCTTAAAATAAATAGTTTGTGGTAAAAAAATTTCTCTACTATACATTAAGAAAAATATTTTAAGTATATTTTAGTGAGCGAAATTTTCTTATTATTAAAAATCGCATAAATTAATTACTTTTTATTTCACTAAAATTAGAATTTTCCTACAAAATATTAATTATAACATACCCACATAAAAATGTTTGATGTTAAGGCAGAAAGAAAAAAATTAGATGATAAAATTAAGGAGAAATTAAAAGAGTTTGAAAACTAAATAAAATACGCGGCTTTGATAAAAGACAAGGCATAATAGAGTAAAATAATTAAATAAAGAGATTAATATTTATCAGATGTGAAATAATAATTTGCAAGTTTGAAAGATAAAAATCAACTTTAATAGATTTAAATCAGTAAAGAAGAAGTAAATATATATAGAATATTTTATAAAAACATTGATTTTTAATTTATATTATGTTTAAAACATTATTTTTAGTTTTCAATATTTTAATATTATTTTGTCAAAAGATTGAAGAAAATTCAAAATAAGTTGTATTAAATGGGTATAAAAAAAAGGAAGAATTTACGAAAGAAAGGGAGCAACTGAATAACCAAAGGTCATTTTCTAAATAAGAGTAATAAAGATTAGAAAAAGAATAGAAGAGAATCTAAAAAATTAGAGAAGAAGAGGGAAAATATGAAAAAGAATACGAAAAATAAAAATTTGAAAAAAATCTTAAATTTTTTAAGGAATAAAAACAAAAAGAAAAGGAAGAAGAAGAAAAAAGAAAAAAAGCAGTTGAAAATAAAAGAAAATAAGTTTTAAAAGAAGAAGAAGAAAAAAGGTATAGTAAAAGAATCATATATTCTTTTATAAATTTTTAAATATTTAATATTTTAAATCACAAAAAAGTTATATATTATTATATTTAGATAATAGGAAAAATTAAGAAAATAATAGGAAAGAGAATTCGAAGAGTATAAAAGGATTTAGAGGAAAATTGATGAAGAAAAAATGATAAAGGCGGAGTAAATTAGTAAAAAAAAGGCAATGGAAATATAGAGTAAAATAATTGAAAAAGAAAAAAAAGAGGAGGAATAGCTTAGAATCTTAGAATCAGAAAAAAAATAATATGAATATGAAAGAAGAATTAGAGAGCAAAAGTTAAGAGAATAAAGAGGTAATTATTTACAATTATAATATATTTAGTTTAGTTTTATTCATTTTACTCTCCACTAATTAAGTAATATTAACCTATAGAAATTTATAAAAAAATTCAGATAATTTTTATTAAATTATTTTAAAAGATAGGTTAAAGATATTTTTTCACGAAAGTGCATATATATAAAAAATTATATTTATTTAATATTATAAATTATAATTAACACACTATCATTTATGTGCTAAAAAATATTATATATACACCTGATTAAATCAATTGATTAAATTTTTAAAAAATTAATAAAATTTTTTTTACGCATGGATGTGCATACATATTTATTTAATATTATAAGTAAAAATTTTTATTTATTATCTTTTATGCATGGTAAATATTATATATGTGCATGATTTAATAAAATAATTTAATTTAATAATTAAATCAAAATTCATAATGAATATTATATATGTAGATAATTTAACTAAATAATTAAATCATATAATTAAATCAAATGTTGAAGTAAATTATTAATTATAATTTTGTAGAAATGTTAATTTGTTTGTTTTTTAATTAAACACACAACTATGTATAAATATTAGAACATTTTAAATATAAATATATGAGTAAAATATTAAATATTATAAATTATAATAAACACTCTATCATATATGTGCGAAAAAATATTATATATATACACCTGATTAAATCAAATGATTAAATTTTTTTCTACGCATGTAAATACATATTTAGAATGATATTTATTTAATTAAATTATAATGAGTTATAATTTATTCAAATAATTAAATGATATAATTTAATTAAAATTCATAATAAATATTATATATGTACATAATTTAATTAAATAATTAAATTATATATTAAATCAAATGTTGAAGTAAATTATTAATTATAATTTAGTAACAGATTTTCGTTTGTTTGTTTTTTAATTAAGCACACATTTATTATTTACAACTATGTATAAATATTAAAACATTATAAATATACATATATGAATAAATCAAAATCAAGTATAATAAAATTATAGTTAGCCATAAACTGTGTTTTTTTAAATTTAATAAATTAATAATCATAAAAACTCACTTTTTTAAATTATAATTATGAATCATATTGATTATTATTTTCTTTAATTAGAGCAGTTGTATCAAGAACAAGAATAAGCTAAAATGTAAAAGAGAAAATAAGCAGAAAAAAAATATTTAGAGGCAGAAAAAAGAGAGGATAAAAAAATAATCTTAAAAAAAGAATTTGAAGAAAAAATGAAAGAGAAGTAAAAATTAAAATAAATAAAACAAAAATAATAGTAAGATAAAGAACAGATATAGATATTGAAAAAAAAAATTAGTTAGAGTTAAAATGAAAATTAACATTATAATATAGAGGATGAAGACTCAGATGAATTAGAGTAATTTTATTACATTTAATTCTTAATAGTATTAACATATACATTTAATATTTAATTAATTAATTGATTGATTGATAATATATAATAGTTCAGATGATGATATTAATTATAAATAGTATCAAAAAGTACATTAATAAAATAAGCTACTGAAGAAGTAATTAATTAATATGTAAGAATAAACACAAAAACTAATGCAATAGATAAATGAACAGTAAATAATAATTAAGCAACTTAAAGAATAAAACAACTAATGACTATTCATATATATAAATAAACTATATTTATATTCATATAAATATATTATATTAAATTTTTAAATATCATAATAAAAATTAATTTTATATATAATATATAATATATAATTTTTTATATATTTATTATAAATAAAATTAATTTTAAATCTTTAAAAATAATAATTATAGATATATTTATATATTCATATGTACATATTAAGTCATTTTTATAATATCATACCTTTCAATCTTCACATTTTAGGCATTCTTCATTTTAAAAATCAGGTAAATTTTCCAAGAACTTTTAAAGTTGTATTGATTCTTTTATATTAAAAAAATCGTAATCTTATGTATTTTATTAATTCTATGAGACACCGTAGATAGTATTCTATTTACAATTTTAATCACTTTGCTTTTTATAACTTTCGTTCTAATATGAGGAGGGGCTTTCGCATTTATCTTCAATAGCGATCTTTCCTTATTTTTTTCCATCAATTAGGATCTCCATTATAATAATCAACTTATGGGATAATTGAGACTATGTCCGGATTTGTCCGGATATGTCCGGAAAGTTAAAAATGGCTTATTTTGGCCTAAATAGTACCAAATTATAATAAAATATGATAAAATAGCAAAAAACATACGTCCGGACTAATCCGGAATTTTTAACTATTTGTCCGAACATATGTTTTTGGTACTATTAACCTATTCGATTTTCGGATAAGTTTTTATTTCAACTATATGTGCAAGATTCAGAAAGAACCGAAGTTTTAAGATTGCGATGTCATATCTTTTTAAGTAAAAGGGTTTATACTCCCATATTTAGGGGATGTAATATATAAATCGTATATTTTTGATCCCCTATCGCAAAAAAAAATTTTTGGACTCGGGACCCCCCAAAAAATCAGTTAAGATTTTTTTTTTTTGCTTTTTTTTGAAAAATTTTGAGTATTTGTCGAATAGAATTTCCCACAGAAGGGTTAGACATGCAAAATTTGTTATGAAAATGTAGATCTCATTGAGATCTATTAGAAAACCTAATAAAATATAAGTTTAGGCAAATATTTTTATTTTTATTTTTATATAATTTCAATTTTTTTTTATTTTTTTTTAAAATACAGAGCAAAATTATTTTATTTTAGGATAAGATTAATAAATTAAATTTAAGTATTAATTAAAAAAAAAAAAAAAAAAAAAAAAAAACACAAAAAAATACAAAAAAATATATCAAATAAATACAAAAAAATATATCAAATGTAATTTAAAACAAGTACTTAATAAAAAAAATTTTAACAAATATTTTAAAACCTATCAAGGTGGAATTTAAAATTCCAATTTTTAGTACCCACCTCGGAAAAATTTCCAGGGTAGAAAAATTTTTAAATGTTTTTTTTTTTTAATTTTTAAAATTAACATTATTCAGTTTAAAATTTATAAGGAAATTGATATAATTAAATAAATAAAAATTAATTAAAAATTTTTTATGCGATTATAATTTATCTTTATTTTTATATTTATTTGTAATAAAAGTATTTTTACACTTTAAATAATAATTATCTTCATTTTTTAATTATTTTTACCATTTTAATCATTTTTATGGTTGTTTTATATATTAAAATTCTACATATTTAAATGTATCTAGTATTTTACTAATAAAATTTTTGTTAAAACAATATTATTTTCCACCCGGGAATATTCCAAGGTGGATTTATTTATTCATACAAAAACCAGGGTACCCCCCTAAACCGAGGGCGCGTCACCCGTGTTAACAACTCTAATGATATTGAAACTTATCCATAATTTGTTTAATTTGTATAATAATTAGATATTCCTCATTATTTCACATCAGATATACCAGAATTAAGACAAATGGTATAAATTTATTAAATTAAAAAATAACTTTCACCCAATTTTGTAAAAGTAAATTCAGATTTACAGTTTTTTAAAAATTATTATTACAGAGTAGCAAATAAAATCGACTTCATTGAATATAAATATTTGAGTGGTTCAGAATATCTAAATTAAGTAAATATTTTCAAGGAGTTTATTGACTTTTCCAATATAATATTAACATAAACATAGTTTTAAGATAAAGGAATTAGTGATAAATAATTGAAAGAATATAAAGCTGGAATAATGAAATTTATAACAAATTAAGAATAAATAAATCACTTTTTATAATATTTATGATAAATTTTTACTGTTATATATGTAATTTTAAATTATTTAAAAATTAACTAAATATAAAAATAAAAATAATAAGCAAAACTTATATTTTATTAGGTTTTCTAATAGATCTCAATGAGATCTACATTTTCATAACTAATTTTGCATGTCTAACCCTTCTGTGGAAAATTCTATTTGACAAATACTCAAAATTTTGCAAAAAAAAGCAAAAAAAAAAAACATGTCTAACCCTTCTGTGGAAATTTCTATTCGACAAATACTCAAAATTTTGCAAAAAAAAGCAAAAAAAAAAAATCTTAATTGATTTTTTGGGGGGTCCCGAGTCCAAAAATTTTTTTTTGCGATAGGGTATTAAAAATATACGATTTGTATATTCTATCCCCTAAATATGGGAGTATAAACCCTTTTACTTAAAAAGATATGACATCGCAATCTTAAAACTTCGGTTCTTTCTGAATCTGTCTCATATGCTGATTTAATTAAAGAGCTTTAAGTAGATGAATTAATTGGAATATCAATTAAAAAAAAATATCAAAAAAAGTAACAGAAAATTAAAAATTTTGAAACATATCTTAAAATTATGTAAAATTAAACAATTTACAGAAAAGTTATTTTTTTCATTTTTTGTAATTTACCCACTCTTCTACCTTATTAATACTTAAGGTATATGGTTAATTAAGATTAACTTATCCGGAAATCGAATGGCTTAATATTTAGGCGAAAATAAGCCACTTTTAACTTGTCGGACAAATCCGGACATATTCTCTCGTCTACGTCAACTTGTCAAATAGAATCAAGAAAATTAAAAAAAATATTTTTTTAGTTTTTTTTAAAAATTTTTTTTTTTAAATTTTTTTTATTTTATTTTTTTTGAATTTTTTTCTGTTTATTTTCTAATTAAATAATTTTTCTAATATGTATAATAAAAAATAGTGTTGAACATTAATTAAATTAAGGAGTGGCAATTGGTAAATGGCAATTAGTAGATGGCAATTAATTTATACCTCTAACTATATACTTTATACTTCATACTTTATAAAAGCAGACTAAATTGAAAATATTTCCTTGAACATATTTATTTAAAAAAAAATTAAAATATTTTTTAGACAGAAAATTATAAGAATAAATTTACAGACTTTAAAATGAATTTTAATGTGTTTTAATTGCTAAAGACAGGGATGTTACCACCTGCAAGCATTATAAAAATAAGAAATCTATAAAGAGGTAAAGTGGGGGAGGTCAATTTTTAAACTATTGTTATATAATATAACAGTGGAATTAAATTATATATAGATGGGAATTTTAAAAGGGGGACAGCCCTATTAGAAAAAAAAATACTACATTAATTTTTTTAATTTTATATCATTTTTTAAAATATAATATATTTATTTTAATATTAAACTAATAATTATGTCAACTATTTTTAAAATCTATTATTTATAAAGTTTAATATTAATATTATAATGAACAAGATTAATACTATCTATTTTATATATAATAACAAAATTGTATAAATTCTGGTATAAATTTTTATTTTAGGATAAAAATTTAATTTTTTAGGGAGTATATTAATTTAAAATTGTTATTGATGATAATCTACTTTATATATGTATGTAAAATAACACTAATTAATATCAATATTAAATATTAATTAAAATACTCCCTAAACTATTAAATTTAAATCCAAAAATCCACAGGCTTATTAATTTGATTAATTAATCAATTTGGGTTTGATTACAATAAATATTTGGTAAAAAAACAAAAAGATAGTAATTTTATAGCCAAAAAAATAAATAATCAACAATATGGTTTTACTTTTGTTTTTATATTAACTTTCGCTTGTTTATTATTTAATCAAACCCAAATATTATATGGTTTTGATATAAAAAAAATTTATAGAAAAAAATAAAAAGTGTTGTAACAATATATAAATAATATAAACAAAGTTATTTGTTTATTTCATACAAATTTTGATAAATCAATAATTACTTTAATATAAATGGATTTTTTTTTTTAATATCTCTTAATGATGATTAACCATTTTATTATTTATTGACTTAATACCAAAAAAAGCTTTGTTTTTATATATAAAATCTCTCCAACATAAAATTTGAGTTAAAATACTTACTTTTTAAAATAAAAAATTTTGCATTGATTCTCAATTTTCGTATTGTTTATAAATTGAATTTTTTTTTCAAGATACAATCCTTTTGTTTTTTTTACCAAATTTTTATCGTAATCAAACCCAAAAAATAAAATAATCACCAATATTGTTTTACTTAGTTTTTATATAAACTTTCTCTTGTTTATTATTTAATCAAAAGGGTTGTATTAGATATTGATATCTAGTACTTAATAATTTTATCAAATATATAATGAATCAAATATCGAATGAATCAAATATATTTAATATTATGATATAAATCTAGGTAAAATTATTTAATTTAAAATTAAAATATTTAAAAATAAAATTTTTATTTAGAATTTAACAATATTTAAATTATAGATATATAATAAAATATTATTTTTTAAAAGGGTATTTTTATTTATGATTCTTTTTTTATCAACTTTTAAAAATATTTTATTATTTTAAAATTTTAATTGATATATATTAGTATTTTAGTGCCATTTATATTTAAATTAATTTAATTACTGGCGGTTTATTTAAAAATAAAAATAAAAGTGCTTTGCTTTGTTTTGTTTTATTTTATAATATTTTTTAAAAAATTAAAGAAAAAGAAATTTAAGTTATACAATTAAGTTATATTATTGTAAATACTAAAATATATTTATTAAATTTCATTACTAGTATATATTTATCTTTATTTTATTATAGACTTTTAATAGTTTTAATTTTGTTTATTTTTTATTTAATTTAAAATAAAATAAGTATATTTTCAGTAATATTTTAGTGAAGAGAATTAAAGTTTATGTTAAATATTTTCTAAATGAGAATTATTCATTCTAAAGTTTCTTAAATCTTGACCTGATATTAATAGAAAAATTAAATGAATATTACTAATTAATAATTAATGTTTTTACTAAGTCTAATTTTTTCTAAAGCCAACTTGGATTTTAAAGGAGAACGATTAGAAGGAGATCTTTTTATAAAACAAATTAATTTAATTATATAATAAATACTATAACTAATTATTTAACTTACTTTGATGCAGATCCCCTAATTTAATTAATTTTATTTCTGGCTTATTTTATATGATATAATTAAGGTTAGACATTAAAAGCTTACTTTTTTTCTTAAGTATCATACTTTCCTAAAGCTTAAATAAATTTATGTAAATATAAATAAATTATTAAGAATAATAAAAATTCATTAATAAATAAAAATTATTATAATTTACGAGAATTAGCTCCACTTGAAGTATTTGATCTTATTTCTCTTTTAAAGCTTTTGAACGTTTTAAATCTTTTATTAGGAGAATTTTAACTTACAAATCTACCAAATTTACTAAAATTATAGCTTTAATTAATTTCTTAATTAAAATAATCATTTTAGTTGAACTTATTTTTGGACGAAGCTCTTAATCTTTATGGACTTCTAGAAAATTGTTTTAATTTTTGTTTACTGTCCTATCTGTATAAGCTACTAGAAAGCCTTGAGTCGTCTATTAATATACAATTACTTTTATTACAATTGCTATCATAATTATTTCTTCTATTGAATTATTTATATAATTTCTTTTAGGGAGATGAATTTTATATATTAAAATTAGTAAAATTCACAGAATTTCTTAAATTTAAATTCTTAAACGAGTCAAATGTTTTTAATTTTCTTGTTGGACTATTGTTGTTACTAAAACTTTAATAATTTCCACGTTTGAAATTAATAATTATAGGTTTTTCAAATTTTCCCTCATTACTGAACTATTTCTTTATTTTACTTAATTCTTAATTAAGTTATATTTTAGATTAAAATTATTTCAAAGGTCTTCTTGGTGATTCTTGGCTATAACTAGCTATTTAAAATTATATGGATTAAGAATCCAATTCATCATCATACTAATAAAATATATTGCATAAATTTCTATTACTATTAAAAATATTATTTTAATTCAATTGGCTGCTAGATTTTTTTTTTTGGAATTTTTTTGGAGAAGAAGTGGGAATTTTAAAATCATTTTGTATACTGCCAATATTTTTTTAGCAATCTCTCAATTCTTATTAAATTCCTCTTATATTGTGATATATAATACCAAATTATTGTTCCATTAAATATTTAGTTTTAATTATAATTAATCCTCTTGGTTTTTTTTTTTTGAAAATGATTTTTTTAATATATAATAATTTTTATTTGTTCAAGTTAATAAAAATAATATAATATAGAAAGATTTTTCATGTAATATTTTACGATTATTATAATATTTATATAATTTTTTTTTTTTTTTATAGTATGAATTTCTTAAATATTAATATAAATAAAACACAAGTTAGATATTTTTTTTTTATAAATAAACAATTTAATACTTAATAATGTATTATTATTTTAAAAAATTTTTTTTATTATTTAAATCTCAAAAGAAATATTTGGTTTTATTATCAAAATAATTAATTAATAATCATATATTCTTAATTATAACTATTTTTTAATTTGTTTTCATTTTAATAATTAATTATAATTAAAAAAATAGCAATTTAAATATTCTTAGTGTAATTAAAAATTTTAATTTAATTAATTTTAAATAAGCTCGTAAAGAAATTATTACAAATATCCTATTTAGAACAATCATTAATTAAATGGGATTTATTCATATTTTAATGATAGTTATTAATCAAATTTACAATAAATATTGTTAATTAATTCGAATAAATGTTTTATATTAACATTGGTATAATATATAAACATATTTAATAATTATTATTATAAAATCAATATGAATATATACGTAAGAAAGTGAATATCAATTAATATTTGTATAAATTTTGGCATATTTCATAATTACAATTATCATATAAAATTTATAAGTAAAAAAGTGAGTACCAATTAAAAGGTAGAAAATATTAATATTATAAAATATAATTCTATTGAAATTTTTTATTTGTATTGAGAATCAATTTTTATAATTGATTTTATTACCATATCTCTATTTGATTCTTTATATTTATAAGAAAAATTTTTTTTAAATAATATTATATAAATATTAGATTTATTACTTGTTTAAATTTGTAATCACTTCTTTAATTATAAATTTTAATTAACTTTATATCACAATTATGATTTTCAATTACCAATGTTAATATTATTTTTAATTAATTAGTTAATAATAAAATGTTGTTTATATTTGATTAATAATTATCAAAAACATTTACCGAAATCCTCTTTAATTAATAATTAATATTAATAGAAAAATAGTAATAATTTGTTTATCAAACATAATAAAATTAAGTTTGGTTGAGATTTTTAATTATATTATAAAGGTCGATAATTGTGAAATAAATTTAGATATATATTTCCACATAATAATTAATTAGATTTTTAAATTAAATTTAATTATAAATTAAATAATATACCCCATAATATTTATGTACATATATATATAAAATTAATAGATTTTTAATTGAATATCAATAAAATATATTTAAAAATTAATTTGATAATTTTTGACCATAAAATTTATAAACAATTCATTATCTTTCTATTTGGATAAAATTATTCATATAAAACCATATTTAAAATGCAAAAAAAATAATTTAGCCTTTGCAGATTAAAAGCTCTTTGAATTTTAAATCGATATATTGTATTTATAGCCCATAAACTAGCTTTTTCGTTGTATTAAAAAAATCGAAATTTAAAGTCAAAAATATATAATAATAAAATTATTAAATATTTTATTTTAAATGTCTGAAAGGTTGATATTTATATTTTGTAAATTTTATATAAAACTTAAATGAAAAAAAAACTCAGCAAAAACACAGGGTGCGAAGTACCCTATATTTTTACTAATACCCTAATATAATGACTTGCATCAGCAGAGTTTGAAATTTATATTTTTATATATTTTTGAAAATAATTTAGAAAGATAATAGCAATAACTGATTGTTCCGCGCCCATTATTGCTATCTCTTATTTGAAAAAAATTTTTAGAAAAAAATCCATAATGATGACGAATATGGTCATATAGGACCTAGACCAGAGGTTTATTATGTATATGAATAAGGTTATATGAGTTTTATGATTATATTTAATTAGTTATTTTGAAAAGATATCTTGCAATAATAGGGTGATTCACACACTTTATTGCGGTTTAGAAAACTTTTTTCAAGCCACATGTTTTTAATTAAAATTATCGTATTAATTTCATACACATTAAATTATATATAGTGCAAATTTAAACTTGGTAGCTTTTTGGATCAACATTTAATTTTTCTAAGAGTACTTTCATTTAATTTTAATTAAATATTTGATATTAGTTTTTGTTTATTCATTCCAATGATAATTGTTGAAAAAATAAATTTATTTAATATTTTTTTTTATAAAATTGACAAAAAATTAATTTTTGTACCAAAAAAACGGTTTTTGGTGAAAAAATTTTAATAAAAGGAAAAAAAAAATAGTACCAATAAAAATGACTATTTTAAATTGAAAATTTGTTCCAAAAAAACGGATTTTTAAAAATCTTGTTTCAAGAAAACGGTCCTGTAAATTTAGAAGGAAAAATTTCATTAAATTGTATTAAGCCCATTAGATTTTCGGATAAGTAAATTTTAATTTATCATGTGCCTTAAGTATTAATAGGGTAGAAGTGTGGATAAATTACAAAAAAGTGAAAAAAATAACTTTTTTATAAATTGCTTAATTTTTCATAATTTTTAGATATGTTTAAAAATTTTTAATTTCTGTTACTTTTTTTGATATTTTTTTCTAATTGATATTCCAAATAATCCATCTACTTCAGACTTATTAATTTAATTAGATTATAGTTGAAATAAAAACTTATCCGAAAATCGAATAGGTTACTTTTTAATTGAAATTTAAAAATTTTTTTTATATTAATTATAAGTACTTATAAAAGTACAAAAAAAATTTACCAATGTTTAGCAGTGTTAAGAAATATATCATTTTTATTATATGCTTAGTATATTTTTATACAAATAATATAATTTTATGATATTTAAGAGTGGTTTTTAATTTTTTGTTCAGCTTAATATAACAATTTTTTAAAAATGTGTTAAATTTGTTTTTTATATAAAACACATTACCCCCCTTAAAATTAATTTGTCTAAGCTGACTATAAATATAATTTGTAGAATATTTATTAACCTAAATTTAAGCATATTGGGTAGTTAAATTGATATAAATTATATATAAAACACTTTTGTGGGTGTTATAGAACCTCTGAAAAAAATTCAAAAACTCAAAATCTTTGTTGTTTATATAGGTTTGAAGTTATGGGAATTAAGAAAAAAAGATTTAGAAAATTCTGAAACTTCGTCATTTTTCCCTACATAATAAACAAATATAAAATTTGTAATATTTTTTATAATATAAAATATATGTATATCTGATACCAAAAATTTTATTTTACAAAAGGCATAGAATACAAATGATACATATTACTATCATAGTAACGATTAAAAATAATATTAAATAAATTTATATTATAAAATAAATAATAAAATTAATGAAGAAAATTAAAATTAAATAGCATTAATTTAATAGGATATCTGATTAAAATGTTAAATATATAAGTGAGGGAATTAAAAAGTTTAAAAACCTTACCAATTTGAACCTAGATTTAAGGTAGCTAAAAATATTTTCCTAATAATTAACTTTTTCTCTTTACTTTTTTTCTTTTTTGTAATTTAATTAGCAATTATAATATTTCTGATTAAGGTGCTAAGTATATAAGTGAGGGAATTAAAGAGTTGAAAAACCTTACCAATCTGAACCTAGATTTATTGTAGCTAAAATATTTTCCTAATATTTAACTTTTTCTCTTTAATTTTATTAATTTTATAATATAATTAGCGATAATAATATTTCTGATTAAGGTGCTAAGTATATAAGTGAGGGAATTAAAGAGTTGAAAAACCTTACCAATCTGAACCTAGATTTATTGTAGCTAAAATATTTTCCTAATATTTAACTTTTTCTCTTTAATTTTATTAATTTTATAATATAATTAGCGATAATAATATTTCTGATTAAGGTGCTAAGTATATAAGTGAGGGAATTAAAGATTTAGAAAGCCTTACCAATTTGAAGCTAATATTATGGTAGCTGAAAATATTTTCCTAATATTTAACTTTTTCTCTTTTCTTATTTTCATTTTTATAATTTAATTAGCAATTATAATATTTCTGATTAAGGTGCTAAGTATATAAGTGAGGGAATTAAAGAGTTAAAAAACCTTACCAATCTGAACCTAGATTTAAAGTAGCTAATATTTAACTTTTACTCTTTAATTTTTTCATCTTTATAATTTAATTAGGAAAAATAATATTTCTGATTAGGGTTATAAGTATATAAGCGAGGGAATTAAAGAGTTGAAAAACCTTACCAATCTGAACCTAGATTTATTGTAGCTAAAATATTTTCCTAATATTTAGCTTTTTCTCTTTAATTTTTTTCATTTTTATAATTTAATTAGGATTAATAATATTTCTGATTAAGGTGCTAAGTATATAAGCAAGGGAATTAAAGAGTTGAAAAACCTTACCAATCTGAACCTAGATTTAAAGTAGCTAAAAATATTTTGCTAATATTTAACTTTTTCTTTTTATTTTTATAATCTAATCAAAAATATAATTATTTTTCAATCTTTACCAATTTGAATTTAAATTTAATGTAGCATAAAATATTTTTCCAATTTTATATTTTAACCCATTTAAATTTTTTTATTGAAATTTTCATATTATTTATATAATTAATTACTTTAATTATATAAAATAAAATTGTTATTAATAAATAACAACAGAGGTGTTCCTATTCCGCTTGTATAATTAAAAAAGCGAAATTTAATTTATAGAGAGGGGGATGGGTAGGTAAGTATTTTAAATTATAATTTATTTCGGCCCTTATTTAAATAATGATAGATATATAATTTCTAAGTAACACTTAAATAGACTACTTCATAAATATAAAATTAAAATTGCACGTATTAGATACACTAAAAATGCTAAATTTTTTTCAAAATTTTATAATATATTCAAATTTTTTCCTAGCGGAATTTTAGGGGGGAGGGGGGAACAGCCCTGAATAACAAAATAAAAATTACGTAAAACTTTGGTAATTATAAAAAAATTTAATTAAATATAAGAAAACCTTATCATATTAATAATTGGATATTTAAATTTTTTGTTTTTGTAATAAAACTTTAATTAAATTATAAATATGCAAAAAAAAAATAGAGAAAAATTGAAAAATATTAATATTTTCTATTTTTGGATCAAAATTTAATCATTCTGGGAGTATTTTAGTCTAAATTTATTATTGATTTAAATATATTTTATATTTGTATGAAAAATAGCAGTAATTAATATCAATATTAAATCAAAATTGAAATACTCCCTGAATAATTAAATTTTGATTCGAAATCAACCGGAAAAATAAATCATTAAATAACCCGAAATTATTATTGTTAATTGATAATTTTTTTATTTAATTTAATTATTAAACTATCAAATTGCAATCAAATACGTTATATCATGTAATAACCTAAAAATTTATGAATAAATAAAAAAGAAAGAAAAATTATAATTATAAACATTTTTTATTTAAAAAATTTAATTAATTGATTTATAATTTTGTTAATTCATAGTTGATAAATTATATTTATTAATTTTTATTTAAATTAAAATATCTCTGAATAAAATAATAATTTTTTAATTTATATATATAAGTGGTATCAATAATATTTGAATGGGCAAGAAAGCTGAAAATTGATTAAATATAGAGAAATATTAATTATAAGAAAGGCTAAAATTTGTATTTGATTATATAATTAATAAACAGTTGAAATTCTTTAATATTATTATTTATTTAAAATATAAAAAATAGTCTTAAATTTTTTATTTAAATATTAATTATAGTAACATAAACGTATAAATATTTCACCCAAACCCTATTTTAAATTTTCTTAAATATAACTTAAAAATATATTAATTAAAAATTTTTGTTAAGAATAAATAGTGTTATATTTTAAGCTTTTTGTTAATATAAAAAATATAGTTTATTGCATATAAAATTGCAGTGTTTTTCAGGTCTTACCTAATAATTTTGCTAAAAAATATACCTTAGTATTTTCAATTTTAATTCTATATTTATTTAGTAGTTTAATTAAATGTTATTTATAAACTCTATAGCTATCATTTTTTAACAAAATTAGTACTGAAATCCGGTTACCTTACGGAATTTTATATTTTCTAGCATTATTAATTAAGTTGGAAATATATTATATAATTAAATATATGTGTCTCCCCTATAAAAATTTTTTTTCCTTTTTATATTTATTCAGAGAAATTAGTACACCCCTTGAATAGATTTTTAACATATCAACAATTATATAATTATAAAAACTAATAAAAATGCAAAAAAATAAAAATTTGATGTTTTGGTTTTAATTTAGTACTACCCTAATGAATTTTTTATATAAATTATATTTTAATAAAATCCAATTTATCCTTGGTTTTATTAATATAAAAATTATTCTTGATTGAATAATATTTTCAATAAAAACAAAAAAAAGGATTTATTTAATATCATTAAAAAAATTTAACTTAAATTTATATGGAAATAATTAATTCTTACCAATGTTGGTCATTCTTTTATTTTTGATTTTGATTAAAATAATAATCTTGTGAAAACACTATTACGGTTGTAATCTTAAATAATTTATTAAGACAATTTATTTATAAGATAAAATAATTATATATGGTAAGAAATAACCTTAAATTATAACTTAATTCAAAATTTTTAAGTAAATAAAATTATTAAATATAATTTTAATTTAAATTTTTATGAACTTATGATTGATTATACAATATAAATATAAAATTTAAAATTAATTTTGAATACCTAAGACCGGAAAAACACTGTAAAATTGACAGACTTTGTATATTTAAAATTGTTTAATATTCTTTTTAAATATCTTAATTTTTAATTTAATTAATGATTTCAATTGTAAGCCATGTTGAATTTACATAATATTAATTATATTTTATATAACTTATTTACTTTTCGATATTTGGTATCAATATTCAATATTACTATTTCGCAATTTTCGTATAATTTTTAACTGCACAAATAGTTATTTAATTCAACACAAAAGCAAAAACAATTTGATAAATAATCATAAAAAAAAATAAACAATAAAAAAATAATTTTTTCATAAATATCAAAATTTGCGTATAATCTCCAAAATTTTCGTATAATTACAAAAATTTTCGTATAATTTTTTGGTTTAAATTTACAAGAATTTACTAAACCACCCAAAAAATAAAAAATTTACAAAAAATTTTAAATTAAAAAAAAGCGGCAAAACTTTAATCTTTAATAATCGGATATGACAGTAAATATGAAACCAAAAAAAATTCAAATATTAAAATACAAATATTTAAAAATAAAAATCGGTATAAAAAATTTAAATTATATAAATATAAATTTTTTCATTTTTAAGTGTCTTTGAATTTATTTTTATTAACTTAACATCATAATTTCAATAATTTCAAAATTAATTTATCATTTTGTTCTTCAAATTTAAATTAATTTTGGCTACATAATTAATTTAAAAATAGTATAAAATTAATTCTAGTCAAAATAGTAATAAAAAATGTTCAAAAAATGAAATAAGAGAAAGAAAATTATATGAAAGAGAAATTTAATATACATAAATGATTTTTTTCTTTAAATAATTAGTAATCCTCTTTTATATTATTAAAATTTTATTTTATGGATTATATTGATTTTGTTCTCGGGAATTATTTGATTATATATATATAATAAATAATATGGAGATAATATCAATATCAATTTTATAAAATATTCAAAAAATCCAAAAGTAAAAATAATAATAACTCTATTTAAAATTTATTCTTATTATATAATTTAAATATAATCTTTTACAAAAAATATAAAATGGGTCATTCTAAAACACAAATTCTAATTTATTAATACAAATTGGTTTAGATTAATTTTAATTAATTTAAAATAGAAACTTTTTATTAATTGAAATCAAATAGAAAAATTTTATTGAATTTTTTTTCAAATAAAAGTTATTGGCTTGAATTATTTTTAATACAGAACATTGTTTATATATAAATTTGCTATTAGTTTTAGTTTTGCCATATTTCATACCTTTAAAAATATATATAAATATAATAATTAATTGTAATTTTTCTTATTTCATACCTGTAATTATATAAATAAAATAAAATAAGTAAATAATTAATTAATTAAATAATTATTTAAACCAAAATAAATTAGCAATATTTTCCAAATTTTAAAATGTTATTATAAATGAATGTAATGGAATTGTAAAAAAAATCTTCATTCAATAATTGTTTACTATTTTTCTATATGATATTATCATTTTATTTTATTTCTAAAACAAAAATATTTAAGCTAATATACTAGGTAAAATAATTTGTAATTAGAACTTAATTAGCTAATTAATTGATAATTTAGAAATTTTTGGGGGTTAGGGTTGAATTCAGGGTAAATTTCAAATTTCCTTGGGAAAAATTAAATTTCTTCGAAAATGTATAGATTTTGTAATTTTATATAAAATAAAAAAATTAAAATTAACTTTAACTAAAAATCTAAAAGTTTATAAATATAAATTATTAGATACAAATATAATTTAAATATTTAAGTTAGAAATAAAAATATAAATTAAATTTTATTTTTAAAATTCCTATCATCTACATTTTTTATTAATTTAAAAAAATTATAAATTCACAAAAATTAAAATAATTTAAAATAAATATGATATTATATACAAAGCTGTGAAAAAAATTTGGCAATATTTAAATTGGTGTAATTTTATAAATTTAATATTTAATTATTTATTCATTAACTTTTTTATTTTTTCGTTATGAAATTTTGAAAATATTTTTATTTTTTTTTAGATTTATTTTTTATATATAAACAAATTTTTAATAAAGTAGATCGTAAAAACATAAAAGATACATTATTTTTTATTAATTTGATTCAATTTAAAAAATTTGTTTAAATTTTTTTATAATGATGGAAATTTTCCATTTAATTTTATTAGATAGATAATAATATCAATTTAACTTAATGTCCGTAATGTCAATTAAATAATGTTAAAATTTTGAAATTAAGTCATATTGGTTTTTTAGATTTTTTGAAATTAGTTAACAGCTTAAACTAAATTGGGAATAAAATGATACTACATATAAAAATTTATTTTTATAATAATTTTAAATTTAGGTTTCAATTTATATTATTTCATTTTATTATAATTTGCATTTATAATTTATATTAATTGGGTAGCGTCATAATAATTTATATTAAAATTTAATTCATTTATTTAATTTAACATAATACGCAATTTTTTTATACTTCATTAAATTTTTTTATAATTAATTAAATTTTTTTATACTTAATTAAACAAACATTAATTAATTAAGTGATACAACATAAAAAACATTGTTACTTTTTGTGTTGAATTAAATCTTAATATGTGCAATTAATAATTATACGAAATTTGCGAAATAGTAATACTTGTAAAAAAAAAAATTTCATTTTAGAAGCAATAAATAATTCTGAATCTTAAAAAATAAATACCTGAACACCGAATCTTATAATTATTCCAATAATTATGTTTTTTTATTTTACTAATTTTAAATAAATAAAAAAGTGAAAACAAATTTGAAAATTATAATATTTTAAATAAAATTAAACTATTAATATTATTAAATTAAAATATTGTATATATCTCTAAATTTTGTTACACATTTATAAAGTAATCATATTGAATAACTTTAAAAGATAATTATATAAACATATTACTATTTTAAATAAGTGTTCATTTTTTAAATTAAGTAAAATATAAAATCGTAATTATAGGAATAATTTTTATATTATCAAAAAATTGAATCGCACTTAATTTTAATATGTTGGTTGACATATTATTTCATTTTTTTATTAATACTAATCATTAATTAAAATGGATGTCAGTATATTTGATAATAATTACTAATTAGAATATTATATATATTATTAATAAAATTACAATTAATATTGTTATAAATAATGATAAAAAATTAATATAAGCTTAAAAATAGAAATAAGATAATTTTATTTTACTTTATATTATACTAAAATTTTTAATTTAAAATATTTTATCTCTATTTATATTTTCTTTTTATAAATATTTAACTTATAACATAAAATGAAGTAAATTGAAAAACTTAAATAACATATATATTATAATAATTATTTACGGTCAGATTTAATAAGTTAAATCAAAATTAATCAGAAATTTTTATTTATTAAATTATGTTATGCTATTTATAATAAATTAAAGAGTTATAACTTTTTTTAAAATAAAAAAAT
Source organism: Pseudocohnilembus persalinus (assembly GCA_001447515.1). Taxonomy (NCBI): domain Eukaryota; phylum Ciliophora; class Oligohymenophorea; order Philasterida; family Pseudocohnilembidae; genus Pseudocohnilembus; species Pseudocohnilembus persalinus. The sequence continues at coordinate 210,182 of LDAU01000103.1, forward strand.
AAAAAAATATATATACTAAAGAACATACAAATATATATAAATTTGTAAATGGAAGCATACAGAAAAGCAGTTCCTGTTAAATTATATTCTCAAGAAGAGTGTAAATCTGCTTTAGGTACTTTAGTTGGTGAAAAATTTACGCTAAAAAAAACTTTTTAAGCTTTATAAAAATCGGAATAATTTGAACTTATACAATCTTAGGGTCCAGGTGAATGGATGTATTTATAAGAAATTTAAAATAATTATAACTATAATTTTATTAATTTATATTAATTAAAAACTTATGAAATTAGAATTTCTTAGTTAACATTTTTTTTAAATTTCAAAAGGTTTGAAAATGAAGTAGAAGAATAAAGTTTTCCTTTGTATGCATCAAGCAACATAAAAAATTATATAAGTTAAGATAGGAACATAATTTATATTAAGACCTTAGACTGCAGTATAACTAAAGAAGAGTTAAAAAAAGTTAAAAAAAATTTGAAAACATTTTTTTTGGGCTGTAAAATTAAATAACTGAAAAAACAATTACCGTGTAATTTTATGGCGAACAAAGGTGAATTTTACAGTGAAAAGTATGAGGAAAATTTATTTGATAGTTAAAAAATATTAAAAGAACTTGAAAAATATGTCCCCAAAGATGCGTACTGTGTTATCGTAATTACTGATTATTTTTTTTATAACATGCCTAGCGAAAAATGTAAATAAAATAAACATATATATAATATATATTAAATTTCAATAAAGATAAATATCCAATATTTTAATTTTATAAATTAGCTTTATTTTCATGTCCCATCAAAGTTATGGACACTACAGAAAAATACCCTGATGATTATTGGTGTAAATAAATAAATAATTAGATAAATTATTTAGTATAATTTATATAAATATATAATTAGTATTTGGTTTGGCCTCAGTTAAAGACAGAGTTGGAATAGTTAATTATAAAAGATTTTCAAACCCATTTTGCAAAATACCTGAAGAAGATGATTATGAAAAAGAAATTAAATAATTGAAAGAACTACATACTAAATAAATTATAAAATCAAGGATAAATACAGGAATAAAAAAATAAAATTAAGGTAACATTTCTATTAATTATTAAAATAAAGAGCTATTACTATATTAATATTATATCAAATTTCATAGATCAGTTATAAGAAGAATAAATTAAAGTGACAGAAATCTAAGAAAAATTAGAATAAAAATAGTAAAAACCCTAGTTTAAATGGAACAACTTAACTTAGGAAGAAAAATAAGTTTTAACCAATTTTTAAGAAAATGAAGTTTTTTCTAATTTTTTAAAAGTTTTAAATCATGAAGTTGCCCACATGTTTGGTATAAAGCACTGTGTATATTATAAGTAAAAATTCAATTTAGTATGATCAATATTAAAATTTTATCCATAATTTTTTATTAAAATTATTTATTTTTTAATTTATTTATTAGATGTGTTATGAATGGTTCATCATACAGAAAATATAAATTTCAAGATTTCATAGATAAACCCTTTGATTTGTGTTTGATTTGTTTAAGAAAATTATAACATAATATAGAATTTAATATATAGGAAAGATATTAAAAACTAAATACATTATGCTAGGAATTAGGCGAACCATTCCATAAATATTCCGAATAATATATGGAATTAGATAAATTAATTCAAGAAAATTTTCCTAATTAAAAAAAATGATCATAACTAATATTAATGAACTATATGGATAATTTATATTTTATAAAACAACAAAAAAACTTTAAAATTTAAATGAATTACTACTATATATAAAATATTATAATAAAATTTCATCTTAGCTTCATTAAATTCAAATTTAATTTCCATTTTTAAATTAATTAAAATTAATATATAATAAAATATAACTATTGGTAAAATCTTTTTAAATTTATATTCATATATTTCGATTGTAATTAATAATAATTTAGTTTGTTAATAAGTATTAAATATTTATATTAATATTGGTATAAATTGTTATATTAATATAGGTATAAATATTAATATATTTAATATATATAAATTTTATTATAATTTCCCCATAATTTGTGTAGTGAAATTAGCGAATGTTATTCCCATAAAAACAATTAAAAATTCTGGTTAAAATTTTAAAATTAATTACAAGCTTAATCCTCTTACTCTAACCCGCTATATCTGGCTAAATTATAATATTTTTTTATTTTTCATAAGAAAACTCATTTAAATTTTACTATGAAAAATATAAATTATATTATCAACTTTTTTAAAAAAAGCCTTAGTTTGGGAATTAGTTTTTATAAATATTTAATTTTTTTTAATTATCACTACAACCCTTTTGTTTTTTTTACTAAATTTTTATAGTAATCAAACCCAAATTGATTAATTAATCAAACCCAAAAAAAATAATAATCACCAACACTGTTTTACTTTGTTTTTATGTAAACAAACGCTTTTGATTATTTAATCAAACCCATAAATTATATGGGTTTGATTAAAAAAAAATTTATGTAAAAAAAACAAGAGTATTGTATTTTGAAAATTGTACTCAAATTTTTAATTATTTAATTATATATATTTGATTTTTATTTATATATATGAAATAATTATATTTAAATACTATTAATTGAATTAATTAAGTAAATAAATTTTTTAATATTAAAAAAAAAAAATATATTTATATTAAATACTATCCTTAATAAATATTTTATTATTTTTTTTTAATAATTAAAAGGAAAATATTAAAAACAAATTTAAAATAAAAAAATAAAAACTATAGTGATAAAAATTTATTTCAATTCAATTTATATAAGTTGTATAGTGTATTTCTAAAATTTAATTTTTAGAAAATATGGTTTGTAAAGCTGCCGAAACCATAATTTCAAATAAAAAGCTTTTGATTAATTATGATATATATTTTTCTATAATCAATAAATTAATTCTAAATTTATTAAACTCAAAATAATAATTTCGTGATTTATAATAAAAAATACAAAATAAAAAATAAAATAAATACATACATACATACTATTTTTATAAAAAACGAAAAAAAGTATTATTTAATAATTTATTTATTTATTTACGTATTTAAAAATAAGAAGTTCCAAAGAAACTTCTTATTTTAGCTTCTTTTCTTTTTTAAATTTATTAGTCTTTAAGGTTAAAAATCCTTAAAGACTAGCAAATTTTTCTATAGGAGAAGTATCATCCTCCCCTTTTGATTAATTAAGATTGGGATCTTTCACTGATACCATCTTAATTTTCAATATTTACCACTCTCGAGCAGTCAAATGGTATGCTCGAGAGAGTTTATGGCTTATTAAAAATTTTTTTTTTTAATTACTACCCTTTTGTTTTTTATATATAATTTTTTTTAATCAAACCTATGTATTATATGGGTTTGATTAAAAAAAAAACTATTGCTTATTTAAGGACTTAAAATCTAAGATATATTAAAAAATAATAGAACATTTAACACTCAATTAAGAAATAATTTTTAATTTATGATGGACTACAATTATTAAAAATAATAAATTATTTATAAATTTTTATATAAATAAAACTTATATCTAAAGAAATAAAATAAAAAAAAGTAATTGTCAATATTATTGTTCAGGAGGGTTTATTTTTTTTTCTTTTTGTTTTCTTATCCTTTTTGTCCCCTCTTTAATCTAGAACCAAAACCTGCTAAATTAGTGTTTGATAAACTAATATATTAACATTATCAATCGTTAGATTCCCATTTATTACTATTTTAAAAATTATTAAATCTTACCTTTTTTATATGAAAGATTATTCCAAATTACCTTTATGTTATACTTGGAACGTTTATATAAATATTTATTTTATAATTTTTTTATTGCTTTTATATAAGTTTATATTTATAAAATAATTATCAAAGGGTGAAATTAATAATAGTCAAAATAAATTAAAAATTTTTTTAAAAAATTCTAATTTAAAAAATTTGATATCATTTTTCATAATAATATTAATATGAAAATAAAACAAAGCTTAAACCCTCCCCCTTAAAGTTATCAAATAAATATATTTTTTTTAATATAATCTTTATAATATTTATAATTTTATTGACTAATCCTTTAGTTTATGTGAGGAAAAGTAGCTCCACAACTGCATTTGTTTACTTTTCGGGACATTTTGATGACTCTAAGGCTATATAACGATAAATAGCTGTACGAAATGGAAATTCTGCTCAATACAAATTTAACAAATAAATTAGTATTCTTTTTTGTTAATTTATGAGGTAGAACCCCCGCAAAACAAGCAATTTTTCTTTGGAAATTTGGGGTCTACTTTTACCCCAAGAACTGTGTGGCTGTGATTTTTACTGTCACATTAAGAGTGTAAGCATTCGTTATGCTCTGAAATATGGGAATTAGTCTCTCTCATACTCCAGATAAACATACCTACTCCCTAGGTTGCATAAATTTACCAAAATTTTTTGTCTCTTTGTGGTATGCTAAAAAAATATTATTTTTTTTTACACTAACATTTATTCTAAAATTGTATACAGTCTATATTAATTATATAAAATAATATAGAACTATATAAAATAAAATCTAGAAAGGGCAATTAGCCAAGAACTATTGTGTATCTAAAGATTAAAAGTCTAGGCTTTGAGGTTCGGAAATCGTTCTCCAGGTATGAGTGTACTCTTGTTTGATCAAGCTTTTTTTTTTTTTTTTCGAAAAAAAATACTAATTAATATTTTATTTATTTATTTATTTACATATTTGAAAATAAGAAGTTCCAAAGAAACTTCTTATTTTAGCTTCTTATCTTTTTTAAATTTATTAGTCTTTAAGGTTAAAAATCCTTAAAGACTAGCAAATTTTTCTAAAGTAGAAGTATCATCCTCCCCTTTTGATTAATTAAGATTGGGATCTTTCACTGATCCCAACTTAATTTTCAATATTTACCACTTTCGAGCTGTCAAATGGTACGTTTGAGAGAGTCTAAGGCTTATTAAAAAATTTTTTTTTGCCTGTAAAGGCCAATATTCAATGGGATATATGTTAGAGTTATTACTACTTTTTTTTTTTAACTACCACCCTTTTATTTTTTTTGCATAATTTTTTTTTTTAATCAAACCTATGTATTATATGGGTTTGATTATAAAAAAAAATATTGCTTATTTAAGTGATAATTTTATAAAAACAAAACAAAAATAAGCAAAAAAAAAAAAACAGCTACAAGCGCCGCTGAAACCACCGCTAAAACCACCGCTGAAATAAGGTAAAATATATTAATAAATTTATATTTGAACATCGATTTTTTTCTTTTATTTTTTTGATTAGTCACATAATCTTTGGTGACTAATCCTCTATTTAATGTGGGAGAAAGTAGCCCACAACTGCATTTGTTTCCTTTTCGGGACATTTTGATGACTCTGCGGCTATATAATGTTTGATAGCTGTACGAAATGAAATTGAGATTCTATGCAATTTTAACAAATAAATTAGTTTTCTTCAGGAATACTAATTTACTTGTTAATTTATGGAGTTGAACACCCACACAAAAACTGTGTGGCTTTAATTTGTTACAATCGTTTTCCTTAATTTATTTATATTTATCTATTATCTTAATTAGATATATTTAGGTAATTTTATACTCTGAAATATGAGAATTTGACTCTCATATTCCAGATAAACGTACCTACACCCTAGGTTGCAGAAGGTAATCAAAATATTTTGATTTATCGAATATATTTTATTACTATTAAACTTTAAATTTATAAATGTGCCCAAATCTTTTTTAAATTTATTAGTCTTTAAGGTTAAAAATCTTTAAAGACTAGCAAATTTTTCTATAGGAGAAGTATCATCCTCCCCTTTTGATTAATTAAGATTGGGATCTTTCACTGATACCAACTTAATTTTAAATATTTATCACTCTCGAGCAGTCAAATGGTATGCTTGAGAGAGTCTATGGCTTATTAAAAAAAAATTTTTTTCTGCTTATAAAGGCCAAGATTAATTTGGATAAATTAAAAACTGGCCTATAATTAGCAAAAAAGCCAGATTTTCAAAAGCATATCTTATGAAACACTTCCCCAAATCTCAATTTTTTGGGGAAATTTAAAGGAAATTAGGCACTTTAAGAACTATAAATTTTATTATAAAATTATTAATTTTATAAAAATATATTATATTTTATATAAATATTAATATATTTATAAATATTACTATATATATATAAAAATATTACCTTTTTTTGTTTTATTTTTAGTGAAGTTTTTGAGTGTTTAAGGGCTTTTTTATTTTTTTATTTATTATTGTGTTTAGTTATTCTATTTTTTGCTGTCGGTCCAGATTGTTTTTTATTTTTTATTTATTATTATTTTTTTTATTCTTTAGGTTAATATTAATTTGCACGAAAATATTATAATAGTGAATAAAATTTTATTTACTAATATTACTGGAAATTATGTTAATTAAAATTTTTTCTTATGTATAAATAGTAATTTAAAATCGATTAATATAAACAAAATTATTTTATTATTTATTCTAAAAAACGCATTTTATATATTGAAAATAATTTCTTTTAGTTATTTTCATCAAATTTTTAATAATTTAAAAATTAAATAATTTTTAGATAAAAAATTTATTTTTCAATATTGTAATTTTATATTAATTAATGATTTCAATTTTATAGTTTTATTGGATAATTAAAAAAATATAGCTTTTTATTAAGAAAACAGGAAGATTATCTCAAATTACTATGAATATTCAAGAAATATTTACAATTTAAAAAATTTACATTACAAATATTAATAAACTCTTTTATAAACCTTCAATTTTATAAGACAAATTACTATATAAACACATAAACTCTAATAATAAATATAAATTACTATTTGTATTAAAATATAATAACAAATTTTATTTAATGTATAATGTATATACTTATATAAAAATAATAAAAGTAAAAAAATTTGAAAATTTCAATCTAATTTAATATATTTTTTCATATGATCAATTGCTTATTAATTAGCAAAGCCACTTTATTATTTTTTTATCCCTTAATTTTCCAAATTAACTATGCTATTTTCTTCTTAATTAAGTTCTTCTAACTAAGTTTAAAAAGGAGGATCAATAACAGAAAATTTATTTTTTCGTTTTTTATTATTTAAATTTTAATTTTAATTATTATTTTTATTGTAAGAATCTGAATCTGAAAATTTTCCTTTAATTTCTTCTTATTATTATTATAAATTTTAGTTTTATTTTTATTTTTCAATATTATTATAGTTATTATAGTGTAGATTATTGTATAATTAATTATAATTTTTATTTTAAATATTTTTATTATTATTTGTTTTCTAATTTGGGGGTGTGTTATTTTGTATATAAGATTTTTGGTAACTTTAAAATAAATTATTATTTGTATTTATATTATCTATATCATTATAAGTATTCTTGGATTAATTAAAGTCAGATATGAATTAGTTTTAATTGTTATTATTATATTTTGGAATAGTGCTTTATTAAACGACATTATGATTTTACTTTTATAAAATTTAAGGGTTTTAATTATGGAATTTTTAAACTGAGCTTTAATTTTATGAAAATTCTATATCATCTTCGATGTCATTTTTTTAATTACTATATTATTATTTATTTTATATATTTGTATTTAAAGATTTTTAATAAGGACTTTTGACTTTGCTAGTATGATTTGCAACTAAAAATTTATATTTAATATTTTAATTAAATTAAAATATAATGTCAATATTTATAATTTTAAATTTTTTACCATTAATTAAACTGCTTGATAAATTCTTTGGGTTAAATTTGGTTGAGATGTTACTCATGGATAATTTTTAATCACTATTATTATTACCTGACTAAAAAGTAGAATTACTTCTTGTACTTTTTTTTCCACTACTTTAAAATATTTACAATTTTTTCTAGTTTTATAATGTAAAATTATTATCAATACTTTAAAAATTATTATTTTATTATTAATTTTGATTTTCGTTTATTTTGAAAGGATTGTGAATTTATTTAGGTGATATTTTTTAAACATTAGCTTAAATTTATTAATTTTAAACCATATTATTACTTTAATTAAAAAAATTTATATTAAACTCTTCTATTTTATCTTACTATATGTTATTATTTTTTATACCATCAATCAAAAGTCTAAGTTATTTATGTAAATTATTAGGTTTAAACTATTTATTTCCAAAGTTTTTACACATTTTATCCATTTGATCCAAAGAAATTTTAATAGTTTCCATTTTTTATTCTATTTCTTTTTCTAATTTACTAATTTTTTTTTCCTTTTAATCTTTGGTAAAATTTAAATTACTTTCTAACTAACTAATTTCTAGTTTTAACTTTTCTATTTCCTAATTTTTTTCAAATTCAATAGCTGAGCTATATTTAAGTTTTTACAACTCTTAAATTTCATTATTTAAATGTTCATTTTAAAACTATAAATCACTTTATTTTGTTTTAATTTACTATATAAAGTCAGTTTATTCTTTAATTATTTTTTCATATTTTTCTTCTACTTTTTATTTTTCCTCAATTTTTTCTTATAATTCTTTTAATTCTTTGCCTCTATTTTCAAATTACTATAAATCTTCCTCAGATTATTTTTGAATATCTAAAACAAAAGTCTCACATTCAACTACGTAATCAATTATACCTCTCATTCTTTCTCGCATGTCAATTATTTCTTACTCTAAATTTTCTATTTCATTTTTTTTGTTGGTTTTTTGATTTTTAATTTTATTTTATTTTTTTTAAATTTTTTTGTATTTTTTGTAAATTTCATCTATATCTTTCAATAACTCCTCATTTTTCTAATCCGTCATTTCCAGTTTTTTATTTAAAATATCAATTTTTTTTTCTTATTACAAAAAATTTTGAGATACCAGTTATAATTGCTCCTATTGTGTTTTGTACAATATTTATACTTTTTAAAATTCTTCTTTTTTTGAATTATAAACATTCCTAAATAGTATAAAATTAATTAAATAATTTTCATATTAAAATTAAAAATATATATTTTTACATAACATCTTTTGAACATTGTTGTAAGGTTTTTAATTTTGCCTCGTAGTTTATTTTTTCATCTTACAATTATTTTATTAACTTGTCTTTCTCTATTCTTTCTTTTTTAATTTCCTCTTTTTCATTAATTTATTCTCTCAAAGTCGCTTATATTCTATCCAATCTTTCTTTATTAAAATTAGAATCATCTTGAAATTAAAATTTTTCTTTTTTTGTCTATAAATTAAAATTTTTAATATATTAAAAATTAATAAAATTAGATAAATATATTAATTCTCTTTTACTTTTTCCAACATTTATCTTACTGTAGTAATCTCATTTTTTAATTAATCTTCGAACTATTTATGACCTATAATTTCTTCTTCTAAAGACTATATCTAACTATCTTTTTAACATAAAACATCTCTCATATTTGTAAAATTAAGCCCAATTTATTTATATTATAACTTTATATCTTCAAATGCCTATTTATAATGACCTTCTGATATTTTAATTCTATTAAACCTAATATAAACAAATAATTTTTAACATTAATTAAAAAATTTATTTAAGTTTTTATTTATCATAATTTTATATATAAAAAATTAAGTATATTTTTATTTTAAAATTATTTTTATGTATATATATATATTTGTTTACTCATTTATGGAGTGTTGTCTTTCTTCTCTTATTTTTTAATTTTACTCAGATTATTCTTAGATTTAAACTCTTAAATTGTGATTTTCACTTTTAAGATTTTCTATATCTTTTTCTAAGGCCTAGTGCAACTCCTTTTAATGTTGGTTTTGATTATTATCATTTATTTCTTTTTTTAAGTTCAAATATTATTTTTCTAAATTTTTTATTTATAATGTTTAAGACCTAAAAAATATATATAGATAAGTTAATTTATAAATTAATCATTAATGATAAAAATATAATTATAAAAAGATTTTGTTCTATAATGATTTTTAACATAAGTATCTAATTTACTCTTTTTCTTATTCAGTTTTTAATAATTTTTCTTTTAATTTCTAATTTTCTTCAGCTTTTTCCTCTGTTTGTTCTTCTTATAATTATAAAGCTGAACTTAAAGTAGAAAATTCTTCTTATAATTTCTATTTTTCATAATTTAATTCTTCATTATCCTTTCTCAAATAATCAATTTCAGAATCCATTTAAGAAAATTTAGAGCAGTTTTCTAATTTAATTTATTTTATTTACTCACCCAAAGCATTTAATTCTTTATCATATTTTACCAAATTTTCCTATTTTTCTTAGTTTATCTTATTTATTTTTTCTCTTTCCTCTATTTATACCTAAAAAATGTAACCATTTTTAATAAATAATAATTAATAATAATATAATTTTATTAATAAAATCTATTTTACCTATATTTAATCATTAAGCAAATCAATCTTTTCCTAAAGTTGTTTAATTTCTTTTTATTTATTTTTTTAATTATCTTCCAATTCCTATTATATTTCTCTTTTATCATTTTCCAGTTTTCCAATTTGTTCCATATAAATTTATTCTTAAAATAATTCCTAAGTATTTTTTATATTTGAACCTAAAAGCATAGATTAGTCTCCAATTTAACCAAATCCTGCTTCAGCTTGCGCTTTTAACAATTAAGTTTTTAAGTTAAAAATTTGTTCTTCCAAGTTCTATACTTATTATTTCTGTTTTTTTTGTTAATTTAACTATAATTATTCTTAATCCTCAATTTTACCGACCAAATTTTGTTTTTCAGATTTTAAGCTTTCTATTTACATACTCATTTATTCAATTTTTATATCTTTTTCAAAACAAGATTGTAAACGGCATTTAATAGGCGATTTTTATTAATTATAATTTTTAGACTCACTTAGTAATTTTTCATGCATTTCCTGTAATTTTAAAGCCGATTATTCGTTTCTATTAAAGAAATTCGATTTTAAAGGCCTTTTTAAAATACGAAAATTAGTTAATAAAATTATATCAATATAATAATAATATATAAACCAAAATTAAATTAAATATTTATAAAATTAAAATATATTATTTTATTTTATTTTACGTTTAAGAGAATAGCTTAGAAATATTATCATCTAATAAATTTTCTTCATCTTCTGTTTCTATTGTTTAATTTTGTTATAGTTCATTTAGCTTTTTAAGAATAGAGGCATCATACTAACTATTATTTAAATTATTAAAATTCGTTTTTTATGTGTCATAATCTATATTTTTATTTTGTATATTTATGTCATTTCTATCCAATTTTTTTTCGCTTTTATTTAACTAGTTCTCATTAAAATTATTTGAAAAATTTATCGAAAATGAAGATGTTACTGTCTCTTTAAGTTCTTTCATAAATTCAATATTTTTTTAAATTTCATCTATTATTGAAACTTATGAAGTAGGAATTTCTGTATCTAAATCTTAATAATCGCATAATTTTTCATTTTCTGCCTTTAAAAATGTTATATTATACTCTTTTTCTTTAATTATATAAATCAATTCAGTGTTTTCATCTTATAATGTTTTTAAGTCTAGTGTTAATTTTTCAAGCTAATTTTCTATTATATAATATAAGTTTAAAATATATAAACATTAATTATAAATTTAATAAAATAATAAGTATAATTTACATAGTTTTTAGACATCATTATTATTATTGTCTTAATTCTTATATCCAGAAAAAATACTTTTTTAACTGCTTTCAGCTTGAATAAAACTTTTTTAAAAGCTATTTTAATTTTTTTATTCTTGATTTTTATCTTAAGAATTAACAAAATTATAGCCAAAATCTTGCTATTCAATATCAGAAATTAATTTTTCTATTTCTTATGACTATCCATATTATGTAAAACTTATTGGGTTTTATTTTTGTTAAAATAAGGAATTTTTTTGTTATTATTTTTTATTATTTCCAGAAGAATAAGTACATTATAGTCCAGCCATTAAGGGGTCGTCATCAATTTCATTTTCTTCATTAAAAAAAAATATTTTTAAATTTATATTTAAATAAATTATATCTCATTTATTTAAATTAATCTTTTTACCAGAATTATATTCATTTTTATTTGGCGAACTTTATTTCGAACTTAGTGATTTAATCTTACTTTTTTATAATGAATTTCTTTCAGCTGATTAAAATCCTTATTCAATGTTTACAAATTCTTCACTTAATTTTTTTTATTACTTAAAATTATTAAAAAAAATAAAAGATTTATAGAATAAAATTTATTTAAAAATTAGCTTATTTTTACTTTTTATATTTCTACATCTTTTTTTAATTCCCTATTAAATTTTTATTAGTATAATTCAATTATAGTTCTATAATGAATTTCATTTAATGCATATTATTCAATAATTTTATTTAATTTATCAATTTCCATGTCTTTTTTAGCCAAATAAGTTTATAGACTTATTTCTTATAACTATAAATTATCAAGTGTTTATTAAAATTATTCTTTTTCTTTATCTAAGGCTTAAATTTTTTATAAAAAGTTTTTTTCGTTTTATTTTTCTTATTCCTCCAAATCTAAATCTATTCTACTTTCTTTCTATTCTTAAATTTATTTTTATTTAACTTCAATTTCATCCTTTTCTTTATCAGCTTTTATTAAAGAAAGTTGCCCATTATTTTTTATTTCTTATATAAATAATTCTGCATTTTAAAGTTCATTTTTGAGTCTAGAAATTTCTCCTTTTAATATTTCCATTGTACCTACAATAATAAATGAAAAAAAAAATTACTCAAAAATAGTCTAAATTTAAATCATCTTTATTAATTTTTCAAAAATATTTACCACTAGATTCTTCATTAATTTAGGCTCTATTTTGTATTAATTTGGCCCTTTAAGCAAAATGTAGTGTGGACAATGTTTCAGAATAAGCCGAAATTGAAGGAGAAATTGTCGCAATTATGCAAGTTTTCGAATTTCCTCCTAATGAATCTTTTAAAATAAATGTTAATTTTGAATCTCTATAGGGTATATGTCTAGATTTTCCCTACGATTGTTCCACTAAAAAATTAATAACTTTTCCCAAAACTGTTAGCGATTTATTGATATTATTCGCCTCTTTTAACCTAAGATTTATTTATATATTTTAAATACAAATTAATTATTTTATTTTTTATTTACCTTTCTCCCTAGGCCTATGTTAATTATTGTCTTTCTGATCCTGCTAAATCTACGAAATTCATTCTACTATTTTTAACTACTATCATACTATTATCTAATTTACTCTTTTTTATATAATTTTATTATTATTATCAATTAAAAGTAATTATAAAAAATACATTATAAATAAAATGTTACTTTTGTTTCTATATGTAAAGTAAATACAGAATGAGATCTACTTGATTCCAAATTCATTTCTGTTGATCCAACATGTCTATTTCTCGCTCCTTTATTTAAAAGATTAATTGCATCTTAAGCTGATTCTATACTTTCTTCCTATAAACCGACAATATAGACTCCTAAAAATATAGAAAAAATTATGATTTTTTGCATTTATTAAATTCTATAATAATATAATATTTTTCATATATATATATACATACATAATAAATTTACCAGTTTTTATATCTTCTCTAACTTATAGAATAGCCCCAGTAGGACTTAATAAATCCATAATTTATTCATTATATATTTCATAATAAGACGCCGATATAATATATTCAATTAATCTGTCTTCATTCTTCATTTGGTGAAATAAACTAAATAAATATTCAAAAACTCTAATTTGCAACCCTCTGTTTTCTGATTAAGGCTTAAAAATAATTAAAATAAGTATATAATTATTATGTAAAACAAATTTATGTATAAAAATCTAAAATTTTTAAATTTATAATTTATTATTTATTCATTATATATGTATTTATTTATTATGTATGAATTCTTTTATATATTCATTTATGTATTCATTTATTTATTACTTATGTATTTTTGAAGATATTCATTTATTTATTAAATATGCATTTTTTAATATATTAATTTATTAATTATTTATGTATTTTTTAATATAATAATATTAATTACATCATTTAAATTTCCCTACATAGTAAAAGTCTTCCCAGCTCCAGTTTACCCATAACAAAATATGCACGTATTATACCCTTCCAAGACCTGTAAGGCAAAAGGTTATCCTACATTTTAAAATATATCTTATTAACTAGACTCTTAATCAGCAACCCAGTCAAAATAAAAAACTTTGTTATTATTACTATTATTAGCGTGCTATTAATAATCGTGTTATTTTTAATTACTGCTGCTAAGAACTATTTTTTTTTTGTCTGTCGAAAAAGTTTAAACTATTTCTTTGTGATTCATTCTTATTTCCTTCGAATTTAAAGGTCTTACTCTTATATGTACCTAAATATTTTCTTAAGATTATTATTATTAGGAGTTTTACTTTAGTAGTTATAAAGACTAATTTTGGTTTTATTGTATTTAATTTTGTTATGAAATCTGGTTATTTGTGTTCTAGTTGGCCTTTTGATTGGGTGAAATCTTACTTTTAAATAGTAATTATTATTGTTGTTCATTATTTTTTTATACTTTATGGTAGCCCTAATTAACAGGAGCTTAAAACATATTACTAGATTTATTTTTTTTTAAAACTGGCTGAAAATTCATGAACTCTGCTATTTATTTTATTTTTTTATAATTACTTTATAATATTATTTTTAATCTAAATTGTTTATTTTCTTATTTTTCACTCTTTTATTAAATAAATTATATAAGATAATTGTTATAACAAAAATTATTTCTGATTAATCTTATTTTCTATGAAAATTACAATTTAAATTTATTTAATAATAGCCTATAATTATTGTTATAGTATTTTTTTTTATTTTTTTTTGTTTTTAAGGATTTTTTTTAATCATCCTATGGAATAATTAATTAAAATCAATGGCTATCAATAAAATAAAAATTATTAATTTATTAGCTTAATTGTTTTTTATTATTAGGAACTTTTGAATTTTATTAAAATTAAAAATTCCGCTAATTCGCTCTAAAAACACTTTTAAAATTATATATTCATTATGATAGAATTCGATAGTTTCTAAAATTATTATGGTTTATTTTCTCAAAAATATTTGTGAACAAAAAGCATTTATAATTAAATAGCAAATAATTTACAAATAAAAACACAAAATAAATAATAATAAAAGTTATTTAATTTTTAATATACTAAATTATAAAATTATGTAAGAAATTACAATAAATTTCACTTTCAAAATTTCTGTTTTTAATGACTTTTTTTCTAAATTTAAGGAAGCTAAAATAAATTTTAATCGCTTAATTTTTTCTATGAAATTTTATATTAAACTTTATTCAACAACTATTAAGATGGATTTTTATTTAAATTTTATTAATACTACATTTCATACTATTTACAATGTATTTCGTTTTTTTACAACAAACTTTAATTTTAATTATTTTAATTTTATTCTAATATTATATTTTGGTTATATTCTTATTAGTTATTTTATTGCTAACTTAACGTCTTTTGATTACACTATAATTATAATAATAAATTTCCATAATCATATTAATATTTCATTAAATTTTAAATGGGGTTATTATATAACTAATTTTCCAATATTTAATTATATTTTAACTAATTATTTTTGTTAAAATTTTAACTTTTAAATATATATTTTTGTTATTATCTTTTTAAATTATTATTTATATCATTAAGCAATTTTTACTTTTCAGAAACTTAATTTTATAACTAATAATGTTTTTAACCGTCATTATAACTATTATCCTATGATTAATTATTTTGATTTTTATATAAATTATCTTAATATCTTAAATTTTACCCTTAAACAGTTTCATTAAGTTTTTAATTTTTAAAATTTTAATTTAAATTTAAATACTTTTTAGCACTTTAATTCATTTAATTTTTTATATTTATAGTTTTTTAACTTATAGAGCCTATATTTTAATGTTGTGATTTATTTTTTTATTTTATTAATTGGACATGACTTTTATTTCTACCTAAATTTTTATAATCTTATCCATCTTTTTTTTATAAGCTATTATAATTTTATTTTAAAGTTATTTCATTTTCAAATTCTATAGAATCATTAATATCTTTTTTATTAATAAAAAACTAATCTTTATTTAATTTTATATAATGAAATTTTTCATGTTATTTTTATTATTTTTCTTACACATTATTTATATTATACTATTATTATGATTCTATTTTCTTGGATTAATTTAATTATTAATACTCTGTAAAAGAATTATTTTTACTATCTACGGTGAAATTTTATTCTATCTATATATTTTCATCTGCTTACAAATTTGATTTTGGAATTTAGGATATTTAGGAGAATCTTTTTAAAAAATTATCTTAACTATGTGAAGAGTCAGCTTTTTATTTATATTTAGCAAAATAATTGGAACTTGCAGTAGTGGAATTTACTAGTTTATTTAAAGATTTACTTTATTTGTTTTATACCGAGTTTTTTGATATGCTTTTAATTAATTAATAAAAACTTTAAAATAAAAATAATTCATAATAATTTAAATTAAAATTTTTTTACCTTTTTGATTCGTTATTTTTATTTTATTGGTCATTGCTTTTAAAATCTTAACTCAAATAATAAAATTTATTTAGCTAATCTATTTTTTCCATTTTTTTTTTAAATTGTTATTATATTTTTTTCTAATTAAAAGGTTTAAATTGAGGTTTCATGCCTTGATATACTGGAAAATTGATAAATTGTTAAAATGTTTAATTTTACAAAAACTCTTCTTCTACAAACATATAATGGGAATTTCTATTTTATCTTTTATTATTTTATATTTTTAAAAGCCATTTTTCTCTTTCTTTAAGAAATTATTTTATTTATTCTTCGTTCAAATTTTCTAAATAATTTTGGTTTAATTCATAACTATTAAAACCATTTTAATTAAAATTTGGGTTAATATTTAAACTGGCTGTAACTTAATTTGAATCCTGAATTTCATTATTTTTGCTTTTATTATATTAATATAAATTAACAGTTTAACTAATATTACCATTTGATTAATTCTATAAACCAAACTAATTTTTTTATTATTAATTTAACGCATCATCTAATTTTTCAAAACTTATATTATTAAATGAAGCTTAATTCTATTAATTTTAATTTTTTTATTTCAACTTTTATATGTCTTCTTATTAGTTATTAAAAGAAAACATATAACCTTTTTACTCACTTCCATTATTATTATTATCTAGACATTTTAAATTATAATCTGGACTTTAATTTATTTTCAATAATTATCCTTGGTTTATTTAATTTTACGAAACTTATTATTATTAATTTATTTATAAATTTTACTAATTTTACTACTGAAATTAAATATTTTAATAATTATCTTACATTAATTTCTACAAATTTAAACTGTGTCGCACAAAATTTTATTTATTTTATATAGTAAAAGTTCCTTATTTTTATTCTTAATCCTGTGTATAACTACTATTTTTCATACTTTAGTTAATTTTTCTATTTAATTATTTTTTCTTAAGATTTGTGAAATTATTGTAAACATTTGTGTCTCTGCTTAAATTTGTATATTTTTACTATAATTTTTATTTTTTTTCAAATTCAGCTTTTTTATTCATTTAATTTACCATATTAATAAATGTCTATAATTATTAAGAATTTGATTTTGGAATTTCAGTAGTTTCTAAATCCTGGCTTTCGTACCGTAAATTTTGTAAACAATTTTATTAGTAGCCATTTGTTTTATTTAAACTATTATTTTAACTTTTTTAAATAGAAATACCTAAATTAGTTTTATTTGCTATTTTTAAGCTATCTTAACTTTTGTTTTCTATCTTAGAATTTATTAATTTTAAATTTAATTGATTTTATTTCTACTAATTATCTGACATTTTAAAAAATATTTTTTCTCTTTTTTATATAGATTTTATTTATTTTTTATTTTATATTATTACTATGTTTTTTTACTGTAAAAAACTAATTAATTAAATGCATATTTTTTAAAAAATATTAAGAATACTTTTAAATTAAGAAAAAATTTTTTTTTTATAATTCCAATTATTTTCTCATAAATACCTATATTTATTAATTTTTTATTAAATAATTCTAAGATTTGAAATTTAATTACAAATATATATATTAATATTAAAAAATCAAGAATTTTATAATATTAACTTCAAAAAACAATTTTTCTAGTAGGGCTAGAATTTGATATATTTGACTAAGAACTTTATGATTTAGTTAAACTGTCTTCATTTTTAATTTTTTATAAAAAATTTTATGTGTCTTAATTCCCCAACTTTGCTAAATTTTCCCATAAATCCTAAGCTTTTTATTTATCTTATTTATTTCCTTTTATTCCATAGTAATATATTTGTGCCAATCTAATGCATTTTGATAATATTATATTTAAATTTATAATAAATTTATTAATTTTGAATTTTTTAAATTTTGCAATTTATAATATATTTACAGGTGCATACATTATTACTACTATTATTTTTCTCCACTTATTAAATTTTTTATCGCCATTTCATTATTTGGCTCAACTCCATATCCATTTAAATAACAATATCCTAGTCCCCAGAATCCTAGCCCACAGTCTATAATATAATAAAAGTTAAAAATAAATCAAGTATATATATATAAATAATTTTTATTATTGTTTAAATTATTATAAAATATATAATATATAAATATTTTTCATAAAAATTTATATAAAAAATATTTACTTTACTAAGCAGCTTCTTAAAAACATTGAAACCCAGATTTTTAATTTTTCATATTTTTAATTCCATTTAAATATGAAAATCCAAGCCATGACAAAGCATATGGGTCATTTTTTTCAGTCACTAGCTAAAATATAAGTTCAATATATTTTGCAGCCTATTTTTAATTATTTTTTTTATAAAAAATATCATATAATTCTTCAAATTTTTCATTCAAAGGACTTTCCAAAACTTTATTTTAAAATATTTATAATATAATATAAAAAAAATAAAAATAAATTAAAAAAATAAACCTTATTCAACTTAACTAGAATTATTTTCTGAATCTGAATTTTTTTCATCTGCATCATTTTATTCATAATCGCTACTGTCGCTATTACTATCAAAATTTTCTCTTATATAAATAATAAATTAAATTAGAAAAATTAAAATATACAATAATAGTAATGTATTAGATTAGGTGATATAAATATATCTTATTAATAAATTTTATAAAAAATATTAATTATTTTTCTTATTTCCTTAAATCATTAACTAAATTTTAATTAATTTAATTTTAATACTTTAAATTTAAATAAAAATTTTTACTGAGAAGACAAATCTACTTATTTTTTTTATAAAATAATATCTGTATTATTCTTTGGTTTTATAGATTTTTCTTATTTGTTTTATGATTAATACTATTAATTTTACCCATTTAATAAGTCTTGGATACTTTTTTGATTAAAAATTGCTGCCATTTTTTTCAAAATATTTTAGGAAATATTTTATTATTATTGTAATTAACTAATTTAATTTTTTAGCAAAATATTTTCGTTTTTTAATGAATTTATTTCATTTTAAAATTATGTACTAATTTCTTCTTTTATTTTTTAAATTTACTGTTCCGTTAAAGAACTCATTTGAAAAAGCTATATAAAAATATTATTCTTTTTGTATCTTTTATATGATTTTTCTTATTTTATTTTGTTAGAATGATTTATTTTATCAAATTAAAAAATTTTTTTATTAGAATTTTAATAATTTTTAATATGAGAGACATTTCATTGATTAAAATTAATAATTTAATTAAGTTAGTAATAATTAAACAAATAATATTAATCAAAATAAATAATAAAATGTTTATAGTATTTAATATAAATAAAAATATAAATTGTATAATATAATAATATATCCATTTTACTATCATTCTTTATGGTGATTCATCAGCATATTTTTTTATATTAAATTATCTACAAATACCGAATATTCCTCTTCTTATCTGGCTATAACAAATTTTGATAATGGATTTATTTCATCTGCAGTTATAGAATTAGTTTAGTATAATTACTGTTCAAATTTCTATAAAAAATTTTAAATTGTTAAATTGTTAAATTATTAATTTATTCTATATTATAATATAATCCATCTTAATTTAATTAAATTATTTTAGTATCGAAATAAAATTTGTTTTAATTTATTTTTGATTTTTTATAATTTAATTATAAAATTACTAATAAAGATTCAACAAATTTAGGATTTGGCCTAGCAATGGATCTTTTGGATTTTACTAATTAAAATGCTTCTTTTAAAGTCATTTTTTCATGTTTCATTAAATAAGCTAAAACAAAAGAGGCCGATCTACTTATTCCTTATATACAATGTACCAAAATTCTTTTATTATTATCTTTTGCAGTTTCTAATATTTTTTTAAAAATATTATTTATTTTTTTTCATTATTTAAGCTAAAACTAATTGATAATATTTATATTTAAGTTACTTATATATTCTATCCCTTACTCAAAATAAGGAAGTAAATCTTAACTTACACTGTCCTGATATAAAAAAGAATTTTAAAAGTTTTATTATTTTAATTTAATCAAAAATTAAGAATAATTTTTCATTTATACTAATAATAATATTTTTTATTACAAATAAATCTATTTTCATATATTCAAATTATTCTGGATAATAATTTTAAACCTCAGTTGCGGTATTTAAAATCATATTTATGTTAGTTCTAACTGTTAATTCTTTATGATTATTTGCATTTCTTTCAGCACCCAAATATAACCATTCCAAAATTTAACTAGAGTGAGAATTTTAATGTGATATTTTTTAAGCATTAAAAATCCATCCTTCACATCTAGGACATTTAAACTTGTCTTCTTTATTTACTTCTACCCTCTGATTCCCCTCTTTAATTTAAATATCATTAAAATAAAATGGATATTTATTAAAATTTAGCAAAAATTTATTTATAAATTATAGTTATTAAATATGTTTAGGATTTTTCTAATAAATATTAATAATGATTTTTATTTGCTATTTTTAAATATTAAATTTTTTATATACCTCCTTCTAGCTCAATTTTAGCATCTGGATTATCATCTTCGATTAAATGATATTTTTGTGAAATTTCGTCATTAGTATTTCCTATAAAGTAAAAATGTTTTAAAATTATTAAAAAATAATAAATTTTAATAATATAAACAAAAGTAAAAATTAAATTTCTTTTTTTTTTAACAAGAGTGATTTAAAGAAATAGAAAAAATTCAATTATTTTTTTAAAATTTGTAATATTAACTATAAATAATTTAATAATTAAATAAATAATATAAATTAATCAATTGTTCTCAAATTTGTTAAATTATTTTATATAATTATTTATCTTTACCTTTAAATTCCTTTGCCTTTTATATGAACTTTTATCGAGTCTCGTCATTTTTACTACTTATTGGTTTTAAATTTAAAGACATTAGAGGTGGAGGACATTTTGTATTATTGAGTTACTTATTTTAAATCTCCATTAATTATTTTAATCAAAACTTCCAATTTTTTTTTTTATTTTTATTAAAAATATATTATTATTTAGAATAATTTAGAAATATTCTTCTATAGAATTTAATTAAATTTTAAGGTAAAAAATATGATTCAATAATTATAAATAAAATAGTAATCATCAGAATAAAATTAAATAAATATGTATAATATTTATTCAAAAATTAATTAATTGGTGTGCAATTAATTCTTTTCTCCTAATTAATTATTTTATAAATTTTTATGTTATTAAGAAATATTTACCATAAATAACATAATTAATTATACATAATATAAACAATTATTTTAAATAAATAAAAATCCAAAACATTATTAATATAATTGAAACAACAAAAAATTTAAGCGTAAAAAATTAAAAATTTAAAACCAAACATGGAAAAATCAACAACAATAAACTCAAACTCCAATTCCCAATCTAATCAATTAGAAAATTCTTTAAATAATGATATTGAAAATTAATCAAAAGAAGAATAAAAGTTTTCATATGGTTAAAAATAAGATTATTAATAAGAGGATAATATTGAAAATTCCGATTTAACTGAATAATAACAGGAAGAAGTTATAAGTAACACT
Organism: Pseudocohnilembus persalinus; assembly: GCA_001447515.1. Lineage (NCBI taxonomy): Eukaryota > Ciliophora > Oligohymenophorea > Philasterida > Pseudocohnilembidae > Pseudocohnilembus > Pseudocohnilembus persalinus. The sequence goes on from LDAU01000103.1 coordinate 232,310, forward strand.
ATACCTCATAAGTCTTATAGAAGCAATAATAAAATATTTTCCGCTTTTGAAGATTAAGAACAAGCTTTTAAAAATAATGGTAACGATAACGAAGATATAAATAAATAAACTAACAATATTTAAGAATAAAATGAAAATCAATAAAACTAAAACCTAATTAGAAACCAAATCAGACAATAATTTTTTAGCAAATTCAATACATAAAACATTTAAATTTAAAATAACCAATAATAAAATAATTAAACCAACTTAAATAATATAACTGCAAACACTTTTATCCAAGAAACATAATAATAATAATTAGGGGAATAAGAATAATTGAACTCTGATAGAGATTAATATATAGTAATCGAATTAGATGAAAAAGATTTATACACTAATTATAGTGGTAACAATTAAAATTCATTTAGAAGAAGATTATATAGGTGTTTTAATTTTGTAAGATAATGGATTTTTAACCCAATTTTAGCTGGTACATTTTTCGGAATTGGTAATTTTATTACATATTATTATTGTTGCAAATTTTTAGAAAGTGACTTATTTAGACAAATAAGTATGACTATGACTAAATTCAAATCAAATATGAAATGAAACCTTTATTTAAAATATTATAATTTAATATTTATAGCATTGAATTTTCGTCGATCTTATAACTATTAGTATTTAATGATTTCATTTTAAATTACTTTTTATATAAATATATACATTAATATATATCTAAAATAGGTATAAATCAAAAATATTATTTATATAAAATCTGTTTTTAATTTAATTTCTTTCACTTTTCCAACTATATATATGACTTTTTTTACCTTTATTAATTAAAAATGAATTTAATCTATTTTTGATATAATATTTATAAAAAATTAACTTTTTATTTATTTTATTACCTTTAATTTTACAGAATACTAATTTTATTATTTTTATTATTATTACAATCCACACTTTTTCTTAAGAGTCTGTTTTAAAGTTACTATTTTACAGTCACTCCTTTTTCATGCTCGCTTTATTTGTATTTTGTTTATACATTCAAATTTTAACTTAATTAATTATTATTTTTAAATTATTTACATATATTTATATTTTCATTCTAATTTTAAGATTATATATCATTTTATTATTGAATTTTAATTTAATTTAAAGCTAAAACATTATTTATGCTTTACTTTAGGTTTTCTTTATTATAGGAATTTAGTTTTTAGTTACTAATTTAATTTTTTTATAAATAATTTGTTTTGGCCTTTTTCTATATAAGTTAAGTATTTAATTTCTCTATATCTTTTGAAATTTATTCCCTTTTATTATTTATAATCTAGCTCAAAGTTTGACTTCTTTAATATCTTTAATTATCTATCAATACACTCTTTTACTATTATTAATCTTAAATTGAATATTTTTAATTTTAAATATGGTTATTACTATTTTAGTTTTCACTATAATTTTTACATAAAAAATTATTAATTTATTCTTATTACCACTAAATTTATTTATTATTTAAGGATTTTTCTTCAAAATTATATTAAGCTAAAAGATTTTATAAAAATTAAGGCTATTGTACAGTCTAATTTATTTAAATGCTATTTTATCTTTCTTTATTATTTTAATCACTATTTTATACGTGATCTTAAATTTAATGATCGTATTTCTATTATTTTATTATTTCACTCTATTTTTAAAATGAATTAGGCTCTTATTCATCTTATATTTACTAAAATTATTATTAAATTTGCACATATTGACTTTAAATATCGAAATTCTATATAATTTCATCATTTTACTATTTTTAATCTATATTATTTTCATCATATTAACTTTTTTATATTTATTTATCATTATTTAAATTTTAAAATTTTTAAATATCATTATTAGTATTTTATTATAAGATTTCGTTATCAGATTATTAAATTTTTGAATATTAAAAATTTTCATTTTATATTGATTTCTAATTGTGTATAATAGAAGAATTATTTTTTTATTAATTTATATCTTAATTTTCATTCATTTTACAATTTTCACCAGTTTTTGTGTCTAATTCTTACTTATTATTTATGTTCTGTTATATTTATACTAATTTTTGATATTTTTCATCTAATTATTCACTTTATTATTATAATATATATTAATCTTTAATATCAGTTTCTCGTGACAATTAATTGTTGCTTAATTATTAATCATTTTAGAAATTATCAACGCTCTCTTTTTTTATTTGTAAAAAATCATATTATTGGTTTAAATCCGTTTATTAAATTTATTAACCACATTTATGTTATTTAACATGCAAAAAAAATTCATTAGGATTAAATAATAACTAGCAAAATTTGCACTTGAATTAATCACATTAATTCAAAATTTTCTCTAAAATATCTACTAAAACTTATGTGTTTGACTTAACTTTTTAATCATTTTAAAAATTCATTTATATATCTCCCAATATTGCCACTAAATTAGAATCAATAACAGTTCCACTTATTTATGTTTTATTTGTAAAATTTCCGTATTTTTATTATAAGTAATTTTAAAGTTCTATATTTTCATTTTGTCTTTGATTAATTTTTTCGCAAGATTTTAAATGCTAATAATAAATTTATGCGTCATTGTCTTTAAAAGCATTATTTTTTAAAATTTTTTTGTGTTATTTTTCGTATATATTTAATTTTTTTTATTAGTCTTTATGCACCTGTAGCACTTATAATAGTTCCTAAACCATTAATTTTTGCTCTTAAATTTGATTTTTCTAGAAGTCTATTTAAAATTCGTAAAAATCTTTTTATTTTAAATGCTAAGCAATCTCACTTTACTTTTGATCAATCTGTTTTTTAAATTCATTAGTTGTATTTTCAAAAGCATTTTAAAATTCCTCTAATTCAATTTTATTATTTTCTTCTATTTATTTAAGATCTTAAATTTTTTAATCTAACTGGCTTTATTATTCCTTCATTTATTTAATGATATAAATGATAAATAATAATAAATTAAAAAATCAATAAAAATATATTTTATTTTACATTTAACTACTTATTTAGATTGTTAGATTCTTCTTTTTAAAGAGAATTTAATTATTTTAAATTTTGCAATTCTTCTGATAAAATTTATTAATCTTACTTCAAATTTGTCAATTCTTATTCTATTTATTATATTTTATCATTCAAATTACTATTTTCTGACTATAAATCTTTTATCTTAGATTAATAATTTTCATTTTCTTTCTTATTTAAAATTTTTTAATTATTTAGTTTCGCTTATAAATTAGAATTTTCATCTTTTGTCTCCTCAATATTCAATAAAGCCGTTTTAATTTACATTTTTAGCTCAGTTATCTTATATTTATATAATATTAAGTTAACTTATATAAAATTAAAAAAAAATTGAAGTAAATAGTTTATTACATATTCGTTATTATTTTTATTTTATTTATTCTAATCTATTTTAAGTTATTCAAGTGATTTTTCTTCTTTTTCTAATCGTTATTGTAAATTTTCTATTTAACTTTTACTTTCAAATTATTCATTTTCATGCTATTTTTATTATTATTTGATTAAATTTAGACTAAAATTATTAACCAATTTTTCAATTTGCGAATATAAATGTTAATTTTCTTATAATTCAGAATATCTATTTAAAAATGACTCTTTTTCTTATAAAATAAGTTATAGGAATTAAGAAAATTTAATGTAATAATTAGGTTATTTTTATGAATTTTCTAGATCATTAAAGATGGAATTCTTTTTTAAACTATCTATAAATTTATCAATTAGATCATTTTACCTCTAAATTTAATTATTTATATATTTTTCCTTCAACATTTTTATTTATTTTTTTATTTCATTTTAAAAAAGTTATTTTTCATTTTATATGCCGTCTATATTGTTTTCTATTAATATATCTTCATAAACTTTAATAACTTATTCATAAACTTTTGTTTTTAATAAGGAAAACTAATTTGTGCTTAAATTTTCAATTTTCTAAAGTTATAAAAAAAAAAAATCTCCAACCTATACTAAAACACCTAGATTTTTAAAATAAAAAAGTTAGAATTTAAATTAATTTTAAAATTGAATTACCTTATTTAATTTCTTTGATTTTATTTTATAAGATAATTTCCACCATTTTTTACATATTTGGTACTTATTGATTATTTAAATGATTTAATATCTCTTATATCAAAAATATCATTTAATTAGCATTTAGCTGGGTATTATTACAAAGTTTGGGCTTTAATTTTCTTAAAATTTTTTCTTTACATTTCATAAGTTCACTTTAATAATTATAGTCATCATTATTTTATTCTTATAAATTTTCTATTTATTCAGAATTATTTAAACAGAATTACTGTTATTCCTACTCTTTAATTGGAAAACACTATTTATCTTAAAAAAATGACTTTAGTAGTCTTTTAGTTCTATTTCTATTTTCAACTTATTAACTTACTCCATTTTTAAGTTCTAACGCTTTTTCTAAATATTCTTTAGGAGTATTTATATCTCCTAAATAAAAATATTTTATGATATATATAAATATGTTACATATTAAATTATAAAGATAATAATAAATAGATAGAAAATAATTATGTTATTATTTTACCTTCTCTTTACAAATCAAAATCTTTTAAGATCCAAAATAGAGAAGGAAATATATCAATATTATTCTACCCTTACTGAATTTACAGATTTTTCGCAATTTGCATATATGAGGATAATTTTTCAATTTATTCATTGTCTATTTAGCCTTTAGTCAAATAAATTAGTAAACTGCTAATTAAAATCTGGAACATAAAAATATTATTTTAAATTTTTTCCATATTTTCGGTTTCCTATTTTTCATAAAATCCTTAACAATCTATTATTAATGTTTTTGTCTACTAAGAATCAGCTTATTCTTATTAATCTAGTTTGTTTTCAATTAATAAATCACTTTAATTTTGCTGCTTTTTCTTTAAAAAATCGTCAAATTAAAATGTTTCTTCACTTTCTTTATCATCATGATAAATCCATAGTCCCTAATTATTTATATATATTAAATATAATTAAATAATTAAATAAATTCATAAAATTAAAAATTTAATTTTAAAATATCTGTAAATACCTTATTATTTTCTTCATTAATATAACTATTTTCTAAAAGAGAGAAATTTGTCACTTAAGGAAAATCTTTACTTTAACAATGAGATTCATCTACTTATAAATAAATAAAATAATATAATAAATGAAAAAATCCAAAATAATAAAAATGAATTTTTTTAAATAAAAATTTTGAATATATTTATGAATTACAAGAATTAAAAAAATTTTAATTTTCAGCTAAAAATTAAGAATCAGGTGAAGAAATTGTTTAATTGCATTAAATTTTTGAAATTTACTGGTCATCACAAAATACATTTTATTCAGAGCATTCTATATTTTTATAATTATTAAAAAATGTTTAATGTAAAAATTTTGATTTTCCTATATTTTTTTCCCCAAAAATAGAAATTATTTAAATTTTTTAATTCTTTAATTTTTAAAGATAATTAAGTGATTCTTAGGTAAATATTAATTTGTTCGTACTCTTGTCAATTTCTATGAATTTTATTTATTTTATTTTTGTGTTTCTTATCATTGAAGTTATATATATGTATTAAAATTCTTAACAATTTATTTTTTATTTTATTTTTTTTAAAAACCTAAATGTTAGAAAAATATTTGAATAAGAACTGATAAAAATCGTAATGAAATAATTAACTGTAAATTTCAATTTTTTAAAAATAAAATGAGAATAAAAGATATTATTATTGTTAAAGCAAAAATTTAGATGAGAATGAATGTTTCCATATATAAATTAACAAATAAAAAATATGAAGTTATATTTTACATAGAATTATTTGTATTTTTAAATAAAATGGATAAAAAAGTTGTTTAACCCCTTGAAATTTTGACAGCCATTTTTCCACTGTAAAAGGTTGAAAAGTTGAATTTTTCTTCGCTTTTACCAGAATCCTTACTATATTACAGATAGCAAGGAACAAACATAAGCGATAAATTTTAAAATAATTTCTTATTATCAAATATTATTAAATATTCATTTCATTTTTTATTTTTCATTTTAAATATAGCAAATAAACTATAGTTGTTCGATTAAATAATGAGATTAATCTTGATCTTTATTTAAATTATGGGTTAATTAATTTTTTAATTTATTTTAGTTATAAATGTAAAAATATTAGATTTTATAAATAATTAATTATAAAAAAATATTGAAATTGTATTTATTATCTGTAATTTGTATAAAAATTTATAAAAGTTCTTTAACTAATTTGTTTTTTAATTTTTTTATTTTAATTAAAATTAAAATTTTAAAAAATAAATGTTGTATGTATAACCCCTTAAATCTTTCACAGTCATTGAACCTGAATTCTACTATGAAAGGTAAGAAAAGTTAATTTCTTTGCGCTCTTACCAGAATCGTTGCCATATTACAGATGGCAATGAACAAACAGGAGCGTCTTAATTAATTTTAAATTTTACAATTTGACTTAAAGATTTATGATATCATATATAAATTTCTATAAAATAAGCATACTTAATAATATTATATTTATTCTATTTAATAATGTCTAATATAGCAATATAAAATTAAATTATGGGTCATTTTAATTTCAAAAACAAATAAAAATGAATAAAATTTGTTTCAACTTATAATTTTCATTTATATAAAATCCCTTAAAATTTAAAGAAATTTTTTATATATATAAGCTAAATCTTTATATTTAAAATTTCTTAAATCTAATTATATAAATATAAATAATATCAAACTTTTTATTTTTTTTCAAATTTTCTTGGTCCCTTTATAAATTCTTAGCCCACAATTCCCGTTACTGGTTAAGCATTTATACCACATTTTCCGACTCCTCTTTCAATCCAGAAATAACCATCAAGACCCCATCCAGTTCCCCAAGAATTTTTCACAATCCAGTAATCTAATCCAGATTCTTCATCATGTCCGTATCCCACCAATAAAACTGCGTGATTTAAAATTTCGGGATCGCCTATTATAAAAAATAAAATTAAAAAATTAAAAAAAAAATAAAATAAATAAATGGTTAAAAATTTTTAAATAGAAATTGCCTTTTATATAAAATAAAATTAAATAAAAATACAATAAAAATATTATTAAAAATTATATATAGAATTGCCCTTTATATGAAATAAAATTAAATTAAAATAAATACAATAAAAAATAAATTATACAATTTTTTAATAGGATTGCATTTTATATATAATAGAATAAAAAATGATAAATGATAAAAAAATTATAATAGAAAAGTTTTTATATAAAATAAAATACAACGAAATATCAAAAAAAGATAAATAATTAAAATTACTTTAATTTTAGTAATTATCTTTTTAAGATCAATATCATATTGGTAAATATGGTATTTAAATATTTTTAAATTTTTATTTTTTATTACATTTTTTGGGACTGTAAACACCTTTTTTATATGATGATAATTATCTTGCGTTTAATAAAACTGATATCGGACCATTTTCATAAAGTTATTTCTTTAAAATTTCTTCATCTGAACTTAAAAGTTCCCAAGACTCAAGCTGAGCTACTTTTTTATATTCAGACATTCTGCATGGATATTTAATAAAATCGCATGAAGGAGGATAAGATCCAGGACCGCATAACTATTCGTTATATCCTATTTAAAAAAAAAAAAAAAANAACTTTTTAACAAATTTTAACACAATTTAAGTATTTTACATCTTTTGAAATAATTTTATTAAATAATTATTTGTTTAATTTTTTTATCTGTTTATTTTTTTTATTTTTTTATTTTTTTTTTTAATTACCAGGGGCGCTACAGGGATAGCAAGGATTATCTTTTTATTTAATTCCTACACAATATCTGTAATCTTCTAAACTATTCATACCTCCAACATCAATAATATAAGTTAAAGCTAAATAAGGCCATCCTCCAAAAACTCCGCAAATAGCTCTTTTCTAACTAGGTTCTTAAGTGCTTGCACAGTCATTTAATTATTATTCCGATAATTCGATCAAATCATTACCTAAATAAAATAATAAATATTATTTATAAATCTTAATTAAATTTAATTTTTAATAATTAATTTAGTTTATATAATTTTATAATATAAAATTTTTTTACCAGCTAAATACCATACACCTTCTACATTTCCTACTGTTGAGAAAGCCCAACATGTTCCGACTGATCCCTAATCTTTTACCTTAATTATTTTATATATAATTTAAAATATATTTTATTTTATATCATTTATTTATATAGTTATAAATCTTAAATTTCTTTTTATTCTAATTTTTTAAACAAAAAATTAAAAAATATTAAAAATTTTAATTAAATTTTATCTAAATTAATAAATAAAACAATTAAAAAATATTCTTATATATTAATTAATTATTTATTTATTTAAAATTTTACAGGAGAAACTGCTCCATAATCGACCCAATTCCAACTTGAAGGAATTTCTCCATCTTCTAAGTAATTTTCAGGAATTTATCTATATCTCGTTTTTTCAAAGGTAATTGGACTACCCTGATTCATCAAAATTTAATTTTCGAATTCTTCTTAACTTAAATCATGAAATTATGATAAGGCATATTCTACAAACCCATTTGAATTTGCATTCAACTCTTAGACCATAAAATAATTTTCTACAAAATTTCTGAATTTTTATTTTTCTTCCTCTAAATTTTCGTAATTTTTATCGAACTTTAACTTGAATTTCTCAAATTCTTCTTACAAATTAACATTTTCATCAACTATAGTTTGTAAAGACTATACTTGCAGTTTATAGTTTTATAATAAAAGTAAAATTGCTATAAAAACTATTTATAACTTGATTTTCATTTTTTTTTTTATTTTGCGTGTTATTATCTTATTGCTGATTAGATTTTTTAATTAGAAGAGAAAATATGTTTTAAATAAAAAAATATTTAATAAAATCGCTTAAAAATTTTTAAATAGGATTTAAATTAATAAACTCTAGATAAGTATATAAAAATGTAAAATATTGTTTGTAATTATCATACTTAAAATATAATAAACATAAAGAAAATTTTTTCTTATACTCACCATTGTAAATTTTTAAAAAAATTTATCTAAATTTCAGAATATAAAAAGACACAAATTTTTTTAATAAAAACAATTTCAAAATTTTAATAAATTATAAATTATTATATGTTAATATTTATAAATAAATAAAAAGCTAAATTTATTTCATATAAAATAAAATGAATAAATTTATATATAATCGCATTTGTTACTAAAATTTTCAAAAAAAAAGCCCAATTTCATTTAAAATATTTGAAATTTTTTGAAAAATCTATGAAAGCTATTTTAATTTATAATAAAATACTTTAATATAATTTTTTTAAAAATTTTTTTTATGAAATTTTTTTCATTAATAATAATTTCTTGGAGGAGTAGGAGGTCTTATTCTCAACTAATATTCGTCATCATTATTTGAAATATTTTATTTATTTAAAGACATTCTTTTTTTATAAAGTTCTGGAAGGTTGAGCCATCTATTTTCTTGATTACTATTACCAAAACTAGAATTTATAATTTTAGGTATAATTTCTCCCATTTTAGTTAAAATTATAACTCCGGCTGCGTTTTTATATTTTCCTCCGTAATCTGTATTTGAAAACACAGTTATAATAGATTACAATAGAGTTTCAAACCCTTCAACTACTGGTTCATGTGATCTAATTATCATATTTATTCCATTATCATTCATAAATTTATTAATTCTATTTGTTCCAAATCTGACTATATTTTTTTGTCCAAAAGTATCATGTTCTCGATTTATCGTGTCATTTTATTCTTTTTCACTTAAAACCGGGTCAGACCAAAGCAGGTCTAAAGTTATTTTATGATTATACATTTTAGGGTCTTATATTATTTCTAAAGGCCTTTAAATTAATTCAATTTCACTTATACTTTTTAAAGTTTAGCCAATACCTCCGTGTACACATAAAATTCTGTCTTCAACTAAAGCTGCAATCGGCATATATTCGAAAACTTTACAAATTCTAGCATATACAGAATTAGGGTCAGTTACGTCTTCATTAAATTTTTAGGCGCACTCATCAGCGAGTCCGTAAATTTTCGCCATTTTTTTGTCTTCTTAATTTCCTCTTAGTAAAAAAATACTTTCTGGTTTTCTAATTTTGATTGCAAATAGTAAAAATAAAACTTCGACCGATCTTGTTCCTCTATTAATATAATTTCCTAAAAATAAATAGTCAAATCCTTCGCTGTCACACCTTACATCTGGATGCTCGCAGGGGGCACCAAAATGCTTAAATAATTTCATTAAATCTCCAAGTTGCCCGTTCAAATTTCCGTAAATTTTTACCGGGGCATCAAGTCTCAATAAAATAGGTTCTTTTTTAAAAATTTTTTCAACAGCTTCTAACAGTTTTATCACTGAATCTCTTTTAATTTATTAACCGAAAAAATTATGCTTTACCGGCAACATAAAATAGTCTTCTGGTAACAATAATTAATTAATAAATTAGTTGCTGATTTATTCCATTATTAACTAACCTTAATTCTATTATGGACCTTAATAACCAGTTCCCAATTTTTTTCTTTCTTCTTGTAATTTATCAATTGAAACTAATTTAATATCTTCTGGCTGTTCTTCTGCGTTGTAAGTGGTGGCCACTTCGGCCTAATATGCCAACCTAATTTAGTTATTTTAATTAACTTTTTGACTTCTACTATTCTGTCTGCTTCCCACTTCTTCTATGTCCATCGCTTTTTGACCGTTATCTTTTATTTTTTATGAAGTGATTTCTAATTATTGCATGAGAATAGGGTGGTTTTTAAATAAATCTTATAAATTAATTTTTAGCATTGTTTCTGTGGGAATATTTGGAGTTTCTTGGTCGAAACCTCCGTGAATATATAAAAATCCTTCTAAACACCATAAAGTATGTCTAAACCTTTAAATTGCCTAAAATTTAAACCAATCTGACGATTCTGTATCATAAATTTCAAAAGGCAATACTTCTCCGACCAAATTACTTCTACCTCCTAAAACAAACATTAGTGTCCCCAAAAAATACGTCGAATGCTAAATTAAAAGAAAAAATAATAAATATAATAATTATAATACTAAAAATTTTTATACAAAAATAATAATTTCAAACAAAAAAAATAAATTAGCATTAAAAATAAAATTAAATAAAATAAAATAATGTAAATTAATATAAAATTAAATTAAATAAAATAATGTAAAATAAAATAAAATATATTCTAATTAAAATAAACATACCAATTTCAAAACTCTAAAAAAAAAACAAAAAATACATCAAAACTACATATTCAATAATATCTAAAAACAACTATAATTATAGTAAATATAAAAATTCACCTAATATCTATGACTAGGATGTTCTCCCTAGGCCTTATAAGGGGCCCTAACCCAGTCCCACTTGCCATCCCTATGTCTCCTAAGTCCCCAAGTATCATTCAGCGCACTCTAATCCGAAGTTCTCCCTCCGAAAATGACCATCATTCCGTTGGCGCTCCCAGTTTGGCACAGAGCCGCGCTGTGGTAGACTCTTACGCAGGGCGACTCTCCGCACTCCAGTTTCACCCAGTTGTAAGGCGATTTTTCTAAGTTTAGACACCAAACGTCGTTTACGGGCTCTGCTCCGGTGTTGCCCCCGTTTATTAAGAGAAATGGCTTTATGAATACCATTGCGTGGCCGTATCTTCGTCCGGGGGTGTGTCCGACGACGGGGATTTATAGCCAAGTGCACTTTTTTAATTAAAATAATTAGAAAATTAATTAATTATTAAATTTAGTTATTTATATTGATTAAATTTTTTTTTGATTAATTATTTAGTATTTTGATTAAATTTTTTTTTTTTTTTCTGTTTTGCTTTTTGTACCTCATCTTCTCCTTTTTTTAAGTCTAAGGCGTATAAATTGTCGTCCGCTAATCCTCCTCCCTTTTATAAAAAAAAATTTAATTTATTATATTAATTTTAATTGCTCTTAAATAGTTATATTTTATAGATATTAGGCGAAATAATCCTATTTAAATATATAGAAAAAAAGTGAAACCCTATAAAATATATTTTAAAGCATATATGAATTAATATTTAGACTAATTTTTATATATACAAATCCAACACCCCCACCCTAACCCATTATATATATATATTTTTTTTCGTAAGCCACAATCCCAATAATAAAATAAATAAAAAACTAATAAAACCAAATCATATCAAATAGAATAAAATTAAAAAACTAAAAAATTAATTTAATTTAGTTTAGTTTAAATAATTTAAATTTAAGTTACCCCTACAGCGCCCCCAAAAATAACCAATTAATTAACATCAATACACAAAGAACAGTGCGCAGCCCTATTAGTAGGGGCCATTCCATTAGGCGACAATTTTTTCCAAAAATTTTTTTACAAGTCCAAAGAATAAGTGTCGCCCGTTATAGTATACTTGCCCGTGTCTCCAATGGCTCCTCCGAATAAAACTGCCAAATTTTGAGACACTAACGTTATTGTGTGCCCAAATCTGGGCTGCGGAATTTCCCCGCTCATTGGAATATTTTGGGCTCTATTTTGCTCCATTTTCATGTTTTATTGTTGTTATAGTTGTTGTTGTTAATGTTGCATTTTATTATGTATGTATATTTATTTACTTATTTATTTTTATATAGTATATATTATATTTTTTATTTTATTTATTTATTTGCTTACTTACTTATTTGTTTATTAATATTAATTTTATTATTATGCTAATTTTTTATGGGATATTTTTTTTTATTTAGGGAATCTTTTGTATGTGTTTTTTGTTTTCTGTTTTTTTTTTTAAATGTATTTATATGTCTGTTTATTTCTAATAATTTGTGTTAAAAATATTTTTTTCTGAATTTGGTGTGCTTTTGATTTTTGTAATAAGTAATATAATTATGGGTTATTGTGTTGCCTGCTGTTAGTATTATTGTTGATCTTTAAACTATTTTGAAAATTCTAGAGTTGATCTTTAATTTTATATTTTAAAATATGATTTTTTTTACTATCTTTCTTTTATTTTTAATGATATATATATTTTTAATTATTATTATAATAATGATTTTTGTGTTAATATTAAAATAAATTATTATTTAATGTGTTTTTAGTAGTCAATATATTTTAATTAAAAATAATATCACAATAATAAGCTTATAATTACTTGTTTACTAAAGCATAATTTTCGATAAAAATAGTTTCTTTTATAATTCAAATTTTTTCTTAAATAAAATTATTTCTATTGATAAAAATTAATTTATTTATCTATCTAACGCAAAAAATTGAAATCTAAAAAAAAGTATCATACTATTTTTTAAATAAAAAATTAAAAGGTTTAAAAATTAGTTGCATATTAAAATTTAAAACTTTATGTACTAAGCCGAAAAATATAAACAAATTTGTTATTGTCTTTATTTATTAATTAATATTTAAAATTTTTAATAAATATTTATAAGTATTAACTGGATATCTTATCTATAATATTTTTTATTATATTTATTTCTAGATAAAAGATCATATTTATTAATTTGTTATAAAAATTTTTATTATATTGTATTTATTTTCTCATATTTTTCATTGAGGAATTCCTTCGGGATCAAAATGCTCTACATTAAGAGTATCTCCAGTTCTTAATTTAATTCTATTTTAAAAATTTATAATAACACAACCTAATGAACAGCCTGCAGCAGGAGGCACTGTGAAATCACCAATAGAAGTGGTTTAACAACTAATTTTAAAATAAAAAAATATGTGACCATTAATTTTTAACTTTTTTCATAATAAATTAATTTATATATATTATTATAATCATTTCGAATATAATTAATTATAAAATACCCATGAACAACCATTTCATCTCTGCCACACATAAGAGACTCATTTTAAGGCACTAAAGGGAAAGAACAAGGTCTTAAAACTGGAGGATTATGCATATAATTTACACATTCATCCATAACATAAGGCCCAGCTGGTCTAAAAATAAAAATAAATAATTAATTTTTTATTAATTATTCTAGAATAATATTGATATATATATAATAATTAATTATTTTTTAAAAAATTAATCTTAAATATAAATATTATATTAAAATATTTACAAAACTCCGAAATTCCTAATACATTAATCATCAGGGTTGTTTCTTCCTTCTTCGTTTCCTGAATATCCTAATAATTTAATTATTTTATTTTAAAATTTTTTATTATAAATATCAAAAAATTATTCTATAATTTATTATATTTAAAAGTATTTTTTGCTATTATTTTAAAAGAAAAATTAAATTAAATTATTATTATTATCAATTGAATTAAAGGCTGCTTTAATCATTTATTTAAAAAATAATAAAATAAATTACCATAAGTTTCTATATAAGAGTCATTTTCCTTAGAACCCCCTACAAATCTACCAGAATCTTAATAAAAAGTATATGTTTCTGGTTCTCTATCACTAAGTAACTCACAGCATTGATCCCATGGTATATCAGCTACAGCTACGCTTAAAATTACTGTTAAAAAAACTAATTTTGATTTGTTCATTATAATTAATTAAGTAAGTAACTAAAAACTTGTTATCCTTATTTTTTATTTTTACTTTTTTTACTTTTTTTATTTTTTTATAAAATATTTTATATTAAGAATAATTGATAAAATAATTTTTTTTACGATTTTTTAATGATAATTAGAAAAATTAAAAGATTATTAGAAATGCATTTTTGCAAAAGCCATTAAAATAAATGTATATTAAATTGATAAAATATGAAATTGTAATTTTTTTTTTAAATTGATAAGTATTCGCTATTGATATAAATTCTTTATAACTAATATTATATTACATTATTAAAATTTAATAATAATTTAAAAAATATTTTTTCTAAATTGTACATATAAAAAAATTGTTAAATTATTTATTATATAGAAAGTAAAATACATTAATTATGTGCTATTTATAATATACATTGATACTAAGATTGTTTCATTATTTATATATTTTCTTATTTTCTTATTTTACACTTTTATTGTTTTGTATATTATAATTTTTTGATACTTAATGAGGAAAATTTGTTATATCTTATTTGTCATAATAATACCTTAATGAGAAATGAATAATTTATTTTAAAAATTTACTTATAATAAAAGCTAATAATTTAAATTTTAAATGAATTTCTAGTTTAGAAATACTATATTCAAAAATTTATTTATAACTAAAAAATTATATATTTGATTAATTTAATGAATATATATTTTATTGGAACATTAATTAAATGTAAATTAATTTTTATTTATACCAAATAAAAACACATAAAAATTGTATATGATATAATTAATGATATTTTAATTTTAATTACACTTAATATTAGGAAAATAAAATATAAATAAAATTTGATTAAAGCAAAAATCACTAAAAATAAAAATATTAATAAAATAATCTAAATAAAACAAAATAAATATTGTAAATTTTTAATAAATAAAAAAGAAAATAATAATAAAAAAGGAATATTTATGAACCATAATAAAAACTTATCATAAATACTCACTGACCACACAGACTATATAAACCGAAAAAATTAAAAAATGTGTAGTTACTAAAAAAACAATACAAGTAATAGTTACGGCACTTATAAACATAATAACTACTCAGAAAAAGCACCCAACCATAATCCTAAACACTATAATAATAACAATAATAATAAATTCACTAAACAAAATCACAACACAAATACAAATAGAAAATTTAGCGAAACCCAAAATAATTCCTATAAAAAACCTTAAAGCCAATTTCAAAAAAGCCAATATCACAGCCAAAAATCTTTTATCAACCACTCTCAAAAACCCAAAAAATTCTACAATAACAATAATAATCAGCACAATTATAAATAATAACCTTAATCAAACACCTAAAATACTAATTCTAATAATAATTATGATAATTATAATAATAATTATAATAATAATAATTATCAATAAAAAATTATTTATCAGCCCAAAAATACATAAAAGGAAACCAATTTTTAAATTGATTAAAGTGCTTAAAAAACTGAGGAAAATGTCTCTACTAGAAGCCCGAGCACTGATGTAAATGATAAATCTGTAATTTAAAGTTAAAAAAATATACTTTGTCAAAACAGTAATAGTATTGCCAAAAATTAATAAAATTAAAATTAAAATGTAATAAATAATAATAGTAATTCTATTTAGGAATAAAATTAAAGTAGCTAAGTATAAATTTAAAATTAAAATTTTGAAAGTTTAACAAAATAAAAAGATCAGGAATAGTCATAATTTAGTCAATTATAGCCTAATTTATTAATTCCGAATAATAATTCGGCGTAAATTTCTAATGATTCTAATAGTTTTAATATAAATTTATTTAAAAATGGAAACTTTCCTTTTGGAAATTAATTAAGTCAATAAAACAACAATAACCTATTATTTTAATAATAAAAATAATATAATCAACTATAACAAATATATTAACCATCTTTTTTATTTTTATAAAATTAAAATATGTTAATACCAAACCTTAATAACCCTTAATATTTTATTCAAAATAATAATGATATTACTTAAGAAAGCTAAAATAGCTAATAAAAAAATATATAATAAAAATTCGAGATATAAAATTCTTTGAGTGATTTACAAGAAAAATAGATAGAAAAGCAGGAGAAAAAATTAAATTTAAACATTTAAAATTTGAAAGAAAATAATTTAAATGATTAAAGTCAATTTGGTGAAAATTACATTTTTAAAGAAGAAGATTTAAATATTAATCTTTAGCCTTAAAAAAAAAAATCGACTGACGAAACTAAGTTCAAAACGGAAATGTGCAAAAATTTTGAAGAAACTGGAAAATGTAACTATGGAAAAAAGTGTAAATTTGCCCATGGAAAAAATGAATTAATGGGAAAATAAGCCATAGATTATTAAAAATATAGATCAAAACCTTGCCAAACTTTTCATAGTATTTTTTATTGCCCATACGGATAAAGGTAAAAAAACATATAATAAACTTTAAATCATTAAATAATTAAAATTTTAAAATAAGCTCTTTTAAATTATAAATAAAGTTTTGCAAAATTATTTAATAATTGATAATTTTTTTCATATAATTTTAAAAAATAAAGATGTATGTTTAAGCATGATGATAGATCTATAGAGTAAATAAAGAAATCTTATTTTTATTAAAGAAAACTGGCTAATTATTCTTATGATATTTAAAGTAAACTTCATAGCTAAAATGGTTTAGCTTGTAATAATTTAAGTATAGATTTTTAAAGACTTCCTATTTTTATTAATATATAAAGAAATTATCAAATCCAACAGTTAAATGAACAAATTTATTTAAAAGAAGGAAATATTTCAGATTTTATGCAAGACAATAAAAATATTAATTAAATTGACAATAAACAGGTTTAAAATTTTAATATTTTATAATATTAGTAATCGTATAAATAGGCATAATAATCATATTGCTAAGGATAATAAGAATAATTAGAATAATAATCATACTAATCATAATAGAAAAATGAATAATCTATGATTAGATAATAATAAAATATATATTAGTATTTCTAAAAAAGTAGTTCTATTGAATTTAATCTATAATAAAATTAATGTCATAAAAATTTTTTGTATTAAAACAAAAATTTAAGTTTTAACAATTACTGCAAATGCAAATATGAATGCTCTTGTTCTTTATCAACGTCTTTAAATTCTATATAAACCATTTCAGATGAATATAAAAATGCCGATATTATAAATAATAATAACTAATTTTAATTAAAAAATTAACATTAAAATTAAGTTTAAAGTTTAAATGATATATCTCAAAACTAGGAAAATTTATTATTTTAAAAATAAAAATCCACACCTCCATAAATGGATTTTGACGAAATTATAAGTTAGGAATAACTTTTTGAAGACTAATAAAATTAATAATTATTTATTAACCATTAAAATTTTTCAGAAGAAATTTAAGATTAGTAAAATTAATAGAAATAAGATTTATAAGAAGAAATTTATAAATTTTCTGAATAAGAAATGGAAAGTATGATTCATAATGAAAATAATTGGGAAAAATAATAAGAAGAATATTAAATGGAAAGTTTTTATAATTGATAAAACTTTATTATAAATAAATAATTTTAGAAAATCCCCTAAAATTATAAAAAAAAAAATATATATAATATATAAAAAACAAAAATATAATAATTTTTGCATTTTTGTAAAATTTACATTTTAATGAATATAAATTTTAAAACAAAAGAAATATTTATATAAGTTTATTTTAATCATATAATTTATAATTTTATAATAATTTTAGTTTCAATATAATACATTTAATTTATAAACTATAATTATAATTAAGATTTGATTAAAGTGTTTATTAAATTAGATGATAGCAATTCTACAAATGGGTAGAATATTTTTGTATTTATAAGATAGATTCAATGTTTTTATAAAGTTTCTTTTGATTTAATTCTTTGATTTAATAAGAAATAATTAATTTATTTAATATAATAATATACAATATATATAAAAAAAGTATTAATAAAATAAAAATAATTTGAAATAAAAATACTATAATTATAAGGAAATCAGTTTAATAATGGATCGTGTAAATTAAGAAACTGGGTTTAAACTAGGGGATAAAGTAATCTTGCAGAATAAAGACAATTTAAATGATTAAGGAATCATAAGATTTATAGGAAATGTATTAATTATATCAATTTAAAATCAATAATTAAACATTAAATGCATAATAAAAATTAGAATAAGTCATATAAAATTAAATGAAAAATTAAATAAAAATTATAAAACATTTTAATAATATTTGACAAATTAACTAACTATTCATCAAAAATTTTTACATTAAACGCGCGATATAAATAATAAAAATACAGTTTCGCATCCTATTTTTTATATATATAATTCAATTTAATTTATTAAAAAATTAATAAACTTTTTATATATTTCACATATTTATGAATATAAATTTAATAGGTAGATGAAAAAACAGGAACTTGGTATGGAATAGAATTAAATGAACCAAAAGGTAAAAATGATGGAAGTCATAAAGGTAGAGTTTATTTCCAATGTAAACCAGCTTATGGAATTTTAACTACAGCAAAAAATTTGAAGCCTTATAAAAGAGTCCCTATAAGGGCAAAAGACCCTTCATAAGTAGTAGGCGCAGGAAATACTACAAGTTCTTCTAGAGTTGGTCTGTATTTAAATTTAAATAATGTTTAATATTTATTTATTATTTATTATAGTGTATAATTTCTATTTAAATAACTTTTATCATATATTATAATGTATAATATTGAAGTAATTTTTACCATCTATTATAATGTTAAAATTTTGTTTAATCTACTTGTTTATAATATTAATGCAATATATAGGTTATTATTTAAATTTGTTTATAATTTGTTATTTTTCTTTTTTATAGGGGAAAAACTTAAGTGGGTGCAAATGATGCGAAGTATAAAGAACAAATTAAGTTGTTGGAAGAAAAATTAACATAAAGTTAAACTGAACTTCAATAAAAGCAGGAATAACTAGAGAAAACTTAAGGTTTTGAAAAAAAAATACTTTAAAAATTTTTATGTAAAGAATTTAATTTATTAATTTTTTTATAAGATTAACTTGGTGATACTGCTGAAAATTTAGAAAAATTAACAGAAACATTTTCTTAAGTTGAAAAAGAAAAAGAAGACTTAAATTCATTTATAGAAGAATAACAATCTTTAATTGACGAACTTAAATAAAAAGCATCATAACCTTTTATTGACCCTAATGATACAGATATAGGAAAAATGTAAAAATATGTAAAGCTTTAATAAGATTTAGTCAAAAAAGATGACGAAATAATGGAACTTAATTAATAATTAGTAAAAACAAAATTTTTTTAGTTTAAAATATGAATAAGAATTTTTATTTTTTATAAAAAAATAAAATTAGAAAAAAATGAAAAAAGAAAATGACAACGATAAAAATTAGAATTCTATTAAAATTGAGAATTTACAAACAGTGGTTATATAAAAAAATAATGAAATTGAAGAATTTTAAAAAGCACATGATAAATAAACTTAAATGATAGCTCAATTATAGGAATAATTAGAAGCTCAAGAAAGAGCAAGTTTAAAACCTGTGTAAGATACTACTAAAATAAACGAGCTAAATGAATAAATTGAAAAATTAAAAAAAGAAATTTAAGTAAAAATTATTTTATACTCTTTTTACTATATTAACAAATTTTTATGTATGAATATATGTTAATATATGTATATATGTATTTTATTATTTATTATTTTTATTTCATCATTATATAATTTCAAATAGTAATTTAAAGACACACAAGAAGAAGAACATGAAAAAATGGAATTATTGACTTTAGAAGTAGAAACTTTATAAATTGACAAAGAAAATTTAGAAGAAGAATTAAGCTCAACTAAAAATGAACTTGAAAAAGTCACTGAAAAAGCAGAAAAAGCTTAGCAAGATTTAATTGATAATTAGTAAGCTATTGAGGTAAGTTTTTTATTTAAATAAATTATATTTATATATATAATATACAAAAAATTTAACGAATTTAGTATATTTTTAAATTTCTATTCTTTTAATTAGAAAACTTTAGAAGATGATGATAACTTAAATTCATTGAGTAGTGATGAATTGAAAAAATAAAATATATAATTAAATCATACTATAAATGTTTTAAATGACAGAATAGAGGAAGAATAAATAAGAAGAGAAGAAGTATAATTAGAGTTGGAGGAAAAAATCTTAGATTTATAACTTAAATTGGACGACGCTAGAGCTGAAAAAAAATAACATCAAAAAACCATAGATGAGTTAAATATTAAAAAAGCCGAAATTGAGGTATTTTTATAAAATTTAAATATATATATATTGAAAATTTAATTATTATTATTAAAATATTATTATCATTTTTTTTAGGAACTTAAATTGTAATTAGATGAAAGTAATGATGCTGTTTTTATAGCAGAATAAGTAACACAAGAAAAACTAAAACTTGAAGATTAAATCTATGAATTAGAAAAGGAAATTAGCTATTTAAAAGAAAATTCGAATTTGGATTAAGAACTTATGGATGAATTAAAAGAATCAGAAAAAGATTTATAAAACTAATTAATGAACAAAGAATACGACATTTACGAGTTAAATTAAAAACTTAAAAATATGTAAACTGAGATCTAAGATTCTGAATAATAAATTCTCAAATACAAAGAAAAAAGTGCCCTTACTTAAAAACAATACGAATTAGTTTAAGTATTAATTATTTTTAACATATTAAAAACTTTTAAATATAACAAAAAATAATTTTTTCATAATTTTATAATTATAATTTAAAACTAATTTAGGAAGAATTAGAAAACACTTTATAAGGCAGTTCAAACAACGAAAACCTGAAAAAATATTAACAATTACTAGAAGATTACCAAGACTTATTATAAGAAAGAAGAGAAATTTATAAAGATTCGCTATAATCTCAAATAACAAGCAACTACATACAACTATAGGATATTTATAAGAATTAGCTTTTAGCTGACTCAATTCCTAGCAAAATTTTGAAAGAATTAAAACAAGATGTTTTAAATATTTTTATTTAATCTAAAAAAGCCTAGGAAAATTGTTAATTGGCAATTAGAGAATTTACCAAATTATTGAAATCTGATAAATTAGTTAAATCTGAAAATGAAGAATTAGCAGCCTGGATTTACAAATTACTTATAGAATTAACTGAATTTTCT
Source organism: Pseudocohnilembus persalinus (assembly GCA_001447515.1). Taxonomy (NCBI): domain Eukaryota; phylum Ciliophora; class Oligohymenophorea; order Philasterida; family Pseudocohnilembidae; genus Pseudocohnilembus; species Pseudocohnilembus persalinus. The sequence continues at coordinate 254,146 of LDAU01000103.1, forward strand.
TCACAAATTTATTAATTTGATAGCACTTTTTATAATATTTAAAACGAAGAACAAGCCAATAAAATCAAAGATTCTTAAATAAAATCTAATATTTTGCTAGGAGGACAGTTTATAGAATAAATATTAAGGTAAATCAAATTTATTTTTTTAATTTTTTATATATAATAAATTATTAGTAATAAAAAATATATAGATCCCTAATGGATGACACTATAAGCTCTTCTACTCCAACTTAATAAATTCAAAATGTTATAAAAAATATAAAAGAAGATTAAGATGGATTCTAAATAGAAGATGAAGATGTAATAATTATAATTTAAAAAGAATTATTAAAATGTATATTAATAGCGTTATTTAAATAAAATCTTCTTAATAATAATTAATTTATATTTATTTTTAAAATTTTAAATAGATTTAATGGAAAAGCAACATATTAGTCAAAGTTCAATGCCTAAATCACCAATTAAATAAAAGATTTTTTGATCTCAAATTTTTACAACTAGACCATAATATCGATTTGTTATACCATACCTTATATAAAAGATTGAAAGAATTTGCTGAAAATTTGTTAATAGGTGGCAAAATTCCTAAGTCAAAATAATTAATAGAAAACTATATAGAAAACATTTAAGAATCTTTCAATTATATAGACGAAGTTAATAGTATTAATTTCTTTTCAAATAACCAAAATTTACAAGGAGAAACTTTATAAACTGAGAATTCAGATGAAGAAAATATTCAAGCTAGTTAAGTTGTAATATAATAAAAAATAATATAATGAAAAAAAAGATATATAAATTTATAAAATATATTTATTCAAAAAATAAATATTAAATAAAAAAAATATTTTATAAAGGAATCTAATATTGATCCAGAATTATTGCCTCATATAGAAAAATTAAGAAATAATACAATTAATCTTACCAACACTTTGAATTATGTAAATGCAGAAACTTCTTAATAATTACAATTCGAAAATAAAGAAGAAAGACCGGCTTATTGGAAAAAATTATCTCAAAAAGTTTTGGAGGAAATAAAAAATGTAGAATAATCTATTGAAAATGAAAAAAATTTACAAATCTAACTTGATGATATAAATAAAAAATATCTTTTCAAAGAAAAAGAATTAAATGACTACAAAGAAGTAAAAGAAGCCTTGGAAAAAAGAGTTGGTAAAAATTTAATATATAAAAATTTTCACGTTTTTTTTATTTGTTTATTTAAATATTATCATTTTTATTTATTATTAATTTAAAAATATTTTATTTAATATTAAATTTATATAAAAGTTTAATCCGAACTCAAAAACGATAAGGTAAATGTTTTAGAATAAGAGGTAAAATCTTTTAAACTTAGAGAAAAACATTACAACGACGCATCTGAAACTCTTAAAAAAGAAATTGAAAATTTAAAAAGAAAAAATAAAGATTTAGAAGACAAGTACGAATAAATTAGAGAATAATAAGGAATATCAAACCAAGGTTCAGAAATTTAAGGCAATTAAAATAGTTTAATCAAAAATTTTAAAGCCCCAAGTCTTTCGGGCAAAGGAAGCAGTATTTTGGCTGGAAAAAATTCTATGATTTAATAATAAGTAGGCTCAATTATGAACGAAGAAGCTGGAACTCTACTTAAGTTCTTTAGAAGAGAAAATTGCTAATTAAGAAATAGAGAAATTAGAGAAAGAATTAACCAGTTACATGATAACTCAAATATGATAAAATTATACAGAAAAGCTAAAAATTTGAAAAGAGCAGCCCCTGAAGTAAAAAAAACAATAAATAATTATAAAACTATAAAATATATTATATATTTATAAAATAAAGTTAAAAAATTATTTGTATTTATTTTCATATACATATTTTATAAAGGTGGAATCAGACAAAGAAAATGAAAATAAATAAGATAATGACCTTAATTTAGCATTATCAAGAATGAATAATATATAAAATTAAATTCTAAACAATTATGTTGAAAATAAAATTATTAATTTGAATGATCTTGCAAGAGTTTATAATACTGAAAATAAAAAAAGGGAATTTATAACTTAATATATAAGTAGTGAAGACGAATAATTATAGAAAATTAGATCAGAAGCATATTCGTAATCTAAATAAAATAAAATTAAAAAATAAATATTAAAAAAGTTATATATAAATTTTTTTATATGTTAGGATACAAAATTCTATTTTAAAAACAATAAATGGAAAAAATAATTTCAAAGTCAGAAATATGTTAAATAACCAAAATGTTGAATAAAAATAATCATAAATGGTTAAATTAGCTACATTCGAATTTGAAGAATCATAAATTGTAATTAAAATTATCATTACTATTTATACTTCATTTTTAAATTATATTATAAGTTTAATAAATATAATTAAAAATAATTAAAAAGGAAGTAGACAAGCTGGAAATTTCAAATAATGAGTGGAGATAGATAAAAGTTTAATTATGAACTTTAAATTTATCTTAAATATAATTACAGACCTTTGAATTATAAAAAAAATTTTCATATAAAAAAAGAATAAAAAAAGAAAATATCATTTATTTTGTCATTACATATATACTAAAATTTATATTAAATTTTATTTATAAAATAGAAATATCACAATATACATCGAATAACATTACATATAAAAAAAATATCTACATTTTTAAAAATACATAGTAATACAAAACTTCAAGGCAAATATTCATAAACAAGTTAGGTCTGCCTTTATTGTTCTCTTAATTATTTAAAAAATAAAGCTAGTTCATTTTCTTCAGAAAAAAACTTGGAATACTTAGAAACTTAACTAGTTAAATTTTTCAACTTAATAATATTCTAATTCTATTATGAAATATTATATGTAAGTAAATGAATTTTTTTTTTGCTAAAAATTTCTTCCACTTCATATTTAAAATCATCTTTCAGTTGTTCCCCTTCAGTAAGCAAAAATAAAAACCGTAGTTTTTTCCCCTAATCTATCAGTTATTCTTCATATTCTTCCCTTATTTAATTGCCTTAATAAAAGTAATTGGTTGCTTGTATAAGTGATTATTGTAATTCAGATTTTCCCCTTTATATAAATATTTTTAAAACTAAATCTTTATTTTATTTTAATAAAATTTATATAATTTAATCAATCATTATAATCAAATTAAATTTTTTTTTTTATTTATTACCCTGGTTCTTTTTAAATAGTTCTTACTTTTCTTTCCAAGTAATCTCTATATTTTTTTACATTTTAAAGGGAAAAACACTCATGCACACAGTCATTAAATATTAATAACCCTAAATTATCTTCATTTTATAAATTATCAAACACTTATTTTGCAATTGATTGAGCTGTATGTAATTATTCATTTTTAATTTTTCCTGAATACTCTATCAAAAAAATTAAATCTACTGATTATAAATTAAATTTATCTAAAAAAGGATTAATTTCATCTGCTGCTTGTAATTTTTTTTACTAATTATCCATAAAAATATCATATAAATTTTTCATAACCTTAAGTGTTTCTATCCTTGTATTGGTATCATAATTCAAAGGTTATTATATGCTTTCAAGTAATTTTTCCACCGCTTCTTTTAACTTTAAATTTGCTAATTCATTAATTTAATATATAATATTTTATATAAAAAACAGTATAACTTTAATTAAATATTCTATATATTATTTTTAAATTTATTTATTTACATATACATATATAATATTTTAATATATAAATTTATTAATTACATAATGAAATTATTCCTTCTATGTACAATATATTTTAGTTTAAAACATCATTTTAAATTGAATCAAAGTGGTCAAAATTATTCAGTTTCCTTTTAACTTCCTTTTTATAAAAAGAAATATTTAACTTAATATTTATAATAATATTATTAAAAAAAATTACCAAATCTAATTCTTGTTATTTATTTTCTTTTTACATATTAATCATATCAAATTCATTTTTTGCTTTTTTTATATTTATCTATGCTTCCTTAATATTTTATAATTTTATATTGCAAATAGCTAATTTAGTATAGATACAAATTTTTCTCACTGTTTACGATCTTTAAATATTTTAATAATTTCAATTTATTTTACTTTAATTTTTTTAATTTTATTTATATTTTACCTTTAATTCTTTGTTTAAGATAACTCTACTATATCAGATAATTTAATACATTATTTTAATAAATTTACGCATTAAGGCAAAAAATTTACCTACTTTTCTGATATCCCATACATTAAAAGTGCGCCAGCTAATTAATACTTTCTATTTATCATATTTTATTTTACCTAGTTTCTTTTGTTGAACTTGGAATAAAATAAAATAAATAATAATTTTAATATAAAATAACAAGGATATAACTATACAAAAAATAATGAAAAAAATATAATTTTACAATAAAATATTTACCTAGATTCCATAATCTTCATTATATCCAGATAACTTTTTATTAAGTTCTTCTTGTTCTTTTTTAATGGCCATTAGTCTTTAGTTGGAATTTGCTCGTAATTTATAATATTAAGAATCTGCTAATTTTTAGGAAGTATCTTTATTTTCAATTAGTAATTTCTAATTGTCGTCTGAATAATTATTTGAAATATCGCTTGCAAATTTATTGCTGTAACTTTCTCGGTAGCTTATTTTTTCTTAAGCCATTTATTTCCTTACTTTTAAGTCTAAATACGTCTATTAATAAGATGGCATTTCTTCTTCAATAATTTTATTTAACTATTTCTATAATTCCTTATCTTCTATCTTTGCCATCAAAATTGATTCCTAATATTCAGAAACTGCTTCAGAATATCTACCGTTTTTTAAATGAATATTTCCGATATTATTACAACAAATTCCTACACCTTCTAAATTTCCATTGTGATTATATCTTTGTTATATTGATAAAAATATTTATAAGTTTTTATTAAATTAATATAATTTATTAGTCTTTTTAATTACCTTAATTTTGCCTTACTAAGTTTTATTAATGTTTATGCATCATCTTTGTACTCTTAATTAAAAATTCTTATATCATTAACTAAACTTATAATAGACTAAATTAGCGTTTATATTTCATAGCATGAGAAATATTTTTAATATTTATCATAATCTAGCTACTCCTCTTTATCTTCATTATCAATCTATTCCAAAACTTGTTTACAATTTTCTAGAGGTATTTAAAATAGATTTTTGCTAAAATAAGTACATTATAAAAAATATTATTAATAATATTTATAATTTTTAAATAAATGATATTTTAAAAAACAAAAATACCTATTACTTGATGCATTTCTATATGCCATAAATAAAATAAATACAGAAAGCAATAAAATTACTCCAAATGTAATATATTTTATATAACTTAGCCTTTGGAAAGTTTTTATAAATGCTTGTTCTAATTGAGATTAGGAAATAATGGTAGTTAAATAATAATCAATCTATATTAATAAATTTATAAAAATTAAATCATAATAAATTTCTATAAAAGATATTTTATTAATTTACTCTAATTTGAAAAGAACCTGTATCTTAATCTTAATATATTTATTTTATTGGTATATGATGTAAGTAATAATTTTCATCTTTTAAAACTAGCTTGATTATTTTTAAATCTAATTCTTAGCTTAAAATTTTTATATCTTACTTTTAATTTTATTCCATTATTTAATTATTTATATCTTATTCATATTCTTTTATTTCTTTAATAATATCATCATAGCCTAGGTTTTGTATAAGTTAAAAATTTAAAAGTACTATTATTAATAATATAAAAATATAATCCATTTATTAATTTACTGTCATCTAATTTATTTTAAAAGTATGTATATAAGTCACTATATTTATTCTATTATTTTATTTAATCTTCTACCGATGTAATATTATCACTCTACATATAAAATGCTATAAAAATATTTTTATCAATATTATTCAAACTCAAAATTAAATCTTTATCATATGTCTATTAAAATTGTTATAAATTAAGTTAATTAAATTATAATCATTATGTTAATTTTAAAAATATATTTTTATTATATCTTACATAAGAATATGAATCTGTATTAGATTTATATGACTCAAAATAAAAATTGTGTATGTAATAAAACAAATCCATATTATTGTATAATTAAATAAGCTAATATTCATTATTATCTAGTACCGTTTAAAATCCTTATAACAGCTATTTTTCACTATCAAATTATAATGTAAATTAATAACTATCATTTTATTCACATAATTATTCGTAGATATACTTTTTATCTTAGTTAATTTAACAATTTCCTAAAATTCCCATTAAAGTTCCATTTTAATAATTTTACTTGTATGAAGGGTATGTAAACGCTATATTTTCCTTTTTATCAACCAAAATATAATAATTATCCATTTCATATATATATTCACTATAATAAGATTCATATTCTTCGTCTTAATGTATCTATATCAGAAAGAGATTTTTATAAAATTAAAGAAAATTAAATATTTTTTGTATTTTTTTACATTTTATTAGTACATATAACTTATTCGTTAAGCCTGTAAATTTTATAATAGAGATAAAATTTAATAGAGTTGATTTTATTTACTATTGTCATTAAAATATTAGTTTATATTTGTATAAGTTTCATGAAACCAAGCAAATTTATATAGCTTTTCATCTTCACTTATAGTGGAATTAGAATACTTATAAAAATAATTATCTAATTCCAATGTATTACCTGAATTCAAATCAATACTAATATCGTAAGTATATTTACTTTCTTCTATTAAATTTTTCAGTAAATTACTAGTTTAAGTTTTTTATGAATTTTTAACTTGTAAATTTGTATTAAATCTTTTTTAAAAGAAAAAATAATCTCTTTAATAATTTAGAAGTTCTCTATCTAAATGCTAATCACTTAAATAATCATCTAATTATTTTAGTGAATAAAATAAAGAAAAACATAATGAAATAAAACAGATTAGCACCATTATTAAGCCAGGTAAATATAGTGAAAGCATTAATTTTATTTAAGTGGAAATGAAAAACCTTTTCATATTTTAATTTTGATAAATTAATTTTTATAGTTTATTAATTTATTAATTTTTGTTTTTCTATTAAGATTATTAATTTTAAAATTATCAGTTTAGAATTAGAATTATTTATTTTTTTATCATAAAAGTTATAATAGAATATATAAATCATTATATTTTACAATCAAAAATATTAATATAAAGCTATTAATATAAAGCGAAAAAATTTATTTTATTAATGTTTTAAAATAATGAAATATAATAAATAATCATGATTTTAAAATAAATTAATAGACCTAATTTTTTTTTTTGTATTTTATCAATAATTTTCCCATGGACACATATCTTTGAAACTTTAAAACTAAATTTATTACTTATTTTAGTTGTTTTATTATTAATTTTGAACTTATAATATTTTATCTGAAAACTTATTATTTTTAGCCTAATTATTTTTTAATTGATTTACAACTAATTATTCCTTTTTAGTATTATTAAATTAATTAGATATTTATTAGTAAACTTTTCCAGTTAACAAATGATACTCTTAATTTTCTTTGTCACACTAATTTGATATTTTTTTAGTTTAAATCAACTTTCTATTACTATTATTAAATCCTTAGCTTTCATTTATTTAACATTAATCATACTTCACATTATTGTTATCGTTTTTTTCATGTGATTAATTTATATATGAACTTTAATCAGAATTTTTTTTATTTGAATAGCTTGCATCTTTCTAATCTAAAATTCTATCTTAAATACATGATAATTTTTTATTTTTATTTTTATTTTTAATTTTCTACTATAGTTCATTAAATTAATTTTCATCATATTTTTAAAAAACCTAGAAAAAAAATTTTACTTAATTAAATATATTTTTATAGATCATTTTAAATAATTACAACAGAACCTTAATCTTCGTCATCTATTTCACACTTTTTTTTATTTTTTTCTACTTCTATGTTCACTTTATTTATTTTTTATTTAAAAAGATTTCCTGATTTATCATAAATATTTTGAGAATTTTCGGCATTTAGTTATGATAAGTACTATTATTAGTAATTTTTTTCGGATTAATCTATAAATATTTTTTTCATTATAATTTTATGAGATTTTGTAATAAATGGAAATATTTTATTTTTACTCATTTCTATGACTTTATAATCTTCTTAAGATATTAAACAAGGTACATATACTAAATAGAATTCATCAACATTATTCTACTCTTAAAATTTTTTATTTTAGCCTTTTTAAATTAAATAAATATTAATACTATATATATAAAAAATAATATTTTAACATGTATACTATTTTTTTTGCTTTAGTTTGTAGTATCTGGTAAATATTTGCTTTATAATCTAGAATCTAGACTTAAGTTTCTATTTTATTTTTAACTTTATTTTGTTTAGTTTTATTAAAATTATTAAAATTTAAGCGAATATTTTAAACCAAGTCCTTAATTGCATATAGAAAAAGAGTTTTTAAATATTTTTTTTTAATAATTATTTACTCCCATCTATTATTAATTGTTATTATCAACTTTAGTATTTAAACTTTTAGATCTCACCTACCTTTCTAAATCCTCTTATATATGACTATTATTTTTGTATTTTTCATTTTAAAACTTATAATCAAAATACTATATTATTTACTTTTACTATTGATTTTTATGTTCATTAATATTATTTTTTAAATTTTTATTACATTATTATAAATTAGGTAATTTGAATAATTTTTAGTTTTGTATATAATTTTATTTTTTTAAAAATTCAACGTATTTTTATTTTTATTCAGATTTTTTCTAATTTGAATTTAATTAATACTTTATTAAATTTTATAAATTATTCCATTTTTCATTTGTTTCAACTAAATAATCTATTTTTTTGTGAGAATATTCATTTTATTAATTTTTCAAACTTTAATTTTACTATGAAGTTTATTTATTATTAACTTATGGAGTCATTAATTTTTATGACATATAATTCAAATTATCTTATTCTTTGATAATTATTTATTTTTTATCAGAATAAATAAATTAATTTTCATCAAGTTGTAATTTTTATTTTATATCATCATATTTAAATTGGTCTTTTTAAGAACTTAGGTATATATTTTATAATTTAAATTTATTAATTTTAACTCCACTTAGTTTTAACTTGATAGGACTGTTTTTTTAACTAAAAATAATAGTTCTTTATTAAATTTAATTAAAATATGATATAAATTTAAAAAATTTTATTTACTTTTATTTAGAGAGATTATTTTAGTCTTGTGATAAAGGCAACGATTCGCAGGATGATAAATTATATGAATTTCCAATTTTATTCTATGAATTATTTTCAAATTAATTTTTTTAATCCTCAATATAATAAGAGTTATTTTATATGTCTCTTCTTTTATTAATAAATAAATTTTAATTATTATAATTACATGATAGAAATAAAATTTTATAAAAATGTTTTATTTATAAGTATATTAAATTTTAAAATGTAAAATAACTACTTATAAAACTTTATCTATATTATAAAATCATTTGAAATATATTAAAGTAATTAAATATATTTAAATATAGAATTTTCTATAACTATTTATATTAAATATTATATTTTTGCTTCTATTACAATTCTAATTAATATTAATAGATTTTGATAGTTGTATATAGAATTAAATATAAAAATCCATATATAAATAAATTACTTTTATTGACAGTTAGTATTTATAACTTATTGCATTAACCCAATTCAAATTATATTAGGAAATTATTTTAATTATGTTTAAATAAATAATTATAGTATTCAAATTTTGTTTTTGTTTTTTTTTTCCTCAAATAATATTTTTTATATAAGATTATATGAAATATTTTATTTAATTGTTAATGAAGTAAAATTGATATATTTTATAAGAATTATATTTAATTTGGAATAAAGGAAAATTTTTTTAGAATAAATTATTAAAATAAAAATCCAATAAATAATCAAGTTACAATAAATATATATCTTTTGGAATTAATATAAATTACAATAAAATTTAATTATTTAAAAGCTAATAATTTTATTAATTTATATTAAAAACAGTTAAAAAATTGAAAATTTTAATAAACAAAATTGAAGTACTTTTTTTTATATGTAAATCTTATATTTTTTATAATTACAAGTATAGACTTTTATTCAAATGGTTTTTAATTTTTGGTGAAAACTTAAATTGTGGTTCGAATAAAAAGACCAACAATTACAAAAATTGAAAAATAAATAATACTATAATTTTAATAAAATTATAAATTTATTATTAATTTAAGTAATACTAAATAAATATTAATAATTACTCTAAAAAATAAACAAAAAATATATATTTCCATATTAATATCAATGAAATCCAAATAAAAATAAAAAAAAAGATCTGATAATCCTTTTTGGTCAGCTATTTAAGATGTCAGAAAATTAACAAAAGATTTTAACAATGATAAAGAAAAAAAATTATTTAATGAGGGATCAAATAAAGTTAAAGTATATTATAGAAATAATAATTAAATAAACAAATAATTATAATTCAATAAGTGATTTTAATAACTCAAATTTATATTATAAGATAGAAATTTTTATTTATTTTTTCTATATTGATTAAATTTTTTATATTTATTTTTAAAATTATATTTTTTTAGTAAAAAGGATAAAAAATGCCTGTGAAAATGTTAAGTGGTATTAGAAAAAAAGTTTTGTCTGATTATAAAAATGAAAAAGAAAGAAGTTTAACTGAATAAGTTTAATATCATTCTTTACAGAAATTTAATGATAAAAAATTTTTAGACAAAAAAATCAAAAAACATAAAAAATCCGATTTCTAAAAAAATTAATATAAATATAGTGGAATGAAATCCTCTTCTTTTGGTAAATTTAAAGGTGGGGTTTTATAAGTTTCTAAAAATTAAATTAAAAAAATGAAAAAATCTAACTGAGTGCACAAATATACTATATTTAAAATCAACTATACAGTTATATTTATAATTTAATTTGTTAAATTTTCTATATTAATTAAGTAATTATAATAAAATAAAATTATCTAATATAAAAAATTTAAAACAATGTTTTTTAAAATATTAATAATTTTCTAGATAACTAAAATATATCAATTTTTTTTATTAATATTATTACTTTTATTTTTTCTTATTTTTGACTTATTTATTAAAATAGAGTTTTTCATTTTAAATAATATACTATCTCTGCCATAATTTCCATTTCCATTTAACGTCTCATCTTCTAAAAATTCATAATTAAATGCTTATTCATATTCGTTACATAATTCTAATCTTTTTACAATATTTTCATTAAACCAAACGAAATCTTCACTATTTTCTAAATAATTTAGCAAAAATATAAAAAATAAAATGGCAAACAAAATCCCCAACAATGACCCGACTAAAACCTAAAATATTGTGTGATAATTCAGGTATACTCTAGAAAAGGGTATCAAAGGATTGAAAATAAATAAAAAGTACATCAAGTTTTTTTAGGTTTTTCTTTTAATTTGGTAAAATTTAATAATTTTACTAAACTACCTAAATATAAAATTAAATAATTTTAAATAAATTACGAAAGTTTAATATTCCTTAAATTAATGAATATTAATTCTAAAACATGCCAAGTTATTAAAACAAAACCAAAGACAGAATGACTTGAAGGAAATCCATCTTAAATATTCAAATTATTTATAATAAATAGTCAAAAAATAATTAATAAAAATTAATCTACTATTTAAAATATTTTATTACAACTTTTAGAACAAGCTCCATCAGGTCTTACATATTTAAAAGATTTTTTTATTATCAAATCTGAAATTATAAATGATACAATTAAAGTTACCATCATCAAAAATTACCTAAATAAATATTATTTTAAATAAAATTTATTAAAATATTACGAATATAAAAATGAAATTTATATTAAAATTATTGGTATATTTGGCTTATTTTGTTTCAATAATTAAATTTATTTAAATATAAAAAATAATATAATATTAACATTTACCTTAATGATTTACCAAAAATACCTTAAATTATCAAATAAGCTCCCAAAAAATAAGGGTAAGCAGAACAAAACATCATAATGTATTCATATATATGTTCTAATGTAAAATAATCACCTATTGTATAATAATTTGGATTAACAGGACAACAATTAAATACAACACAAAATTGGCTGCAAAGTTAACATCCATCAAATACGTTGGGATCCATATGTGTTTATAATATTTAATTATTTTATGGAAATATTTAAAATTGTTAATTTTTATTTTATATTTCTATATTTTTTTTAATTAGGGTATTTTGATAATATAAATAAATTTAAATAATAATATATATTTTTATTCTAACTAATATAGTATTTTTTTAAAATTACTTTCATAAATGTATTAATACTAGTAAAATATTAAATTATAATATTTTTATATACTTATATTTATATCTTATATATCAATTAATTTTAATATAAACATACTATATTTAACTTTTTAAATTAATTATTTTAGTTATTTTATATGAGTATTAATTTATAATCAAATTGAACTTACATTTGATTCAGTTAGAACACTTTCGAGTCTTAAATACCTATTTGATTACTTATTAGGTTTAGATTCTATAATATATAGCAATGCAACTACCATTGATAGCTATTTTATATAAAAAAATATTATAAAAAGTATAAATTAAAATACTAAATTATTAAATTTTACCAGTACAGAACCATATGATAATATGGAAAATATTATGACATTGTTTTTTTAGCTTTCGTTGTAAATATTATCACTAAAATCTATTTAAAAATAATTATATTATTTATATTAAAAATTTATATATTATTTTTACCAATATACAAGGTTGCTGACAGATAAATAAAAAAGTACATTATTTATGTAAATTTCTTTTTATAATATGACCCTACTAACGCTATTATGATTATTAAATTTAATGATAAGCCAAACCATGATTAAAAATTAGAATATGTTATATTTTGCTCCGCCAAGTAATCTTTCCCAAAACTAAATCCAACTTGAAAAATATATATCCATAATTTTTTTTTCTTAATAAAAATTTTAATAGTATTTATTTACAAAATGCCCAAAAATTAAAGAAAAATAAGCAATAGCCCACCTAAACTCCTAAAAGGAATATGTCGAAAATAGTATATAATTTAAAAGACTTAGCAAATAAATGAAAGTCTGTTTTATCATCTGTTTAGTCCAATTTAATCTTTTTATTTTTTTTATCCTCGATCTCCTACAACTATTTTTATTTTTAATGTTTAGCCTTTAATAATGTAGCTCCAACTTTAAAATGCACCTATTTTAAATTAATTATTACTATTTTTTTCTTTAAATAAATTAGTAAGTTTGAATATTTTTGAAAAATTTTTACTCCTGCCAATATCATATATACCACAATTTAAATAATATAAAAATTCCACCAGACTATTGACTATATAAACCACTTATCATTTGAGTCTTAAGACAAGTAATTAGCTAATTTTTTAACTTCATTTGGTGTGTTAAATATGCCTTATTTAAATAAATTCAAAAATTTTTAAATATTAAAATTTGAAAATAATATTTATTCTTTTTAGAAATTAAATATTCGAATTCTAGACAATTAATAAAATATTTTCTAATATATGGATATAAAAAAAAAAATTATAAGAATATATCATTATTTTACCAAAAGTAATTCCATTGGCTATATATAAAAAACTTAGGCAAAATTATACTATATATTTATTTTATAACACCAGAATAATTGTTATTAATGATATTAATCCTATTACACCTGGTGGTATACTTAGCAAATATATTTGATAATCATGTTTTTAGTGCATATTAAAATCAACATCTATTATTTAAAGAAATTTTATGAATTATAAAAATTAGGTAAATTTAATATTAGCTAGATTTTATACAATAAGAGTACTAATTAATTCCTTATGCTAGAGAAATACCCGCTAAAATTAAGGAAAATAATTAAAATCCTGTAAGCTTTACCAATCTCATTTATATGATTATTTATTGTTATTATATAAATATTTTTTTTTTTTTAATTTAATTTAATTTTAATAAATTGAAGTGTTGGTTTTTTAATTAATATGTATTTATAAATTCCATAATTTAATATGTGATTATAGGTTAATAGAAATTGTATCAATAAAAAAATATTCTAATTTCAGAATAGGATTATGTAATAAAATATATTAAATATCTACTAGAATCACAAAATAATTAAATAGGGAATATATTTAATTTAATAATATTTTTATATAAGATATTTCTTTATTTAATAAATATATATATATAAATACCCTTTTCAGGGCAGTTAATCTTTTTAAAGTTGATAAAGCATATTTTTTTTGACTGAAAAACATCCTAATTTAAAAATATATATAATTGAATAAACCTAATTAATATACGAGAAAATAATGTAACAAAATTTTAATTATTTTATTACTTAACCCTTATTTCACCTCCCCCTATCTCTTATATATATAATTATTTTATTATATTGAGGAAATTGAACCAAATGAGAACACCCTTAAATTATTCATTAAAGAATATTTTTATTTTTTAAAAAAGTATATTTCACAAAAAAACAAAATAATAAATTAGTCAATTAAATTTTATTTTACAAACTTTTATAAATAAAAATATTAATAATGGTAAATATGATTAAATTGATAAAATTCATTTATTTCCTAGAAGTTCAGCTTTTACAGCCATTTCATCTAATTTTTTTGCATCTAAACCAACCATATCTATATGATAAACAAATGTAAAAATATAATTAACTTTAAAAAATATTTATCTTCTTTACCTAAAACAAGTTCTCCTTTATGCATTAAATAAACGGTAGGGACAGCACTTACCTATTTATATTAAAAAAAAAATATATAAAAAATTATAAGATATATATCTTTTTGTAATGTATTAATATTAGAAAATAAAATTTACATTAAAAATTGTAGCTAAGTATTAAAATTTATCTATATCTACTTTCACAATATCCCAATTATCAGAACCTGCTTCAGCAAGTTTATCTAATTTAGGACTTAACTATTTGCAAGGTCCACACCAACTAAATATTTATTTTAAAATTTTTAAAATTTTTTAAATATACAAAACATGATAAGTTTTCATTATTTTAAAAAAATATAGAAAGAAAATATCTATTTATTTGAGTAATTTATATAGCGAAATTAATTTTATTTCTACCATTATTGAATGTATTTATAAAAAATAATTAAATAGATATTTATAGTGGTATAACTTAAAAGGAAATTAATTATTACGTAGCAGTAAAATCTACAATTACAGGTTTAGGGTTGCTGGTAACTAAATTTTCAAAATCTTCTTATTTTTCTAAATTAATGACCTTTATTTTTTAATAATTTTTATATAAAAAACAACTTTTAATTTAAATATTAACATTAAATTTATTCATTTCTTTGACTATCAATATTCATTATAAAATGTATTTTTTACTTTGGCAAATGCAAACTAAATAAATATTTAAAGATTAATTACAAATTTATATTTATAATATTTAAATTTCTACTAATTACTTAATTTTTTATGAATAGAGCTTAGGGCTTTAAAGATTAGGCGAATTTAATAGATTTTTACATCATTTTTTTTATTTAATATAAATATTTTTATTTTTTTATTTTATTATTGAATATTCCGAATATATGATCCGTATTTATTCTCTATTTTAAATTCGATTGTTAAAAAAATAATCTTAATATGAATAAAAAATTATGAGCAGAAAACTTTTGATATTATTCACATTTTATAAGAATGCCTTTTATGAAAATATAATATTTTTTCAATAATTAATAAAAAAAAAATATCTGTTTAAATTTTTCAGTTATTATATTTAAAATATGGATTACTGCAATTTATTAAAAAATATTCTTAATAATACGTATTATAAGATATTGTTACGAATATTCTAATTCAATTAAAAACAAAAAAATTTATTAAAAAATACTTTTAAAATAAAATCCTGAAAATAAAATACTTAAAGAAATTAATAATAATATATCAATAGTAAAAATTAATCAAAATTTATGGAAGCATTGCTATAAGATTTTCACAATAAATAATTTGAGTAACTTTAAAAAGAACCTTAATTTGGTAGATATTTTTATTTAATCAAAATTTTTTCTAAAACATTTTTAATTTTTATATTTGATTAAAGATATTGAGGGTGCAATTAAATTATATCTTGAAAATGGTAGAACGGATTTAGCCTAAAATACTATTGATTAATATTTTTCAGATATAGAAATTAATATAAATCTTATTCAAAATTTGTAAACTTTTATAAATCAATTCTTTTATTTAAATATTAAAGAATAATTTATAAAATTATAAAAGATTTTAAAATGAATATGCTTTTATTTTCTAATATTTATTTAAAATTAGAATAAAATTATGCATCGAAAATAATAGTAAATCATTATTGCACTATTTTATTGTGGAAAAATTGCAACTTCCCTAAAATGATTTTTTTAAATAAAACTTTCCTACTGAATTTGATATAATATATGGATAATATATAGTAAATTATTTAGTAGAATAAAAGGGAGGGAAATTGGCGATTTTAGAAACAAAGAAGTTATTAAATGAAGAACAATAATAAGTAAATCAAATTTTAAATAAAATATAAAAATAAAATTTTTAAAGTATTTATTTCTATGCTCGTATATATTTATTAATTTTCCATAATATAGAAAACAAATTTGGAAATAGAAAATAAATTAGTTTCAAAATAAAAAAAATATGAAAAAGTTAGGAAACTCAGTGTTAGCACAGGGTAATCACAATATGTTTCTAAAGGATATACCAAAGAATAATTTTATAAAGATAATAAAAAAAATAAATAGTTAAAAAATTAAAAAATAGTTGGAGTTCTTTCTTTTATATTATTAATTATTGGTTTGTAAAAGTAAATCTAATAAATTTTTTAATTAATCATATTTTAAAGGTATAAATTATTATTCAATTAAAAATTTTTATTTAAAAGGGCATAATAAAAGTTTTTTCCAAATTTTTGGAAAAAATTAATGAAAGTATTAAAGTCTTTGATTGGAATAAATTGACCTATAAAAAATTTAATATATATTTAAGTTAATAATTTTAATAATTTCTTTAATTTTTAATATTATATTATAATTTTATTCATAAGAAATTGAGCCAATTGACATATTTTTTAAATTATCATTTTAATCATATAATAAAACTCCTAGTAAATCAATCAATTTTAGAATATTAAAATAAAAATAAAATAATTATTAGGTAGATTAATAAAATAAAAAATTTTATACTAACCATTTAAATAGCTTAAACTTATTAATTAAATAACTGAAATATTGAAAATTTTAAGATCAAAAGTAAAATGTAACTTAGAAAAAGAAAGGAAATTTAAAGTGGAGATAGGAATTAAAAAAATTCTAAATAAAGTTTAAACTCACAAAGTAAATAAAAGGATAATAAAAATTAGAAAACATCTATTAATAAAGTAAATCAATAAAAAAAATAAGAGCTTTAAAAAAGTCAAAATGAAATTACCTTACTCAAGTAAAATCAATAAAACGCAGCCAATAAATAGAAATAAATAGATGAATAAATTTAAAAACTAAACCAATCTAAAACTGAAAAAAGTAAAAATAAAAAAAAAACTAGTATCAAAATTAAAATAACAGAAGAAAAAGAGGAATTTTAAAGTTATGAAAATAATAATAATAAATCTTAAGTTAACGAATAACAATAAAATACTTAAAAAACTTTTAATGATAGTGAAATATAAAAATAAGATGATAATATAAAAAAAATAAGTAGTTCTAATAAAAAAAACAATTTTTCAATTTAAACGTCAAATTTTGTTTACAAATAACGTGGAAAATATACGGATAAATATGAGGAAATAAGTAATTAAAACAAATTAGGAGAAGGAAGTGAAGGATCTGTATATAAAGTTAAAGATATTCATTGCAAAAATATGTACAATTTCTTTTAAAAATATAATATATATAAATATATTAAAAATATAAATTATTAAATTTATTAAAATTTTTGTATAAAAATAAATTATTAATTAATATTTTTTTTTTAAAGTACAAGGGCCTTAAAAATTGTAGAAAAAAGTTAAATTGTAAGTTTATATAAAGATGAATTCATAAGAGAAATTGAGTTGTTAAAAACCTTAGACCATCCTAATATAGTTAAGGTTTTTGAATTTTTCGAAGACGAAGAAAAATATTATATAATTAGTGAATATATTCAAGGTAGGGATTTATTTGACGGTAAAAAATAATATATTATATAAAATTAAAATTAATAATATATAATTTACAATTTTAAATTGAAGAAATTATGGAAAGAGATTCTTTTCCAGAGGAAGAGGTAGGACAAATTGCAAAATAAATATTGAGTGCATTATTTTATACTCATAATGAAAAGTAATTGGTTCATAGAGATATAAAGTCTGATAATATTTTAGTAGAAAAAGATTTAAATAACGAAAATTAGGAAATCTGGATAAAAATCATTGATTTTGGAATTTGTGAAAAATTGGAAAAAGGATAAAACATGAATCTTTAAGTTGGAACTTAGGATAATGCTGCACCCGAAGTAATACAAGGAAAAAATTACAATGAAAAATGTGATTTATGGTAATAAATTCAAAATAAAAATGATTAATAATTAGTTTAATTTTTAATAATTTTTTTATTATTTAATAATAATAATTAAATATAGGAGTTTAGGTTGTTTACTTTTTACATTATTAGGAATGGAACACCCTTTTAATAGAAATAATAGATAAGATGATACAATAAAAAATATAATTAGTAAAAATTATTTTTAAAAAAAATTTTTATATAAAATTTATTTCAGATTGTGACTATAGTTTTGATTCTCCATCTTTTATCCAAGTTTCGAAAGATGCCAAAGATCTAATATAAAAAATGTTAACATCAAATGTAGATGATAGAATATCTGCCTAAGAGGCATTAAAACACCCTTGGATCATTAGAATGAATTAGATAAATTAATAACAAAATAGTGATGAAAAAAATTAAAAAATATCTAATATATTTGGACCTGATCCGATAAAAATGCACCAATAAAATTTAAATAGATTCAAAAATTTTCATGCCCAATCCAAGCTCCACTTGGCTTCTATGAGTTTCATAGCCTCTCATTTAACAACTGATAAAGAAAAAAAAAGTTTAAGAAGAACATTTTAATAACTAGACACAAATGGGTATATAACTGTTAAATCTATATATTAATATATATATATAATTTTTATATTAATAATATTAAATATATATACATATCTATATTTATATTTTTATAAATATTTTTTATTTTATCATAATAGCGATGGAAAATTATCAAAATAAGAAATTTTAGATGGGTATATTAACAATAACGCTGATATAGACGATATTTAATTATAAAAAAAAATCGAAGAAATTAATTAAATATTTGAAAATGCTGATACCGATAATAGTGGTTATATAGATTATAATGAATTCGTGGCTGCTGCTATGGAAAAATAAGATAAATTTACAGATAGAAAAATGCAATAAGTTTTTAATTTATTTGACAAAGACGGGTAAAATTTAATAATAAATTTTTGTAAAAAAACTAAAATATTTTATATTCAATTTTTGAATTTTTATAGAGATGGTACTATTACCTTAGATGAAATAAAATAGATATTTACTTGCCATATTGATAAATTAGAAGATAGTAATATTTGGTAAGAAATTGCATAGGATGTTGATGAGAATGGAGATGGGCTTATATCATTAGAAGAATTTAAAAAATTTATGTATAAAATGGTCGACTTTCCTATTTAAAAAGAGACTCTTTCGTTAAATGATAATTATGATTGATGGAAATTATAATAATTTCTATTAAAATAATAATTATTTTAAATGAATTTTTAATTTTAAAATGTATACTTTAAATATCTTTAATATTTATAATATAGGTATATTATTAGTTATTAACCATTATAAAAGAATTATTTTTAAATTTTGAAACTTAATTTATTTAATGATAGACTTTTTATAGATAAATTTTTATTTTACTGTTACGAAACTATATTTTGGTTGTATGATAAATTATATTTATGAATGTAAAATTTGTTTTTATAATTATTTAATTTACTATTAAATACCAAGAATACAATAGTTGAGTTTAATTAAATTATTAATTTACAATTGAACAAAACAAATATTTTGATGAAAAATATAGAAAATTAAATTAATCACAAGATGTGCTTGTCTACAAAAAGTATTTATATTGTTATAATAAATTCCAGATATCCTGTTATTAATAATAAATTGTTGATGTAGACCCTAAAATAAAATTATAATTTAAACTTAATCTAATTTATTAGTATAGAGATCCCAAAATAATATTTAGTTTAATTTTATTTTTACTAAAAAACCAAATATAAAATAAAAAATTTTAATAAAAAAGAAAATAAAAAAAAAAAGAATTTATATAAAAAACAAAATAAATAATCAATTAAAATTCATTAATACTAATATGGAAGACGAAAATACCACTATTGTTTAATAATTCAAAATTAAAAGACTTATTTAAAAATTAAATGACTCTAAATCTACTACTACCTCTATGATTTCATTACTTATTCCCCCTAACAAATAAATTTCCGATTACACTAAAATGTTAACCGATGAAATTTCTTAAGCCAACAGTATTAAAGATAGAGTTAATAGATAAGCCGTTTAAGGTAATTTTTAACAAATATCAATGATAAAGAAATGTTCTATTATATTATACACAATTAAACAAAATTTAAACAAATATCCATTATTGTAATTTTTAAGATGTTGTAGAAAAAATAAAAAATAAAAAAAATATAAAAATATAATAAATTAAAAAATAATAAAATGGCCAAGAAAGTCCTGATTCTAATTAAAAAATTTGTTTAAAAAATACAAAAAGCTTTAAAAAAAAATAAAAAATAACAATCAAAATTTTAAATCTAAAAATTAGCAGATAATCTTTAAATATTTCTTATTTTTTTAGTTTTATTTTTGAAAAAGTTAAAACTTTATTGAACATATTTTCCTTATTTTTGAAAAATTAAAGCCTTATTAAACAAGTTTTCTTTATTTTTAAAAAATAAAAGTTGTATTAAACATTTTTTCCCTATTTTTAACAGATTAATCTCATATTTTCCCTATTTCATAATAAACTTAATTAAACTTGTTTAAACATTTTTTCTTTTTATTTTTTTAGATTCTATGACCTGGGTAAAATAAAAATTAAGTACCTTAGGAATTAAATCACCTGCTAACGGACTTTTATTATACGCTGGTATGGTTCAGACCCACGACGGTAAAAACGAAGATAAAATTATGATATGTGAAGAGCCTTATAAGCCCATTACCAACGCTATTTACAGATGTGACAGTAAATTTTACACTGACGAACTTTCTGGTCTTTTGGAAAACGAAAGTCCTTTCGGATTTATCGTAATTGACGGACACGGCACCGTTTACGCCAAAGTCAGTGGAAACAATAAAAATATCGTAAATAAATTTTCAGTCGATTTGCCCAAAAAACATAATAAAGGAGGACAATCTTCCGTGAGATTTGCCAGACTTAGAATGGAAAAAAGACATAATTATTTAACCAAAGTAGCCGAATTGGCCGTCGCTTCTTTCATTAAAGATGATAAAGTCACTATTTAGGGACTTATTTTGGCCGGGTCCGGAGATTTCAAATCCGAATTAAAAGGATTTAACGGACTTGATCCCAGATTGGGAACTAAAATTGTCGGATTAGTCGACGTTTCTTATGGAGGAGAAAATGGACTTAACTAAGCCATCGAACTTTCTTAAGACACTTTGGCCGACGTTAAATTCGTTTAAGAAAAAAATTTATTATCTAAATTCTACGAATAAATTTCCATGGACACTGGAATGATTATTTATGGAGCCACCGAAACCATTAAAACTTTGGAAGCCGGAGGAGTTGAATCTTTGATTATTAACGAAAATTTAGATTTAGAAAGAGTCACTATAAAAAATAAAGAAACTGGAAACGAAACCTTCCAAATTGTTAAACACGGAAGTGCTACTGATCAAGTAATAAAAAATAAATCTAAAAATATAGTATAATTTATAAAAAATTTAATTAATATTAATCATCTTTTTTATAAGATTGTTATATAATTAGTATTTTTAAATTTTAAATTTTTAAATTTTTAAATTAGTCTACTTACAAAGATGGAGATGCCGAATGCGATTTCGTTAAAGTTGAAAGTTTAGTCGACTGGATTGCCGAAAATTACAAAGATTTTGGAGCCAAATTAAGTTTTGTTTCTGATAAATCCCCCGAAGGATATCAATTTTTAAAAGGATTTGGAGGAATCGGAGGATTCTTAAGATATAAAATGGATACCGATTTTATTACTAATTAAAATATTTAAGCTTGGTCTGACGACGATGATGATTTCATCTGATCGATCTGATTCATCCTGTTTTATTTAATTTAATGTTTATTAAAAATAATTTGTGCTTTATATATCATATAATTTAATTCCTATAGATAAAAGAATTATATATATATTATAATAAATCGCAAGTTATAAGAAATATAAATAAATTAGCCTTCATTCTTATATTCTAACAAAAATATATATAAAAATTAATAATATTTATAAAACACATCCTAAAGTATTAGTTTATTGTACTAGAATTTAGGATATCATTATGTTAATTATTTAAAATTATCGAGCTTATTTTATTTAATATCAGAATTTGTAAGTTTTTTTATAAAACATATTATAATTTAAAACAGTAAATTTAAAAAAAAATAAAATAAAATAAATGGAAAACATTAATGAAAAAAGTAATTATAAAATTATTCTATTTTCTCAAAATTTTTAAAACCCACCTTTTTTTAATAATAATTTTAATAATTCAAAAATAAGCATAAAATAAAGACTACACCGCATATATATTGGAAAAATGTAATTTATAAGTAGAAGAACACCCATAAATTAAAGGATTACTAAGCATAAAAGATTTTATTACTAAAGAAGAAGAAAAAATTTTAATTGAAAATATTGAAAAAGAAAATTGGGACGATGTTTTAAAAAGGAGAACAATGTAATTTGGTGTATTTTATAATCAGGCCAAAAAATGGATTGAATAAAAAAAAAGACCCTATCCTAATTACTTTAATTTTTTATTTAAACGACTTAAAACTTATAATTTAATTGATTATGATGAAAATAATGCAAATACTTTGATAAATGAATATTATCCAGGATAAACACTTTATCACGTAAAAATAATAAATAATAATTAAATTTTCTTTTCGAAATTTGATTATAAACTATCAGTTTTTCTATTTTAATACATGAATATTATTTTTTCACAATAATATTACAGCTTTTCTAATTTAAAAAAGGTTTGTTTTAAAAATAGAAAAATAATAAAAAAAAATAATAATTTAATTACATTTTATATTTTTAAAAAAGCCAAACAGTTTATTATTATTTATATTTAATTACAATCATTAATTTTCGAATGCCAATTTATTTAAAAAAAGTGTATTTGTTTTAATTTTAGAGTATAATTAAAATTAATCATAAATTTATATCTAAATAAAAATCATTTAGATAATTATACAAACCAAAAATTATAGACAGTGAAATTAACTATTATTTACTTACAAAATAATCTTCAATTAATTTATTTTTGATTTAAATAAATGGCTAAAATTAAAATTAAATAAAATTGGTCCCCAAATAAATAAACCGTGAGTAAAAAATTGGCCGGTCAATTAGTTTACTATATATATATAATAATTTTATTTTTACAGCACAAAGATGTATTTGGAGAAATAATTTTAGGCTTAAATATGCTGGCTGACTGTGATTTATAATTTATAAATGATTAAAATAAATAAGTAATAAATGTTTAATAACCAAGGAGGTCATTATATATAATGACAGGTGACTCAAGATATATTTGGAAGCATGGAATTATGGAAGTTAAAAAAAGAAGAATTTCGCTTACAGTAAGGAGTACAGTTCCGAATCCTTAAAAATTCCCAAATTTGATAATAAAAAATTGAATTAAAATATTATTTTTATAATAAATAAATAGCATAAGCTATTTATAATATAATTTTACTTTACTTTTTTTTTATGTATATTGGCCAGCCTTTCCAGCCTTTTGACTCAGATAATTTTTTTATTATTTTTGTTAAAATGAAATTAAATTAGAATTAATATTACTAATCATTTATTTACTCCTAAATTAGTGTAAAAATATATATATAAAAAAAAACAAAAATAAAACAAAAAAAATAATGTTTTTTGATATATTTTCTAAACAATTTATGCTAACAGTGGATGGAAAAAAATAAAAACAAGAAACTATTATAGGAAAATTTTATACTATGTTGGTGATTATATTATCAATATCTTATTTTATCTATCTTTTGGTGCAATTATTTACAAAGAAATTACTACCAAATAGTAAGAAATAAAATAATATTAATAGATATAAATTAGTAATTTGTTTTTGAATTGTTAATAATTATTATAGTTACAAGCAACCAAACAATAAGTGAATTTGAATAAATAAAGCTAGAATATTCGCCAGTATCATTTTAATTATTTACTGCAAATAATATCTACCCAGATAATTATGTATTTGATGATTATTTTAAATTCTAATTTATCCAAGGAAATACATGGGAAAATACTGATATAGAACCCTAAGATGTGGTAAACTGTAAAAATGAATATCCTGAAAAAGAAGAAATATTTGGTGAAAATGTAAAAAATATTCTAATACTACCATATATGATATAATTTTAATACTATTTTTAGGAATATTGTATACCAAAAACAAACTTGTTAATGTAATCTTAATTAAATAAAAATGACATTGCAGACGAAATTTCTATTTATGTATAACTAAAATAATGTACTGATAGGCCAACTTGTAAAAGTGTTAGCGATTAAGAAACATTTTTGAATTAATATCAAGTCGTTTTTCTTACTAAATATAGGTTTTAAAATTATGATTATTAATAAAATTAACTTTAAGATGCCACATAAGAAAAATATAATATGATCGACCCAAATTTCTTCAAAATAGAAAGAATCAATTTTAAAAAAACTTACTTGCATGTGGTAATTTATAATTATAAATTTACGATAATTTATGCTAAAAATAATTAAATTTCAAAATTTAAATTCTTATTATAAATAATTAAAAAAATAAAAATAAGGATAATGGCTACTTTTTAGCAAATGAATCATAGAGAGAATATATTAACAGTTATTAAGAGGAAAACAGAAATTTTGAAAAATCTTTTGTTTACACAAGATTTCCCTAATATTCTGCTGATAAAAAACTTTATATAAGCTCACAATATACTCTTAGTTTAAGGTCTAATGAATTAAGGATTTAATACGCTAAATTGACAAATATTATGGCTTAAGCTTCATCTTTGTTTTAAATGCTTTGTATTTTTGGTAAAAATATTTTAATATAAAGTGTCATTTTTATAGATTATTTTTAATTTTTTTAATAATAAAAAAGTATAAATATTTAACTTTTTAAAAAAATAATAATATATAATTTGAATAATTTTTTTAGGGATATTTGCCTCATTTGCATCTGAAGCTAGATTAAAAGAAAAAATTATAGAAACCCATTTGAAGTATTATTATCCTAAATTTTAACTCCAGTATTTATGGGATTAAAAAAAAGATAAATTTAACTTTACCTTGTTACAGAGTTCATATTTTTATTTTATGAGTGAATTTTTTCCCAAAAAAATGGCTTAAAAAGTATAATTGTTATAATAAGAGTGCGATAAAATTAATTAAAATAATATGAATTAGGATAAAAAAATAGCTGATTCAGAGAAAAATACTCAAAATTTATAAAAATAAAATCTTAAAAAATAATATGAAAACTAAATTAAAAGAGAAACGTTTTTATTCAGTGCGTATAACAAATTATATGATGTTTCAAAAGAAAATTTAAATGTTTAAAATTTATACAAATAAATTTTAGAATTAAGAACGTATGTATAGTTACTTTATACTGAAGAAGAATATGCGGCTGTTAAATTTACAGGAAGGAAATTACCTAAAATAGAATAATTAAATAAATTAGATCCATATTCGACGAGCTAATTAAATCATTTAGAAAAATTAGATCTTATTGATAAAGACAAAGATATCTGTTAGTAAAAATATTAACAATTTTTGGCATAATTTAACACAAAATAATAAGGTTCATAAACTACAATAAACAATTCATAATTCATAAATTATGATTCTGTAAATGAAAATTTATACGCATAAAGTAAGAAAAGTTTAAAATTTTAAAATAATCTTATGTCTAAAAATTTTGAGTGCTCGCAATATAAATTGATTTATACAAGAATATAAGATAGCTTACTGTAAAATTAAATTCAAATAAATGATAAGATTTTAAAATTATAATAACAAAAATAAATACAAAACAATTAAAATGATTAGTAAATATTAAATAATTAAATTTTATATAAATAAAATTCAAATTATTTTAAATTAAAAAAATGTAATATCAATTAATTGCAGCATCAGCTTTCATTCGATACAAATATTTCAAGCAATTCAAATATTTTATGGAATTAAAATATGTAAACTAATAATAAATTCTCAAAAATTTAGTCTTATAGCAATTTGAACTATAAAAATGTTACCAAAAATTAAAACCAAAATTTATAAAAATAAGAAAAAAATTTATAAAAATAAAATCTACAAAATAAGCTTTTAAATAATTAAAAATAAGATTTTGATAATGACATTATGTCAACTATTTTATTAAGTCCAAAAACACCATAAAATGAAATCGATATAAATAAAAAACATGAATAAGATTCAAATAAAGATACTAGTATATAAGTAATAAAAAATGATGCATAAAATATTGACTCATGTGAAAATATTGACGCATCAATTGAGTAAGAAAATCAAGAAAGTGTAAGAGGAATATGCATAAATGAAAATTCAAATGTTCAAATATTAGATTTTTTAAAAAATGACGAGTATATTAAATATAGCACTAATTTAAAAAATCTAGATAATAAAAAATAAAAAAAATATTATAAATGAGTATTTAACTAAATTAATATCTAAGAAATAATTATAATTAAAAATTATTATAAGGTTATAAAACTAAAATTATAGCAAATATACATTTTATAGATACTAGTTTATATTTAAAGAGTTAATTTTTAAAAAAAATATTATATAAATAGGTTTATTAATGCCATATTTATATATATTATAAGACCTTCTAACTAATATTTCAATTAAAACATTTATATTGAAAAATACTTTTAAACTGTCTATCATTAAGCAAATTTACAATTATATATTTTAATATTGCTATAAAAAATATTATATATTTACAAAACTAATATTTCTATAATTTATCATTATTATATTAAATATAAAAATGAATTTTCCAATTATTGTGAGGGTTTATTAATTCGATTTTAAATTTTTTTTTAATTACTATTAAAATTCTTCTATAAATAATAAAATTTTAATAATAATTAATGGTATTTAAATCAATAATTAATTAAACATTTTTTTTAATTTATTAATTTTTTGTAATAAAAAAGAAAAAAAATATTTTGCCAAAAAAAATAATTATTTAAAATTCATGTTATTAGATTTATTCTCACAACAATTCAAATTCTCTATAGACAAAAAATAGTAAAAGTAAGAAACAAATATAGGAAAATTGTATACAGGATTTGTTATCATTATAGGAATTTCTTATTTAATTTATCTATTAGTGTAATTATTTTCCAAAAAATTGTTGCCAAACAGTAAAATTTAATATGAAAACTAGAAAAATACAATTATTTTTTTAAATTAATTTATTTATTAATTTAAGTTACAAGTAGCCAATCAATAAGTGATTTTGAATAAATAGAACTTTAATATTCTCCAATTTCTTTTTAAATATTTGCTGCAGATAATATCTATCCCGATAATTTTGTATTTGATGATTATTTTAAATTCTAATTTATCTAAGGAAACTTATGGGCAGATATAGATATGGAGCCTTAAGATGCTGTAAATTGTAAATAGGAATATCCTGAAAAAGAAGAAATATATGGAGAAAATGTAAACAGTATTATATATAGAAAAATTAAAATTTATTTTTTTAAATTTAAAATAGGAGTACTGTATACCAAAAGCAAATTTGTAACTATCATCTTAACTAAATAAAAATGGAATTGCTGAAGAAATTTCTTTTTATGTACAACTTAAATCATGTACTGACAAGCCTACTTGTAGAAGTGTTACCGATTAAGAAATATTTTTTAATTAATATCAAGCCGTTTTACTAACGAAATATAGACTTTAAAATTACAATTATCAAAAAAATTTACTTTAAGACGCCACATAAGAAAAGTATAACATTATTGACCCAAATTTGTTTAAAATAGAAAGAGTTAACTTTGAAAAAACCTATTTGTTTGTGGTAATTCATAAATCTATTTTATTAAAATAAAAAATATATTATAAAAGTATATATATATATTAAGTTTATATATATTGTTTTAAAAATAAGGATAATGGCTACTTTTTGGCCAATGAATCATAAATGGAATATATAAGCAGCTACTATGACGAAAGTTGGATTTATGATAAGTCTTTTGTTTACTCTAGATTTCCCTAATATTCTGCTGATAAAAAACTTTATATAAGTACTTAATATACTCTTAGTTTAAGGTCTAATGAATTAAGGATTTAATACGCTAAATTGACAAATATTATGGCTTAAGCTTCATCATTGTTTCAAATGCTTTGCATTTTCGGTATTAATATTTATAAATAAGTTCACTATTTTTAAAATTTTTTATATATAAAATAGATATTCATAACTTTTATTAATAATTACAAAACTTATTTTTTTTTAAGGAATATTTGCTTCATTTGCTGCAGAAGCTAAATTAAAAGAAAAAATTATAGAAACACATTTGAAATATTATTATCCAAAATTTTAACTGCAGTATTTATGGGATTAAAAAAAGGATAAATTTAACTTCACATTATTATAAAGCTCATACTATTATTTTATGAATGAATTTTTTCCCAAAAAAATGGCCTAAAAAGTATAAATGTTATAATAAGAGTGTGATAAATTTAAATAAAATAATATAAATTAAGATAACAAAATAGTTGATGTAAATAAACACTAACAAATATAATCGCAACAACAGCATAAAATATAACAAGAAAATTTAATTAAAAGAGAAACTTTTTTATCTAGTGCTTATACCAAACTTTATGATGTTTCAAAAGAAAATTCTAATGTGTAAAATTTATATAAGTAACTGTTAGAATTAAGAACGTATGTATAGTTACTTTATACAGAAGAAGAATATGCAGCAGTTAAATTTACAGGGAGAAAATTACCTAAAACATAATAACTGTGTTAATTTGACCAATATCCTACAAGTTAATTAAATCATTTAGAAAAATTAGATCTTATTGATAAAGACAAAGATGTATGTCAGTAAAAATATTAACAATTTTTGATATAATTTAGCAAAAAATAACATGGTTATTAAATAACAAGGAATTATTCTTAATTATCTAATATAGATTTAATTAAAGATTTAAATAATTAAAAATAAAATGACATTTAGTACAATACATACCAAAAAATGGAAACTTTATATGAAAATTTTATTCAACATAGAATAAAAGACAGTTTATTAACGAATTAAATAAAACATAATGATAATATATAATAAATTTAGGAAACATATCGTGATGAAAATAATTATAATTAAGTGGAAATTTTTGATAAAAAAATATAAAAAGTTTAAAATTTAAGTAACTTGAATTCTTAAAGAAGTGATTACGAATTATTACAGCATTAATATTCTAGCAATTAAAATATTTTATAAAATAAAAAGTAAATATAGTCTAATGATAACAATTTAATTAATAATAGTATTAAATACAACTAGCATAAAAATTTATAAAAACCTGACACTAGTTCAAAAGATTAAGATATAGATAATAATTTTTTTAAATAAGAGAAATAAAATTGTAATAGTAATATTATTTAATCAAATTAATTAAGTCCAAAGACGCCTAATAATGGTGTTTTAATAAAAAAATTATAAAATTTGGAATAAAATTAAGAAGCTAGTTTAAAAGTCGAAAATTAAGAATTATAAGACATAGAAACTTGTGAAAATATTGAAGATTCGTAAGAATAGAAAAATGAAGAAAATATAAGAGGAGTTTGTATAAATGAAAATTCAAATATTTAAGTTCTTGATCTTAAAAATAATGATAAAAATAATACTTATAGTAATAATTTAAAGAAATTGGACGAAAATAATAATAAAAAAAATAAAGATCAGTGATTTTAAAATTTAATTGTAATTATTAAAATATTTTTATAAATTTAATGAATTATATTTATATATAATAAAATTTTACACATAAATTAGTATAATTTATATTTAATTTATAATATTTTTTTTATTATAAATTGTTATAAAAAAATGTAATTTTTTATAAGTACAGTTATTTTCTGAATTCTGAAAAAAAAAAAATTAGAGCTTTTGCATATAATTTTTATTTATTGTCCTATTTAATGCGTTATTTATATAATTATTTTTCAGAGGCATTCTGAAAATAAAATTTCCTTTATTTTAAATGAAGAAATAAATATTGAGAAAAAACAAAAAATCAATTTTATAATTAAATTTGGAAAAGAGACAATATTTAAAATCTCTAAAATGGGAAAATAAATCTAAAATTCAGAATTTGGAAAACAACTGTAGTATAAACTTAGACACATTTATAAATATTAAAGCTTCTTAGCATTACAAAAATGAAAAAAATACAAAAGGAACTTTTATAAAGGAAGAATCTAATATTTAAGTTTTTTGACATAAAAAATAAAGTTAAAAATAATATATATATATTAATAATTTTAATAAATTAAACGAATTCTATAATTGATAATAAACAATATAAGAATGAATGAATTTAAAAGTTATTTCTACTTTTAATTATTTATTAATTTAATGAAATATAATTATATTAATATAATATGACACATAAATTAGTATATTCAATATTTTATTTATTTATATAAATTATTATTAATTACAAATTGATATCAAGGTATGTAAATTCTTATGATCTATCCAATTTTTTCTCTGCAGATAGGACAAACTTTTAATTTTTTTGCACAGGTTAGGCAGGAAGAATTATGGTTACATGGCGATATTAAAGCATCCCTAAATACAAAATTTTTAATATTATTATACTTTATTTATTTTTTTAAAAATATATTTAATATTTATATACCTCTCATTTTTACAACAAATTAAACATAAATAATTTGAATCTTAAATTGCAGACTTGTCCTATACATAAACATTTTCAAAGCAGCATATGTAAGTATGGCTAATTCCAATTTTAAATTTTGTCTCATTCATTAATAAATATCCTAAAGATTTTTAACCTTCAGGGCTTAATCTTACCCAAGTACTTAATTTAAATTTTATATATAAATATATCAAGTTTATTTTAAAAATAAATTATTTACGATATAGTAATATATTTAATTTTTAATTAAAATTTTTAGTTTACCCATTAGTTGAACTCATATCTTCAATGACTATTTTTTCGTTAATTCTACTTATTTTAGAGTGTATATGTGATAAGTGTTAATCACCTTCCATGTTTATTATATTTTAATCTGATTTTCTTCCTATTTAATAATATAAATTATTATTAAAATCCAATTCATATGACTATCCGACATACTCTCCTTCAAAAATATGCATATGAAGAATATTATCTTTAATTTCATCGACTTAAAATTAATTACTACCTAACTCAATTTATACCCCCTAGCTTAATTCATATTATTTTTCGATTCGTATAAATGTTCCAGTAGTAGACCCACAATCTTTTAAATAAAATTCATTTTTTTGACAATAAATTTCGGCATGAAACCTAGAAACATCTTCTTCTAATAATAATATTTCATTTCTTTTTAAAAATTTATAAAAATATAAATTAATAAATAAACAGAATATTTTTGCAAAAATAATTAATTTAGTTAAAAATTTATATGTTTTACGTAGAATGCCTTCCCAATTTAGCACCTTATTCACTAACACAATAATGTTTTATTTCTTATAATTATTCAAATGGCTTTATAATTAATTTTTTTTATTTAACATAACTATTATTTTTTTTTATAAAGTCTTCTTCTTATTTTAATTCTTATTCGGTAAATTAACGCCCACTTATACCTTTATCATTAAACATTTCTATATTTTTATTGCTTATTTCATTTATTAAATCATCTAAATCTCTATCAATTTTATCGTTTTTATTCTAATTATTTTTATTTTCTTTGTTTTCTTAATTACTTAAATCCTCAATCTTTTCTTCCTCTTATTCTAATTTTTTTTCAACAGGTTTTTATTTGTTAATAATTTTGCTTTTATTTGATTATTTTTTAAAATTTAATTTCTCATGATTCAGCTCTTCCTTATCCACTTCTATATCACAAGGCTAATACTTTATATTTTTTATTTCTATTTATTTTGCTTTAATATTTTTGTTTTTTAAATTATTTTATATTCCTTTTATATCGAATGAATCATCCCAATACATCTTTTTTGTTATTGCATCATAATCATCTTCATCTAAATCATTTTTAATTTTGCATTTTTGTTTTTCCGTTTCACTTTATTTACTTAAAGCCTATTAATTTTACATTTATAAAGGAGGAAATTATGGCTTTTCTAAAAATAATTTTTGGTATAAAAAACATTTTTATTTAAAAAACTTTATGATATAAATCTATAAATTATTTTACAATATCTATTGCTATTCACATATTCTTAATAAGTTATAATATTTGGCTATGGGTCGGATTTATCGTTTATTTTTTATAAATAAATGGAGTAAAACTTAAATCCAGATTCTATCCCTATTTTATTTATTAAAAATTTTTAATATATTTTTTCTTTTTTATTTATAATATATTATTTTTCTTATTGAAATAAGTTTTAAATATTAATCTATACAACTATATTACATGTAATTATTTTTTTCCTATTTAGTTTAGATTTTATTTCAAGTTCATTTTCCAAATCTTCTTCTGTAAGTGACGCTAATATTGACCCATCGATACTTTATTATTCTAAAATATATTTATATTATAACAAATTATATTAATAATTACATATTTTTTAACGTTTTACTAAAAATATATAAATAGTTATTTGTTATTATCCTTTTAAAATATTTTTAATTAATTATTTTTTATATCTTTTACAGAATTCTTCTTTGAATTTAGCCAAATTAATGAAATCCAACCATTATTATACGTCTTTTATTGTCCATTTTATTGGATCATATGGTATTATTTTATATAGTTAATCGAAATCCATATTTTATTATATTAAGTTTTTGTTATCTTACTTTATATTTGGTCAAATTTGATTTATATTTTAAATGATATTTAATTATAAAAAATAATGATAAAATTTTTTTTTCTTTTTGTCTTTTTTTATTTTTATTTGATTTTTATTTGAATAATGAACAGAAAGAATAACATACTATACAAATTTTAATATAAGTTAAGTTTTTAAATTAAAAATTTTCAACTAATTAATTTTTATGTAAGCACCAATAAATAAATTAATAACATCGAGTATTTATAGAAAGCTAAAGTGATACTCAAAAATCTTAATAATATATGAAAAATTAGAATTTTTTAATAAATATTTAAATTAAATTTATTTTAAATATTTATTATATATGTATTAAGTAATTTTTATAAATATATATAAATATTTATATAATTAAAATCCAAAAATAAATATTTGAATATGATTTAATTATAAATTTTTGTTCATCTTATATGGTATTTATTTATTTAAAATAAATATAAGCAATTTTATAATAAATACATAAAGATAAAAAGAATATAAATATTATTTTGATTTATTTATACTAATAATGTTTATTTTTATAATTATACTAAGCTTATTTCCATTTTTTTATTTTTTTATGCTTATATATAAAATAAGCATAATAATTTATATTAACGTTATATATAAAAAAACAAAAGTGGGGCCAAAATATTAATATTTATTATAAACTATTCTATAAAATAATTCAAATTTTAGCAAAATAAATTAACTTGGCTATAAAAATAATATTAAGTATAAAATTATATATTATTTAATTTAAAAACATATTTATTGAAGAATAAATAATTTTTTAAAATTTTTGCATTTAAATTTTTATAATAAAATATGTATTTTTTCTAAATTAGTTTTTCTATTTGATAATTTGATATTCTAGGCAGAAATCTAAGTTAAAGTAAGAAAAAAATTTTATAAAAATATTGATTATTAAAAAGATTGCTTTAATGTTTCAACTTAATTTAATTTATATATATAAAACATAGAAAGACTAAAAATGTATTGATTTTAATAAATTACATTTAATAATGCAATAGATTATGTTTTAATAAAATAAAATTTTTCTAACTTTTCTATGTTGAATAGATTTAATTAGTAAAAATTAACTTTTAAAAAATGGTTAAAATTAATTATTTTATTTATTTATTATTTTGTCATTATTAATTAAAAATTATTAAATTTTAATTGCCACGAATTTTTCCAATATTGTCAATAATAATAGCCTTTAATGTTCTTATGAATTCTGAATTGTAGGGCTAAACATGTAAATTTGTAAAACTATGAGATAAATAAAAGCTATGCATAAAAACTTAAGATTGATAAAACAATATTGAATTTTTTTGTTTTTTTTCACAAAAATACATAGAAAAAAAGATATTTTGAAAAAACTTTATAAAGGTACTTCGAAACAAAATAGTTTTTTTCTCAGATTTTGCTTTTTCTTAATTATTTTGACAATAAAAAAGTCAGGTATTAAGCAAATTTTTTAATTACAAGAAAGAATCAATATATTATAAAAAAATTAATTCAATAAAAATAAAAACTAATCAATCTAAAAACCAAAATGGAACAAAAAAATTAAGAACAACAAAACAAAGTCTTAGACATAGCCTAAATTCCCAAAGACCCCCACCCCCAAGGAAGAAAAATCGAACTCTACACCAATTTATACCCTATCCAAATAAAAAATCTTCAAACTGTTTACATTTATTCAGTTAAGTTCACCATTGTCAATGAAGGTGGAGAAGTCGAAAACGAAGAATTAGAATAGTCTTCTAGAAAACTCAGATATGAAATAATTTAAAAAGCTAAAAGAGAAATTACTGATGAGATC
Organism: Pseudocohnilembus persalinus; assembly: GCA_001447515.1. Taxonomy (NCBI): domain Eukaryota; phylum Ciliophora; class Oligohymenophorea; order Philasterida; family Pseudocohnilembidae; genus Pseudocohnilembus; species Pseudocohnilembus persalinus. The sequence continues at coordinate 289,577 of LDAU01000103.1, forward strand.
GGTTTATTCATCTAAAGAGGAGCCAATATTATTTGCTTTTAAGATTATGACGGAAATATTGATATAAATGTCGAATTAAACAAAGTTAAATACGGAATTTTAATTTAAAAAACCAAATAATTCGATTTGTAATAATTAGCTTAAGTTGAGTCCAGCAGAGGAAACGTTTTGACATAAGCCTTAAACTTTATTGTAAAATAATAATTAAAATCAATGAAGTTCTCTGAAAAAGGAAGATTAGGAAGATATTTCTAAAATAATTCTTTCAAAAGTGTAAATGGCTACCCTATAAGAATTTCTTAAGGGTACTTAACCTCTACTTAAATTTACGGAAAAACTCCATATTTAATGTTTGAACTTTGCTCAAGAATGGCTAGAAATGAAACTGCCTTAGAAGTTATTAATAAAAATCCCTAAAATGTTGCCGAATAAATTTTAATAAATTCCTCAGTTTTAGCCAACTACGGAAATGAAAAGAACTATTAAATTACTAATATTCATTGGAAACTTAAAATCACTGATAAATTCGACTGCCGAGGATAAATGACTTCCTACATTGATTACTACAAAAAGTAGTACAATATTACTTTAAAAGATAAAAACCAGCCCTTATTAGAGTCCACCATGAAAGATAAAGAAGGAAACAAAATCCCAATTTACTTAGTCCCTGAGCTTTGTACCTTAACTGGTATGTCCGACCAAATGAGAGGAGACTTCAAAATTATGTAAGAAGTGGCCAAATTCACCAAAAAAACCCCTATCGATAAAATGAAATTAATCGACGAAATGGTTAAAAAAATAGCCCTTGGATGCAAAAAAGACTCTGGATTACAAATCCAAAATAACTAAAATTTCCCCACAGTCTAAGGAAGAATTTTAGACGCCCCCAACCTCACCTTAAGAAATAACTTTAGTTTGGACACTTCTAGAGACATGTTCAACATTAATAAGCCAATTTAAAACGCCATGCACTTAAAAGACTGGATTCTCATTTACCCCTCAAATTTGTACAACGAATCCAACACTTTTGTCCAAAATATGTAAAAAGCTGCCAGATCTTTCGGAATTTAAGTAGAAGAACCCGCTGCCTATATAGAAATGAAACCTAATGATAATCCTTAATAATGGGTAAAAACTTTGGAAAATGACATCAGATAAAATGGAGACCCCTTGGTCGTCGTTTCCCTTGTAAAAGATAAAAATGCCAATCTTTATAAATCTCTTAAATAATTGTTAATTGACAAATCTGGAATCATCAGTTAACACGTTATTGCTAAATCTTTGTTCAAAAATCCTCTTTCTGTTTGTAGTAATATTTTACTCCAAATTAATGCTAAATTAGGAAAACCTTTATGGTTCTGCGAAAAAGTCAAAACTTTGAACCCAAAATCAGTTTTCATCGGAATAGATGTCTCTACTTAAGGAGGAAGAACTTTGGTAGGATTTGTTTCTTCTTTGGACCCCTAATAAACCCAATATAACGCCTAAATTTAAGTTTAAAAAGCCACTGAAAAAGATTATGTTAGAAATATTGACAAATTAATGTTAAATGCTCTTATTAATTTTAATGAAAACCTTTAAAAAGTTAAATTCCTTCCCGAATGTATCGTTATTTTCAGAGGAGGAGCTGGTGATTCTTAAAGAACTGTAATTCAAGAATACGAAGTCAAAGTGCTTAAAAATTTCTTTGAAAATTCCAACGAGCTTTAAAAAATGAATGGAGGAAAACCTTACAAGCCCGAATTAATTTTCACCTGTATCAACAAAAAAATTAACCAAAAATTCTTCTCCCAACTCCCCGACAAACAAGGAAATCCAGTTTCCAACCCCCAACCAGGAACTTTAATAGACACTTATTTCGACGGCTTCCAATTCTTTTTGGCCAATTAAAGAGTCACTTAAGGTACTTGTACCCCTTCTTTATACACTGTACTTGAAAATAGCACTAAAATGACTAAATCCGATTTCTAATTGCTTTGTTACTGGTAGAGTTATATGTACTTTAACTGGAGAGGACCTATTAGAGTGCCTGCTGGTGTTATGTATGCCTAGAAATTAGCTTAACTGTACGGAACTGCTTAACTTAAAAATACTATAATTGATAAAAAAATTAAAAATAAGTAGTTCTATTTGTGATTTATAAAAAATATAATTTAATTTAATAATTAAAGATACTTATGTTTCTAAAATTATTATAACTTTAAAAATTTCATATATTAAAGTATATATGTTAAATAAATACACAAAAAAATATTCTTCTTTTTTTTTTTTAAGCTTTAAAGTAAACTTTCTTTCATAAAATAAATACATCATTATTAAGCTAAAATTTAAAATAGTAAAATTATAATTAAAACTAAATTATTTATTTTCTATACTAATATTTTTAATTTTATAGAAATTTTAGTGAAATAATTATAGTTGCTAATAATTATTGTTAAATAATAAGTAACTCATATTTTACGTATAAATATTTATTTTTTAGTTTTTAATATAAGTGTTAAAATTTATTCAATAATATTATTACCTTAAATAGTATTTTTAATAATTAGTTTTTCTTTAAAATTTATAAACAACTAATATTTTTCTTTTAGTAATATTAATTGATTCCTCAATATATTATTAATTGCAAAAAAAATAAAAAAAAAATAATTAAATCTTCAATAAAAAAAACAAGAAAAACAAAATATTTAAAAGAAAGAATATTTTTATATAATACTAATAACAAATGAATACCTTTTTAAAAAACAGCAAAAATATTTTCAAATTTAATAATTTACTCAAATAAAAATAAATCTTTAGATATTCAGATATAGATGGATAAGTTAAATTGACAGATGCTTGTAAATAGGTAATTTTTTAAAAATTAAAAATAAAATAGTATAGTAAAAAAATTTATATTATTATTTTAAAACTTTCTTTGCATTTATTTATTTAAAATGTAAAATATAGTATTCATAAATATTAATATTACTCAATTTTAGGAATTATAGAGAAAAATAGAAAAATTAAATAATGAAAAATTCTTAAGACTATAGGTTGATGGTGGAGGTAATAAAATAAAACATATTAAATATAAATACAATAATGAAATTTTAAAAGCATTTTTTTAAAGAAAATTATATAATTTATTATATTTTTATATAATAGAGCAATTTAAAGTATAAAAACATATTTAAACACAAAAGTTTAAAAGTTTTAAAAATGTATTTCAAAAAAAGATTTTTTAATTTTTACATATATGCCTATATTTATTTGTGCTTAATCTTGTTTTTGATTTTAATTAATATCGAAATTTCTTTTTAATTAATTTATTTATTTACGACGACATTAAATTAATACAAATAAAAAAATGATGATCTCATAAAAATTTATATAAAATAAGTATACTATATTTTATTATATATTTTAAAAATTTAAATATCATACTTTTTATTATAAACATATGCTTGCTTTTTAATTTAAAATTATTATATATAATTTTTAACCTTATGATTAATAAATATATTTTATATTTAATTTTAGAGGGTTGTGGTGGTTTTGTATATAAATTCAAATTCGACAAAGATTTAGAAGATACCGATGCAGTATATAAATAAGATGATCGAGTAGTTTTTGCATGTGATGAATTAACTTTAAAATTTGTATAAGGATGCGTCATTGATTTTGAAACTTCTATGATGAGATCAGCATTTTATGTAAATTTTAAACATATTATATTTTTGATATTAAAAATTTCAAAAATCTATATTATAAAATTATTAACCTATTTTATAACTTATAATAATATTTTTTATTCTAGGTCATAGATAATCCTAATTCTGAAAAAGATTGTAGTTGTAAAGCCTCTTTTACTCCCAAAGAGTCACTTTTTAATTGATTTAAATCAATCTCAAAAATGCTATTTAAAAAATATAAATAAATATGGGTTAAATTAAGAAACTTAATAAATTCTAAAATCAAAAAATTGCTCATATATAATTATATATTTTGATTATATAAGTGAACAATTTCCATACACCAAATACTTATAGATTACCTAGTAATAATTTATATTTTCCTTTAATTATATTAAAAGTAATTAAAAATAATTTATACTACTTAGTTTAAATATAATTTATATAATATAAGCTTATATTTTAATGTATTCAATATTGTAAATATTATTAAAATATTTATTACCCAGAAATAAATTTTCATATTATTATACTGTTTATTATGTGTTTTTTAGTCAATTTATATTAATTTTAAAAATAGTTTAAAAATATTCCGCTATATAAATATTTGGTTTATTTTTTAAGTGCTTAGCGGGAATAATAAAAGCCTTTTAATTTCATAATTTATATTTATTTAATAAAATTCATTGAATTAAATTCAAATAAGCAGATTAATATATTTTCATAAAATAAGCAAAAAAATCAAAAATTTTCTTTATTATTTAAAGAACAAATAAAAAAAAACAAAAAAAAAAATTAAAAAGCAATTTCATCCAATCATAAAATAAATATCACAAACATAATTTTACAAAAATATTAAAAATAACACTTAAAAAACAGTTTAAAAAATGGAAGACCAATAACAAATTTAAAATCCTGATTTAGAAATTATTCCAGAAGAAAGCAGATCACATGCGATTCCTATGAATAAAGAAGAAATTTAAGAAAGATTATAATAACTAAAAATTTAAGCAAAAAAAGAAATGAACTCAGAAATTGAAAATTAATTTGTCGATTTGTTGAGTGCTGCTACTTAATTTTATGGTGATGAAATGGCCTATGAATTGGCTTAATTTTATTATGAATATGGATCAGCTTTATTAAATAGACTTGTTAATAATACAGATGATATTTTTGGAGACTTACTGAAAAAATAAGTAAAAAATAATAAAAAATAATAAAAAATTTCATTTTTCTAACTTTGTATTTATATAAACATATATATATATATTTATTTAAAGTTATTTATGAATTATTTAATATTAAATTTACCTAATTTAGTAAAAAAAAGAAGAAGAGAATTAAGATGAAGAGGAATAATAAGATTATTAAAACGACGAGGAATAAGAAAATTAAACAGAGTCTAAATACCAACAGGAAAATAAGTAAGAACAACACCAATAAATTAATAAATAGGAAATAAAAGAGCAAAAGGTAGTATTTAAAGACCAAGATGTAGAAATAGTAGATGAAAATTAAAACCAAAATAGCGAAAACCAATTACAATAATAAAAAGAATAAAAAAACATTGAATAACTAAAAAATAACGGATAAAATGAAAAATAATAATTATAATAATAATAAGATTAAGATTAAGAAGAAGAAACCAAGGAAAACCAAAATAAAGAAGAAGATGCAGATGATATGTAAATATCTTATGAAAATTTGTATACAGCTCTTAGAATTGGAGAAAAAGATTTAGAAAATGTTAAAAGATAATATAGTGATGATTAAATTAAATAAGATTCTGAACTGAGATAAAAAGTAATTTTCTTAGCTGACTGTTGTAATAGGTTAGGCGAATTTGAGAATTGGAGAGAAAAATTTGACGATGCTTTGGAATATTTGGGCAAAGCTTAAGAGTAAAAATTATATATAAATAAATAAAATTTTTGAATTGGAAATTATATAATTTGACAAATTTTATTGCATTTAGTTGTAATACATTTATACTTCTTTTGATAAGTAAATGTACTTTTAAAATGCATAAATAAAAATTAAGGAAATATTATTTTTAAACGTAACATATTTTAGCCTGTTTTTTATGTTGCTAGAATATGAGAAAATAAAAAAACAATATATTCATAGATTTTAAGATTAGTTATATATATTCAGATTATTTCTAGAAAAACTTTAAAATAATTTTAAAATTAATGTTATAATTTTTTTCAGCTACCTTTAAAAAGTTTTAAATCCAAACAGTAGAGAAATCGCCACTAATAAATTTATGTAAGCGAATACCATTTTATATAAATAAGAAAGTGATGAAACAATTGCTTTAAAATATTTTATCGAATGTATTTCTATTTTAGAAAATATTTTATCGAAGTAATGTTCATTACCAATTAAAGAATTCCCTTCAGCAGAAAATATTAAAAAAGAGGATTTAGAAACTGAACACCTTAAAGAAACATTTTTAGACTCCTAAGAAAACAAAGAACTAAAATAAACAATTAAATAGTTGTATGAAAAAATTGAGGACACAATTTTACAAAGAGAACAAAAAATTGAGTTCGAAAAAGAATAACAAAAAATGAAAAAATAATAAGACCAAGCTAACCAATTCCAACCTGTAGACCCTAATAAAGTCTAAATTAAAAATTTAGGAATTATAGGAAACGCTAAAAAAAGAGACCCTAATGGAGTTAAAAAAATTACTTTTAGTTTTGCACCAGCTGGAAATAAAATTAATAATAATAATTAAGATAATAATATTTAAAATTAGAATTAAAATTAACATGTAAATGGAAAAGCAGATAACGCAGAAAACGTTTAAAATAGTAATAATAATGTTAACAATGAAAAATAGTTATTAGGATAACCTTCTCCTGCTTTACAAGAAAAAGAATAAATGTAGTTATAAAAAGAATAAGAATAAAAATTATGATATATTAAAAGAAAAAATGTGAATTTTAATTTATTAATTTAAAAATATTTAAATATTTTTAATTAATCAGAAAGATCTTATATTTTATTTTAACTTATTTAAAAAAATTTAGTGTAAATCGCTTAAACTATTTAATTATATATTTGAAATTATAACAAACAGCAAATAAAAAACTTAATACCTTTAATATTTGAATTGATATAATAAAAAAAAAATATTGAATTTGATTTATTATACTATTAACTTAAAATAATAAAATAATTAGAATATTAAACAAATTTAACAAATAATCAAATTTTTCAAATTAATTATAAAATCAAATCTCCTATAGCATTTAAATACAAAATTAACTGTAAAAAACAAACCATACATAAATAATTAACAATAAAAATTAATAATATTCAATACTCATTAACATGGCAGCAGGAATCATGAAATAACTTAATAGATATATTTATGTTATATTTATTTTAGCTCTACTGTTTATACTTTATTTCATTAATATATATTTGATATGGTTCCAGAGATTTGAAAGTAATATAAAAATTAAAAATTATATACATATAATATTCCTTTATTCTTATAATAATACTTAAACTCATTTTAAAAACCTATTTATTAATAAATTTATATAATAATATTTTCTAAGTTTCAAGATTAATGTAGATTAACTTTTTAAATTACATATTATATGATATTAATTTTTTATATAATAAATAAATTTTATTTATAAAGGAGGTTTATTTTTCTATGTATATGTCGTTATTTTTAATATTTTGTTCTTTTTGCTTTTATGGAGTATGGCTTAAACTATGTGGACTGATCCTGTAAATATTTATATAAATAAAATCATTTCAATTAAATTAATTCTAAAAATTATATTTTAAAAGGGAAAAGTTCCTTTGTACTGGGGTTATTTCTTAGATGAAAATGAAAATAAAAAAAAAAGATATTGTTTAATATGTCATATCTTTAAACCTGAAAGGTAAAAATAAAATATTTTATTTTGGACTTAAAAAAATCATTATAATTATTTTTAAAAATAAAAAAATTTAGGTGTCATCATTGTTCAGCATGCAATAGGTGTGTTTTAAATATGGTAAATTAATATTTTGTATAAAAATATAAATTTTACCAATCATATAAAATTTAAAAATTAAAATAGGATCACCACTGTCCTTGGATTACTAATTGCGTAGGATTTAATAATAGAAAATTTTTCATTTTAATGTTAACTTATATAATGATATGTGATATTTTAGCAGTATTCCCTATGTGTTACGAATCTTATAAAATTATAGAAAAAATAGACGTAAAAAATTTAAAGATATTATTTAATTATTTATTTTTATAAAAAATAATTCTCTTCTAATTTAATTATTAAATTAATATTATTTATAAATGGTATAGTAATTTTTCCATGGTGATGATGTAGAAATTTACTGGTTTAGTAACCTCTTGATCATTTGTGGAACATTGCTAGCTTTAGCTGCAGTTTTTGTTATTGGAAATTTTTACAAGTTCCATTTAACTTTAGTGTTCAATAATTCTAGTACAATCGAAAATTTAGATAGAAAAAGATAAGGTTCTAAATCTACTGGAAATTAAACTAATGTAACTAAAATAAAGTTTATAATTTTTATATTATATTAAAATAACTTCTAATTTTATCTAGTATGATATGGGGTATTACTATAATTTTGTATAAGTTTTTGGAAAAGACCCTATAATTTGGCCATTCCCTTTTTTCACTGAAATGGGAAAGCCAGTTGGAGATGGAGTTTTATGGCCTTAAAGATACTAAGAAATGTAAATATAATTAAATTATAAATTTTATCAAAAAAAAAAAATCGACAATATCTATTATTTTATAGTGAAATCGATGATGATTTAGAAAATAGAACTTTAAATACAAGAAATAACACAGTTTCAAATAATAATAATAATGTTAACGGATCAAATAATAGATAATTAATAAACTCACACGCAGCAAATTAAAACCAAATGAATAGCAATAGTAAAATTAAAAATAACAATAATCACATGGTCACCAGTAATAATAACTAAAATATGTCTGATCAAAGTAAGTTTTACTAATAATCTGGAACTTAACGTAAAATTTAAATTATTTTTCTTTAATATTTTTTATTAATTATTTAAAAATTTTTTACTATATTATAATAAATTAAAAATATATTATAGCTCAAAATAGATTCATGTAATAATAAAACAATTAAAACTTTACATTAAATTCTTAAAATTATGGCTATAATTCAAATAGTTAATTTAATAGCTAACATAATGGTCAAGTTGGATATAACAGTCAATTAAGGTAATAAATAAATATATTTTTTTTTTTTTATTTTTATAAAAATTAAATTTATATTATGATATTTTAGATGAAAATAAACTATTCATATATCGACATTTTTGTGAATAATGCTATCATATGAAAATAGTAATTAATTAATTAAACTATAAATTATATATATATATTATTATTATTTTAATCATATTTTAAAAATCTATTATAATAAATAAATTTTCGTTTGTACAAATTTGTATTCCAAAATAATAAGATTATTATAATTTTAGTAAGAAAAATAATTATAAGTATTGTTTACCTATAAATTACATCTCATATAAAAAATCTTATTATAATATTAATATAAGAAAAAATTTAAATTTTTATATTTTGCTGTTTTTTTTTATAGATTTTAGGCAGAATTTTATATTTTTTTTAATTTATATTTTATTATACTTAATCAAATTTTAATTATTATTTATTATTCGCAAAAAATTGAATCACTTATTTCAATCAACATAAATAAATTATAGAAAAATATAATTAGTTAAAATTTTACATATAAACATGAGTTGGTAATCATCTATTGCAAAAAATTTAAAAGAATTAAGATTTATTTTCTGTTAGACTAATGAAAGATCTACAGGAGTTAGGTACATTAAAAATATATAAATATATAATGATTAAAAAAATAAGTTATTTGTATTTTTAAATGAGAATATAAAAAATGTTGTAATTATTCACTGCAAAAAATAAACTTTATTAAAATTAAATCTATAACTTTTTATAGAATATTTAAAATAAATATAAAAAATAATTTTATGCCTTAATATTGGTATTTTTAATAACTTTTATAATAAAAATCTATAAATCTAGAAATTATGTAGCTAAAAATTACTGGAACTTGAAAACTTAAAATCCTTAATTCCCTTTTTTAGTAAGAGAATGTGAAAATACTGAACCATATATTATTGCAAGATACGGTAAACATATTTTGATTTTAAATTGTACATTTTATAGTTAATATTACTTTTTTAAATTAAGTTTTACATAAATTATATTTTATATCTTAATAGTAGAATTTTATAAAATATACTATTATTGATAATACTGTATGTATTATATGTATATGATTCAAATTAAATTCATTATTTTATAATAATAGACTATGGAATTGAAAAAAAAGCCTTTGTTGCTGGTGTCAATGAATAAGAAATCGATGGTAAATAAATAAAGACTATAAATAATTTATCTTAATTTTTAATTATATTATAGATGTTTTAAAAAATTTGGTTGATTAAGCTAGCAATGTTAATAAAAATCTTTGAAAAACAATTATAGCAAGCATAAATGATTTTTAAATTTGATAGATTAAATTATTATATTTAAAAAATATCTTAAAAATATAAAATAATTTTTTTAAATATATAATATATTAAGAGAACTAACAAATTATATAGAGAAAATTAACTATTTTATCAAAAATTTTAGTATTTTTAAAATGCCAGGTTAAAATATAAGCGTATGAAATATGAAAAGAATATTATATTTTTCCAAAATATATATTTTTTAACTATTTTGAAGAATATATTTCTTTTTTATTTTTACCTAATATACTATAAAATCAAGAAGAATAAAAAATAAAATATCAAATATTAAAAAAAAAATAAAAAAATACAAAACGATAAATCTAAAATGGGGGTAAAAACTAATAATAATATAAAAACTAATACGATTCTTTTTTAAAATCTCTTTTTTAATTATAAAATTGACCTAATTTTTCTAAATATATACTAAAATTTGATATTTTTTAATAGAAAAAAAAGGAAAAATTGAATTAGAATTCAGGTATTGAAGAATTATAAGAAGTACCTGATTATTAAAATTAAAGCCCAAATAAAAAATAAACAGAAAAATTTAAATAAACAATGGCTTAAGAAATGTAAGAAAATGACTACGATATATCGAGATCTGCTCACCCAATAGCCGTATTATTTACACTTTTATTTAAAGCAGGAGCAGTATTATTGTATAAAATATATAAATTATCATTAAATATAGAAAAATAAACCAATAAAATATATATAAATACAAATATATAATAATTATTATATCAAAATTATAGATTATAATTTAAGTTTTTTTTTCAATCTGGTATAAAAAATAAATTATAATAATTACGAATTTAAATAAAATTAATAAAATTATTTTTAATTATTTATTTCATTAGCTATTTTTTTGCTGGACTGTTTTTAGACTCAACATTTAAATTTATTTGTGTTACCTTATTTGTTTGCTTCGATTTTTGGACTGTGAAAAATATTACAGGAAGGTAAATAAAAAAAATTGACATAAAACTTTACGTATATAAATATATTTTAATTTTTTATATTATATAGGCTTTTAGTTGGTTTAAAATGGGATAATAATTTTTAATAAGATGGAACTGAAATATGGGAATATTAATCAATGGATGCAAATTTTGTGCCGAATACGGTTGATAAATCATTTTTTTGGACTAGTTTGCTAAGTTTTACCGCTTTTTGGTGCGTATTTTTAGTTTTAAATATTATATCTATCAGTATATACTCCGTAATTAAAAGAAGTTTTTTACAATTAAAATATAACAACAAAAAACCTATTATATTTATAAAGTTTTACTTATCTAAATTAAAATTACAAATTTAAAATAGATTTGCTTAAATTTAGTTGGTTTTACTTTATCATGGTGTAATTTGTACGGATTTTATAAATGTAGTTAGGAACACTAAACGAAAATGAAATAATTTAGGAAAAATGTAGCAAAAGAAGGTTTTAAATATATGGCAAGAAAATAATTTGGATGAAATATGTTATATTAATTTTTATTTTAAATTGAATAAAAACTTTATATATAGAATTGATTAATTTCATAATTATTTATTATAATTAATAAACTATAGTAAATTTCTTAAACTATTTTTTATATTATTTACATTCAATAAAATTTAATATGTCAAACATAAGTTTCTTATTTTGAACTATAGGTTATCCCACTATTGGGAATATTTTTAGGAATATTTTGAAAAACATCATTTTCATTAAAACCTCCATCAATATAAATAGTTTCTTGGTATTCATTAGGATTTTTAATTTTTTTTATTAAATTATTATTTGGCTTATTATAATTTTTTTTAATTACTTAACTATGTATAGGCATTTTTGTATAATTTATATCAGTGTCAATTTTTTCTTCTCTTTCAAATAATTAGTCTCTTTTTTCTACTTATTTTTGCCTAATAAAATAAATTTTTCATAAATTTAGTTCATATGTTTGAAAATAATTAAAAAAATAAAAATATTATATTTTTAAAATTAAATTACTTTAAATAGCTTAAATAATCAGCTTTCATATTCTTTTTTTCCTTATATAATAAACTCACTATTTTATCAGCTTATTGTACATCAAAAGTATTATCAGAATTTTTATTTTATTCTGAAATTTTAACTATAGGTTTATAATCTTCTAAATGAGTATCATAAATATAGCTATTGTTCTTTTTAAATTAATTTATTTTTTTTAAATATTTTTCTAAATCAGCTTCCAAATCTAAAATTAAATCATCTTCTTTTTCTTTTTTCTTTCCTATAATCTCAAAAAATTTTTTATCCATCTAATTAATATTTCTAAACTATTTTTCATTTACTTTGTAAAAATCAACAATATTTTAACCATAAAATATTCAATTTAATATTAATAATAAATATTACCTTTATTCCTTATATTATTTAATTATTTAGCCGTTCTAGGAGAATTAGGATAATCATCTATATAGGGATGATTTCTTAATTCTATTTTTTATTTTTAAATAAATTAATATTAGATAATAAAAATTAAATAATTTAACAAAATAAAAACTTATTTAAATAAATAAAAATTGAATATTTACAGTCTAAATTTCTTTTAACAGAAGTTTTTTCCCACTAATGACTGGCTAACGCACTAGGATTCAATTAAGAATATAAAAGTGCATCTAACATCAAAGGATGATCTTCAACAGCTCTAATATAATCCGGTTTATGTACTTATAAAAATGTTTTATAATTTTCAAAAAAAGCTCTTTTTAATTTGGAACCTTTTATATTATCTCCCTAATAAGCGTTATTTTTTTAACTTATAAGAGATTTTTTCCTTTATTTTTTTGTTTGTTAAGAGAGGTTGCCCTAATTATTATTTACTTCATCAATGTTAAATTCTATATTTTTCGTTTTTTTCAATAAAATACTGTTTATATTCAAACCTTTAATATAAAGAAAATATTTTATTAAAATAAAAATTTTATTTAATTAAATTTTTAAAACTTTATTTACTATTTGATCTTTTTTTAGGATTATCTTGAATTTTATTATTTTTTTTTAATTGCACTATTGGATATTTGTCTAAATCTTTTTTTGTTAATACACCTTTATTCCTATTTTTTGTAAAATTTATATTTTCTGTATAATTTTTAGTTAATAAATCCTAAATAGTAACTTCATTAAATAATTTTTTTAGTTCTAAAATAGAGTAAATCTAATCTTACATAGGATCCCTTAAGCTCTCAGGAGCGGGATGGTCAAAATTTTTAATCAATTTTAAATTTAATTTAGAAATTGTTTATTCATTTTTAGGAGAATTTTTATACAATTAAATGGAAGGATTTTAAGAATTAAAATTGGAATTTGAATTAATATTTTTATCATTATTAACATTTTTTATACAAGTTGCAAATTTTTAATTAAAATTTTAATTTTAAATTCGACTTTTTTAATTATTATGATTATCCTAATTTACACTGAATTTTCTAAAATGATTGTATTTATTTTTATTTTATTTTTTCTAACTTGAATAATTAATTGTTTGGTAATTTTAATAGTTATTATTTTTTAAATAAACATGATTTTCTCTGACAGTGTTTATTTGTCCTTTTCTTTCTGGGCTGTTTATAAAACTATCATAATTATAATTTAAATTATTAATCTTATGACTTGAAACAGTTTTTAGCGGAGTAAATATTCTATTATAAGAGTTAAAAATTATAAAACAGTTTAATTATTAATAAATCAAATACAATTATAATTAAATATACCCTCCTTTAATTGATATAACTTCCGAGTTATATGCTGTAGATCCCATTGAGGTTTAGTTATATGAGCTTTAAGGTCTTTTTTTTGCAAATTATTTAGAAAAACTTGCGTCATATCTGTCCATATTTAGAATTTAATTAAATTTTTTATTACCTTGTAATTTTAAACTTTTTTTTTGTTTTTATTCTAATATTTTTAAGGAGAAATAACTTTTATTTCATTAGCAAATTCGGAATTTTATTGATTTATAAATAGATATATATTTATTATTATTTCAAAATTAATTTTATTTTTGAAGATAAATGAATTTTTATTTTTTCGAAATAGAAACCACTTCATAATAATTATATATAATAAAGAAATAAGTAATTAAAAGTATATACTATAAATTAAATAAACATATGAATTTCGAAGTTATTTATATAGTTAAGTTGATATAAAATTTAGTAAAATCATTAATAGTACTCACCAAAAACACAAATCTATTATAAAGGCATTATTTTTTTTAATAAATCATGTACAATTTTGTTTTAGAAACAGTTGGTTCCTCCTCCTCTAACATTTTATGAATTTTATCTATTGATATCCCCAAAACACACAAAATCACCTGTTTCTGTAATCTAAATTTAAAAAAAAAAAATATATAAAAAAAATAAAAATATAAAAGTAATTAAAATTTTTTAATATACTGCAAACTTGCTGTGATCATTTGTAAATTCATATTAATATTAATCATCCCAATAAATATATAAATTAGATTTAGTTTAAAATCTCACATCACAGTCAGGTTCCTCTTAAGGAGATCCCCAATTTTCTACAAATAAATTTCTTTACAATTTAGGTGTTACTACTTTATCATAAAACATAACTTCATAGTCTCCAGATTTTGAGAATTATAAAATTTGCAAACCTAAATTAAAAAAAAATTTTTAAAGATTAAAATAATTATTATATTTATTAAATCTTAAAAAAATATTTTTTTATTATATTCTTAATTTAGTTAAATATTTAAATTATAGCATTAATTTGTTTATTTATTTTTCATTAAATTTTTTACCATCTAAGGTAGATATATCTTTAATTAATTTAGTTCCTGGGTAATAATGTCCTTGAGACATTAATTATAAGTTAGGTAGTTATTATTTGACATTTTATCCTACATATGATTCTTTGAAAACGAAAGGTTTGTTAAGCATAAAATTATTGGCATATTTATCTATTTCACTCAAATCTGTACTAAAGCAAAAGAAATGTTGTCCATATTTTAATTAAGGGTTAAAAACTTCTAAAAATGGTATTCCATTGTCATCAAAATGGGGATAAGCAGGGGCTGAATGGTTCATAATAAAACCACTCTTTTTATTTCCTCCAATAAAACCTTTAGTGTGTCCCTTAAAAAAAAATATATTAAATTAAATTTATACTATTTAATTAAATTATTTTATTATAATATTTAAAATATTTTAATTGGAGGGTAATTTAAAACTTTGATATAATATTTTTTAATGATAAATTAATTAATTTTTAAATTATAATAGAATTAACTTAAAATTCTAAACTTTTTTAATATAAAATTTGTATATTAATGAACATACGTCATAATTATTCTTTTTATCAATAGTTATATGTAATTTATGTTTATTTAGTTATATAAAAGTATCTTTTATTTAAAAACGAAAATAAAATAATAATAATAATTTTATGAGCAGACAAATTAAAACTCCAATAAGTAAATTTGTATTTTTTATTTTTACATAGTCTTTAGTGTAGTCAGTGCCATAATGACTATCATTCCAATATACTCCAAATTTATCATCATCTGGTGTTTTTATTTGAGCAATTGTTCTTATCAAGGGAGAATCAATATCATTTAAATTATCTAATAAAATATGTTCCCTGCTATCAGAGTCTATGTACCTATATATAATTATGATAAAATTGTAGTATAAACAAAATTTTTTATATATTAAAAATACAAAATAATAAAGATTTTTTTCCTTTTTTTATTAAAAATTAGTATTGTATATTTTTTTACATAAATTATTTTCCTGAAGATACGGCTGAAGGTAGCTTCCACATAATAAACCAATCAACTTAATTTCCATATTAGTCCAAACAATTTAGTCCGTCAGAACTTTATATTTATTAAGCAGGTAATAGTACTAACAAAATAAGTATAAATGTAGTTATAGTCAACTTAATTTATTACATATAAAAAGCTATAATTTTTTTATTTTTTTTATTTTTATTTAAATTAATTTTTTTATTTTTTTAATTTGATTTTAATTAAACAAAATACCAAAATTAGAAAAATTTATTGTAATAATATATTTATTTATAATAAAAATTCGGGAAATATAATTAGAGCTTAACTTTTTCAACTATTTTGATGAAAAGTGATATAATTGAATCCAATTGTAATTAAAAATTAAAAAATTATAATAGCAATCGATTTTCAGAAAACATATTCTTTTAACTATATTTTTAAAAGAATTTGTATTATTATAAAAACATTCAAAAGAACTACACTTAAATAATATATGCTTGCAATAGTGAAAGTAAATAATAATATAATTGAGTCATAGTTAATAATATAAATAAAGTAAAACTAATCTAACCGGACAAACATATTTTATACCATTATATTATTAAACTTAATTTAAAATAAATTTATTATTTATGTATAAAAATTAAAAACCAAATAATATTAGAATTAGGCAAGATGAAAATCTAAATTTAATTAAATGTTTCATCTAATTAATTATTCATGATGTAATATAATGTAATAGTATATATATTTATATTTTGTAGAATTAATATATATTAAAAGTATTTTTTTAGCCAAATAAATAAAATTATTAGAAGTAGAGTGTTTAAAATTTATTATTTAATAAGATTATGATTCTTAGTTATTTTTAATTTTACTAATATATATCTGATAAAAAAAAATTAAATTAGTTTATATATAAAAATTTCATTATATAACGTGATCTCTGATGAATGGTATTTTATGAATACTAAATTTTCATATTGTATAATTATTTTTAGATATATTATTTCAACATTTTATTTTTATTTATTAAATTTGTTGAAAAAATAAATTATTTATATTTTATGTGAAAATATTACAGGTTTTTCCAGAATGATTAAATTTTAATTTATATCGTATATCCATTAAAATACAGCTATATCTTAACCTTTTTTAAAAAAATTAAGATTTATTTTAATACTATCAGAATTTATTTCAATATAAATAAATTTAATTAATACATATATATTAAATTCTAATTGATTGACTACAGAAAAAATAATTTAAAACCCAAAAATTTAACCAAATATAAATTTTTATTTAAAAAACAATGAGAAGAAGAGCACAAAAGTCTTAACAAAATATTTAATCAAATTCAACAGATAAATAAGATAATAGTTTAAACAATGCAAGCTAAAAATTCGAATAAAAAGAGAAAACCCAAAACATAATAAACCAGGATCAAGACATCGAGGAAATATTAAATTTGGATTTTCAAACCAATTAAATTAATAACAATAAAGTCAATTAAAATCCAAATAATAAAGACCCTTAAAAAAACACCAAAAACTCTAAAAAAGGCCAACTACTAAAAAATTCACAAGAAGCTTCTTCTTTAAACAATTCCCAAGACCACGAAGAAACAGAACTACAAATAAAAGTCAAACTTGTGCCCGGAGACACTGAAGAAGAAAGAAGTTACCTTAATCTTAAAGATTAACACAAATTATAATTAGAACAAGACCAGCTAAACGAATAAGAAAAATAAGAAGAGGCTAAAAAATAACAACTTTTTTTTATTTAGCATAATTATTACAGATTTTCTTTTTTATTTACGTTTGCACACACACTTACTTTTTTGGCAACCTTAGCCCTAATTTTCGAATTTTCTAATTTTTTTTTCGAGTCTGAAGAAAGTGTAAAAAGTTAATTTAATAAAAAATATCCAAGTTTACTTAATTTTTTAACATCTTATTTAATTCTTAATGGCTTCGTTTTGGCTATCCCTATAGGAACCTGCTTTTTAATTAGCAGATTTTCTTATTAAATTTTTAGCAAGTTTATGATTGTCAGCATTATTTTGTATTTGGCTAAGTTTATTAACACTTTTATGGTACTTATAGTAGATGAAGGATTTAATAATGAATACTCAGATTTGTACCAAATATATTCTAATGATAAAGAAACTTATTGCAGTACAGCTACTTATTATTAGTGTAGAATTGTATTTGCTTGGAATTTTTTCAAATATATTGCTATCATTGATTCTGTAATTGCATCTTCTTGTTTTGTAACATTTTGCTATTATTCTTTATTGTATAAACGAAATTTGGTGAATGAATACTTCATTTTGTATTAAAATGATTTTTAAAATGATAAAAATTAATAAGATAATAAATAAAAATAAATTTACGACTAAACTATCTTGTTTGGTAATTAAGATCCCAATTATTCATATAATGGAAATGAAAGTCAAATGAATTTAGTCAAATTTAAGTTAAATAACTCAACAAATACATCATATTATTGATTTTTTATATATTTTTCAAGTTTTTAAAAATTATAAGTGTATTTATATATATATATTATATAGGATATATAAGAATAATTATATAATTTAATAAAAATTAAACAATTACGGGATTTTATTAATAAAAAACAATAATATTTTTTAAATAAGAAAGTTATATTTTATATTTTATTATTATACTACATAAATTTTAATTCTAATATAAGAATTAATTTAAGAATTATGTAAATAATTTAGATAAAAAAAAAATATTTTATTAAAATAAATTAAAATGAATAAATAAATTAATTGGTCATAATGGACGACATAAAATGATGCAACAAATATAAATAAATCTTAATGTATAATTCAAGACAAAGTAAATATAAAATAAAAAATAGAATTTAAAAACTATATTTTTTATATTATATAATAATTAAAAATTATAAATTTTCTATGTAAGTTGGCTCCCAACAATTTAATGAATATCCATGGAAAATAATAATAAACCAAAGATACTTAAATATAAAAAAATTTAATAAATTGCGATATATGTTATGACAGAGTTGATATAAATAGTTATCTAGACCATAGAAAATAACATATATAGTAAAAAAAATAATAATATGAAGAATTTAATGAAAAAAAAGATTAGTATAAAAAATAAATAAAAAAACCACTGCAAGAAATATAAAAAAGCAATTCCATTACAAATTATAAATAGAATAATAAATAATAATAAAAATGTTAGTTATCAGGCAAAAAAAAAATACCTTTAAATAAATATTAAACAAATAACTTGGTTTTCAATAAATAATAATAAAAAAATATGATAATTCCATTTGAATATTTAAGTATATAAGAAATGAAGAAAAACTATGAAGCATTATTAGAAAAAGGTTTAAATTAACAAGAACTTGACCTTTTTGCTACAATTAAATTTTAATAGTCTGACTAAAGGTAATAAATAATAAATAACAGATTATAACATATTATAATTTATTAATATTGTAATTTTTATACTTGACAATGAAAATAAGTTATTTTTTTTAGTAAAATTCTTTAATAAAAGTTTAGGTCAACATTTTTCTTAATTTATATAATTTATTTTTTAAATTTAAATTAAAATCAAAAAGGCTCAATAAAATTGGAGACTGTTGTTCAATTTGCCTGACAAATTTCTCTGAAAATGAATAAATTAGAGTATTAGCTTGTTTACATGGTTACCACATGAAATGTATTGACTTATGGTTAAAAAAAAATTCCAATTGCCCATTATGTAAAACAGATCTAAAATAATTAATAAAATAAATGTAAACTAGAAAATGAAACGAATAAATGAATACCGTTATTAAATTATTTATTTATATTTATAAAGCAATTTAATTTTATTTATACTATTTTTAAATTTATATGACGGTTAGAAAAATTTAATATATAGATCAGAATTAGTGGTTATATTATAAATTAATCATACTATAGTTAACTAATCATTTTAAAAATTATAAAATTCTAATAATAATTCAAAAATTAAAAAAAAAAAAATATAGAATAAAAAAAGAAAATTATTAATATATATATACATAAATAATGGAAACAAAAAATTAATTAAATTAATAGGATTAATAAAATAGTAATAAAATTAATTGGTCTGCATGGACCTTTAAAGAATAAACACAATTGGAAAAATAGTAATAATTAGAAAGGGAAAAAGAAATTCAATAAATAATTGAGTAATCAGAAAAAGAAAAATAAGAAGAAAAAGAAAGATTATAACAAGCCGAAAAAAATAAGCCAAAAATGTCATCAATGGGGACATCAACTGATGGTCTTAATAAAGATGAAATACACGGAAAAGAGAAATAAAATTGATCAAATTAATTATATACTTATATACTATATACTCTATAAAAAATCATATATATTAAAAAATTATTATTATTAACATAATATGCTTTGGAATTATTTCATTATTTTATTCTTTTTATTACTTTTAAAAACTATACAATATAGATAAAAGGAGTAAAAATTATTTAAACATTTTCATTTATATTTTATATAACATTATAATAATTAAAATAAACATATTATGTAAATCTCATTATATATGATAAAATAGCAATAAAAAGCGAATATTAAATTTGAAATTCAAATTAAATTTAATAATTTTTCATAAAAATATCCAAATTAGAAAATATAAATTTATAATTAAAAATGATTATTTTGATTTAATATGCTTTTTTTATAAAAAACTAAATTTTATAAAATATAAAAACTTTAAATATTTATTATCTGTATATATAAGTAAATTTTATAGGGATTTAGTTTAAATTATATAGTGTATGATAAAAATATTTTATTATCAATACTTTTCTATATTCATGATATTAATATTGATTTATAATTTTTGTGTTTAATTAAGCATTATTCCAAATGTCCAGTTCTTATATAAATCTTTGATTTGAATTGTTTTTTCTATTTATTTTTTACTATCAACAATTTAAAAAAATTTTTAATCAATATTAAAAAAAGCATTTAAAGTAATAGATTTATCTTTAATAATTCTACTGAATCCATTGCGTAAATTAAATGCATATGACTTATTAATATCATAACTTATTTAATCGTAATCTTATAAAAAAAGATATAAATTCTAGTCTAATAATTAATTTCTCTCTATATTTACTTTCATTTATATTCTATAAGTTGTAAATTTATCAATTATTTCGGAATAAATAACTTTACAACAATCAATTTTTCTTTTCCCAAATTAAACAACATTAAGTCTATCAATTGAAAAATCAAATTAATTATACTTTGAATCGAATTCTGATTTAAAAAATTGTAAGCTTTTTTTTTATTAATAATAAGAATCATTAACTATATGTTTAATTTTTTAGTGTTATTATTATTAATGTTATTATTATTAATGTTATTATATTTTATGTTAAGGGGTTTATAATTAATTTTTTTTAACTTCTTTTTAGGTCCAGCTATTATTGTCCTTATTTTATTATTTGTATTATTAGTTGTTTCTCTAATTTTATACTTATTCTTTTTTTCTATTATTATCCCTTGAAAATTAATGACTTTTTTTTTATTCTTTCTAGTAATCTTTTTTAATGAGATCAGTTTCTTGTTATTAAGGAATATAAATTATATTTTTACCCTTAGTATTTATATTTTTTATTTAATTCAAATTAGTTTAATTTTCATTCTATGTATAGGATTTTTAATTTTTAATTTAGTTTATATTTTCATTTTTCACAGCTTTTAATTAGAATTATGGTGTCTAATTCAATACAACTGAGGTTTCTTAAATTTTATTAGGGATGACTTATACACTAGCATCCATTTTTTATATTACAGGTCTTTCAATCTTGGTATTTTTTGCCTAAGATATATTGGATTTTTAAATTCTCTTATTTTATTATTAAGTTTACACTGGCTAAACAAATGTTTGAGTTGATTTAGAAAATTACTAGACTTCTAATTAGGATTATGAAATTTTCTATTCTTAAATGGCCTTTTAAATTTCGCTTAATTTTTCTAAATCATTGAAATTTTATGGATTATCATATTTTTTTTTATTTTTGTTATACAAAGAGCTTTCTCCCAAGATATCTATAGTTATATCAGTTTAACAATATTTATTGCCATTTATTTTATCTTTTATTTTTTCTCGCTATAATTATAAACTGGATTATTAACCATTTTTCAAATTACCGTAATATATTCCTGGAATTTTTATCTAAGGTATCTAATACTCTTTTATTTTTTTCAATTTTTAATTCATTTCTTAAATATTCTAATTAAAATATTCCAAATTTTCTATTAAATCTAACGGATCATTATTATAACTATAAAATAATAAATCTAAATCAAATACGTCTTTATCAGAAGTTTATTATTAGTAAAATTTTAAATCTTTTCTAATTTATTTTATATCATATTTTTGGCAATCTTTTTATAAAGACAGATTATCAAATTTATTATAATAATAAAATTTAAATAAGTCTTTTTAAAGTATTTCCACTAATTATTTTTTCTATTCATTTATATTCTATAAAATTCCTTTGGTTATATCTTCAAATATTAAATTAATATCTTCCAAATATTTTTTTTTAATACTACGAAAAGACAATTTATAATTAAACTATAATTAAAAATCTCTAAAATTATTTATTAAATCTTTTAATTTCTGATTAGAGATAGGTGGCCAATTTTTTATATTTTACTAAGGGATTTTTTTATCAAAAATTTATTCTAATAACAATAAATTGCTTGGATCATATTCTTCTTCAAGAACACATGCTTAGCACAAAATAAAGTCCATTTCTGAATTAGGACAAATGTTAACAAATTATTATTTGAATTAACCATGACCATTTTTTTTACAATTTTAATATTACATTATTGACAGTAATCTTATTAATTTTAATAATTTTTTTTTTTTTTTTTAATTATTTATTTATTAATTTGATTTTATATTATATTAATCTTTACACATAAATAGTTTATATAGAAATATATCTTACAATTCACATTTTTAATATAAAAAAAAAACAAACTTGAATCACAATTAAAAAAATTTATAAAATACACTAACATTTATAATATAATACTTATTTTTTAATATAAATTATTTTAATAATATTAAGAGGTAGCAAAAATTCATTTAAATTGTCAACAAAATCTTTAACACATTTAAAAAAAATAGTTGAATTTTTATAAATTAAGATACTATTTTATTTATATATTTATAATTATAGATTCAATTAACTTGAACTATATTAAATATTAAAATTTAAATTTTAAATGATAGTTTTATTCATTTTTCATGTATTTCAAATATTTAAATAAGATACGTTTATATTCAATATAAACCCCCATATCTCTAAACAAATATCCCTTCATTATAATCAAAAAATTTAATGTCATAAAATAAACTTTTTATTATAGCGTCTTCAGTTTCGGATTCATCTGATTCATCCGATTAGACTAATTCATAATCATAACTTGAGTCAGATTAATTTAAGTTATATAAATTACATTCCTATATTTTTTATTTTAATTATTTTTTTAATAGTTATTTCTATTATTAACCTTAAATCCTTTTTTAAATATTATTATTCTCTAAATTGTTTAGTTCTTCTTCCTATTATTTTCTAAACTCTTTCCACTCTTATTCATCATTTTTTTATTCATTTTTAATTTTTTATTAATTATTATCATTTTCACCGTTCTAAATACTTTAATACAAATTCCATTATTCTGATAAATCATATTACTAATTTTTGGCCTAAAAAAATAATAAATAAATTATTATTTAAAAAATTAATATAATTTAAATAGCTTTATATAATATTATTACTGAATGACTTTATTTCTTATTTTAGTAACTTTCTTTAAAAATCTGCTTATCATTAAGTTATTCTTAGGTAGATTCTAAAGTTACATCCTTTTTAAATATACTTAGTAATTTATCGACCCTTTAATCAATTTCATTTATAGTTTTATTAATTAATTTTATATTTTCTAGCAATTTTTCTGATATAGATTTATTTATATTATTAACTTATTTCCTATTTATATTCAATATCTCAATAATCTATTATAAATTAATTTTTTTTTCGTTAAAATTAATCATATCTTTTCTAAATTATTAAAAATTGTAACATAATCCTATATCTTTTAAGATTTTTAATTAAGTTTAATTTAATATTTTATTATTTTTCGCATTTTTATAAGATTTTTAAATTATATTATTATTATCTTCTAAAAATTTATTCATTTATTATTAAGATAATTCTAAACCTTATGAATTTAATAACAGAAATAATTCTTCAGATTTTTATTTCTAATATTCTAATAAAACTGAAATTTTTAAATCTTTTTAATGTCTAATATTCATCAGATCAAGGAATTTAAGAATTTATTAAATCTATTTGTTTTGAATAGGGGGCCAATTTAATATTTACTAAGATGAAATATTTTGATTTATAATTTGTTCATAAAGCAGTTTTTAATAATTTTTATTCTATTTTTTTTATTCAATAAAGCAAAATTAGCATTACAAAAATTCTTTTTTATTTTTAGACTCATAATTTATAAATTAAAATTTATATTAATTGTGATTTTTTTTTTGACATAACATTTTTATTTATTAAAATTTATATATTTTTTTTTTATTATATATTTACTATTCTCATGCTGAGAAAAATATTGACATATATATCATATTAACTGTACAATTAATTAAAAAATATAATGATTATAATAATAAATATATCAAAAGCTTTTGTATAGTATTTTTATAAATTGATTTGAATTTTTTTAAATTACTAATATATAATATAAAATAAATATTATAGTTTGATAAGTAATTTTATTCAATAAATATTAATATTTATTAAATTAATATTAATTTGTCCATTTTTTTCCTAGCAATAAGCAATTCCGAAAGAAAAATTTTTAAAGCAGTTATTTTATATTCCAACAGTTTATATTATATTGTAGCTGCTATTAGAAACTTAAAATTAGCTTTTATTAACATTAAAATCTACATAAATTAATTTGTCATTTTCCTTTAATATTGTTTTAAACTTTTTTTTTAAATTTACAGCAAACATTTTATAATTTTAATGGTTTTAATCTGGATCAAATAAAAATAAGTATAAATCATCTTGCAAAATTTATTTTTTTGCAATTGATATTTTCAACTCAAAATGATAGTTTTTATTTTTATTTAAAATTTCAGAATATATCATTTTTGTGCATTTAGTTTTGTTCTTATTAAATTAAATTACAGCTTAATTATTAAAACTAAAATCCCCTTAATTTTTGGCAATATCATATTTGGATTTATAAAATTTAAAACTGTATTAATAATTCTAAAAATTTTTAAAATTTATAGTTTCATATAAATTTTTCCTTTATTAAGGTTAATATTAAGTCTAAATTTTATTTTATTATTATAATAATTACTATTCATCTTATTAATCTTGAAAATATTCATTAGATCTATTTTAATCTACATATTCTGCTTCTTATATAATACTTTACTATTAATCATCGTAAATTTTATTTTATTATTAAAATTATAATTATTATTATAGCCACATTATATCTTTTTAATAGTATTTTTATATATAAATATAGTTTTCATTTTTTAAAAAATTACTTTAGCTAATTTCCATTATCTCTTCATCACTAAGTTTTATATCTGGAATAATTAAATCAAATTTAGCTAATTAATTTAAATTTTTAAGTTTATATGAAATTAAAGTAGTTTCTAATTAAGTGAAAGGATTTTCATTTAATTTTTTTATTTCATTTTACTTAATAATTTCAATTTTCTACTTTTAACTATCGAAAAGTTACTATAAATCAATTTAATTATTATTAAACTTAAAAAAATCTTATCTCAAACTTTCTAAATTTACATAATCTTGTTTAAATGGCTAATCTAAGTACTGTTCTTATAATTAATAAATACTTTCTACCAATGAATTTAATTCATCTAAAGATTTTTATTAAAATTCTTAAATCTTTTTCAAAAAACTTTTCTCAATATTTTGGTAAAATTCTTATATTTTCGGCCTAAGAATTGTTAATAAATTAAGTTTTTTAGTTTTTAAATCTTCCCTAATTTTTTGCTTAATTTCCTATTACTATTAAATAAATACACCATTATTTAGAGGTGGCCAATTCAAAATATCCTAAAAATGTATGTATTAATCTGAAATTTGCTCAAAAAGAATACTATTTTTCAAAATACTACAATAGTTACCCTCTAATATACAGGCTTAACACAAGAGAAAATCATTTGCAGTTTCAGAATTAAAGTTTACAAACTATACTTTATATTTTTAATGCCCTAAATTTTTACAAAAAATTTATTTTTGCTTGTCCATCTTTATAAATTAATATTTTATTATTTATTTTTCTTATTTGAAATTTTATTGATAGTAATAAATACTTGAATATTTATAAAACAAAATTTTACTTCAAAGCTTTGGTACTGGTATATTCTTACTATATGTAAAAAAAAATTGAACTAAATCTTTTAATAAATTAATTAATACTTAGAAATTATAATTATTTGTAAAATGACTATTATTTTTATTATTATATAGTATATAAAATTTATATTTTAGTAAATATTTATTAAAAATATATTAATTAAATAAAAATTATCACCATTTTTTGTAACAAATGCAAATTTAAAATATATATACTTTTTTCCTATATATATATAAATATCATTTTCTATTTATACTATATATAAAAAAATATTCAATAATAACAAATATAACTACAAATAATTTATTAAATTTATTTTAGATTTATTTAATATAAATATACTAATTATAAATTTTTACTGTAAAATAAAATATTAAATCTCAATTGTTGCCAATTTCTATATTTGAAATAGACAAAAATAGTTTGTTTTTAATAGTTTAGTTTAATAAAAATGCGAAAGTCCATTTTTCACAACTTTTATATCCTAGACATATTTTTTTATGAATTACTTTTTAATCATCGAAAACTTCAAAAATTTATTGGCTAAGATTAAATGACACGTTAAAAGCTACAGTCTATTGTTGACCAAAACAATTTTTTATATTTAAAGAGTATTTTTTATCAAATTCATCATCAACATTTAAAAATAAATTCGATAAACAGAAATACAAATCTTGATTTCCTAACTATAATTTATCAACTAAAACTTTGAAACTATAATTTTATTTTTTTTATAATTCTTATGTAAATACTAACTTTTAACAATTTATATGATTATTATCAAATAAAATGGTAATACATTTATCTCCTTTTATTATATGAAAATCTTAAAGATTTTTAAATAATTAATAATTAGATTTTATAAATTTTAATTCAGTTTTTTTATTATCACTTTGATTTTGATTTTTTTATTAATTATTTTGATTTTAATTTATTATTATCTAATTGCCACTTTATCTATTTTATGTTCTTTATGTTTTTTTTACAATTTAATTTTCTTGTTAAAGTTATTTACGTGATTTTTAAAGATTCAAATTATTTGAAGGATTTTAATTCATTCTATTTTATTGATTTATATTGGTTTATTATTATTATGTTTAGTAGTATTCATTTTAAAATTGGAATTTATTTATTTAATATTCTTCTTTTTTTTCTTCTTATTACACTCCTTATTAATTTTGATTTAAATTGGGTTTTCCTCTATTCTTTGTACTTTTTTATAATTATTATTACTTATTAAAATTAAAGACTCTTTCTTAAAAATTTCCATACTTTTTTTACAACTTTTATTTGAAGTCTTAATATTCTTAAGTTTATATAGATAAATTTTGCTAAAACTAAATTTATTCTTCATCATTTAATTGAATACTAGGGATGTGTATCTAAATATCAACATTTTTTAACATTTAATCTAATTTATATTAGATCACTTCAATTTCTTATTTGTTAGTATTTAATTATTCATTTTGTTATTATTATTAAAAATTTTAATTTAATTAAATTTATAATTGGTTAAATAAATTATCGTAGTCTAGTTTATTTTCTACAAAGTTGATAAAATGTTATCTAAAAGTTTCAACTTTTATATCTTAAATTTGTTTTTAATTTTCTTTATTAATTTTATACTATTTTGCGTATATAAGATCGAGCAATTAATTTAATTGTTGCTTTGAATCTGCTTATTATTTTTTTATACTTTTTATAACCTTAGATTATATGTTATCATAATACTACTTAATTTAATTATTGTAGTATTTACTGACAATTTATTTTTTATTATTAATATCATCTTGAATTTGTTTATACTATGATAACATATTGGCTTGTTTTTACATTAAGGAATTAGGAGGCCAGTTTATCAAATCTTTTTCTTTAATTTTGTTATCAATTATTTATTAAAAAAGAAGCTTTTTTTATATGGCTGATTCATGGCTTTGTTCTAAAACACATGCTTGACACTATAAGAAGTCATTTTTAGAAGCTGAGTCGAAATTTACAAATTGATACTAGAAGTTCTAGTGACCACTTTTTTTACAGTAAGTATTATATAATTTGTCCATTTTTATTTATTTTTATTTTTGTTTTTATTTATTTTGATAAAAAGTATTTTCTATAGCCATTAGTTTTAATTTATTCTATAATTATTTGAACAGTCCATTAATATATAATTAAACTAAAATATTATTAAAATATAAAATATAATTTTGTTTGTTTAAAAATTATATAAATTAATATTAAAAAATATTTGTATTTTTTTATATTTCCTCGATTAAACTATTATAAGTTTAAATATAAAATAAATTAATTAATTAAAGCCCAATTTTATATTGCATGAAACTTGCTTATTCATTAAATTTTTAATGATGTATATATAAATTTACGAGAATTACTAATAATAACTTTTATTCAAGGGTATTAATACTTAAATTTAATAAAATAAAAAAAATAATTTTTTATGAATTTTTACAAAATTATATAGTAAATATAAAAAATTATTTCCAAATAATTTACATTTCTTATTTATAAAAAAATAATTAAATAAAATAAATTAATTCCAATTATTAAAACATTTTATTTTTATAAATAACTTAAAGAAAATATATTATGAGTAATTAATTTAATTATTTTATTAAATTATATTAATATTATAAATCCATTAGTGATTATTTAAATCATATAATATATATTTATAATCGATATAAAAACCTTTATATTCATTTAAAATTATTGATATTGAATAAAATCAAGATATTTAAAATTCTAGCAAATTTAAAGTTGTTATGTAATAATTTTTTATAATTTGTAATTAAAATTATAATACTTTGTAATACAAAATAATAAATATTTTTGCATAACTTTTATTATTCTAATCATAAAACTCAAAAATTAAAAATAAATAAAAATAATTATTATAAGCATAAGATTTTTTTTCCATTTAAAATACATAATAAATAAAACATTCTAATTTTACACAAATAAACTATATAATAAAAAATAGTCAAAAAAGTGGAAACATGAAAAATTTTTCTTAAAATAATTAAATTCCTTTAAGTTCAAGTCAAAATTTAAGTAATATTCATAGAAAAATAAGAAAATCAATATAATTAAATTAAAACAATATAAATCCAAAACAGGATCCTAACATAGCTTAATACCATTAAAAATTGGTAAGAAAAAATACTGTAAATTGTACTTTTGAACTCGAAAAACCCAAATAACCAAGCATAACCACTACAAATAATTTTTAAGGTGGAAATTAAAAAAATGATGGTGAAGAAGAAATTATTATTTAAACAGCAGGAGATTTGGTGGCTGCATCGACATTAAAAAAAAAGTATGCTATTAAAAGTAAAAAATAATTTATAATAATTTAAAATTAATAAATTTTTGTTTTTATAAAAGTATTCATAAATATTTTTAGATAATATTTTCCTTTAATAATAAAAATTATATAATATAAGTTATTTTATAATTAAATTATATATCTGTTATTTAATATAAAATTTAATTAAAAGTGAAAACCTATGGTCAAGAATTTAATGAGGAAATCGAATTTAATGAAAAAGCCAGACAATAATAGGTAAATCTGGAGGATTGGGAAAATAATTAACAAAGCAAAAAAAGTATATACTTCAATATAAAATATTTATAATTTTATTGTTGGAATAAATTAAAATTAATAACATTATATTAATATATTAATTTTATAGATGAAGATGAAATTTTAAAGAAAAAAGAGCAAAAATTACAGTAAAAAGAACTTGAAGAAGTAAATCTCCCAAAAATAAATCAAGCTATAATAGATTCTGTTTTAGGTAAAATAGAAAACAGAGTTCCCAATATAAAAAATATAGAAGATATAGAAGAATAAATTCAAGCCAATCACGTATTGTAAATTAAATTTTTAGACTAATTTTACAAATATTAATATTTATATTTATTAATAAATTTATTTTTACTAAATAATTTTTGTATTATAGAAAGCCAAGGACTTTTAACTACACATAATAATAAATGTTTGAAGGAGAAACTTAACTTCCTTCCGATATAGCAGAAATTATTTTAACTCATTTTTACCCAAATAAAAAATTTGAAGATATGGAAAGAGTTAAAAGAAAAACTCTTAGAAGAATAGTTAAAAGTATGGTTTCAATTAGAATGGAAAAAGTAATAAATAAGGTTGGATTTTAAAGTATAAATGATCAATAAACTTTATTTAACATAGGAAAATTTGTCGCTATCAGTACATTAAAAAAGTAAATAAAATATTTTATGTATAAAATTAATTAGTAAAAAATTGTTAAAATATATTTAAGTGATTTCACTATTTTTATTTTAGCTTTTCTCAACTTAAAGCCACAAAGATTGTCGATAATATAGATTACAACTATTTGGGCAAAAAAATTAATGATAATTAAAGGTAATTGAAAAAATTGTTTAATTTTACCGATGATGAAAAAACTCCAAGGCTCAGTTTCAAAAGAAATGAAAAATAAATTTTAAAACAATATTAAGACTGCTTATAAGAAATTACTTTAAAAGAGGAAATTCTAACTGATTTACGAATAGAATAATCTTATCAGCAACAAGAAGTTAATGAGATTAATAATAAAATTGTACAAAAAAAGTAACTTTCTAATATTTTCAAATTATCATTTACTAATTGATTTGTTTACATTTAATTATTTACAAAAATTTTTGTATAATTAATTTTTCTAGACGTGAAATACTAGATCCAATTGTAGGATTAGAAATGGGAAAAAAAGACAATAAAAAAAATTAAAACCAAATGTAGTAATAAAGCCAATAAATGATAAAAAGTCCAAACAGCACAGATGAAAATACGGATATATTTAAGTTTTAAAATAATAATAATAATTTTATTGATCTTACTGATGCAAAATAATTTTTAAGAAGTAATACAAAAGCAATTTAGTATAGCATGATGTCTCCCTTATAATAAGAATTTGAAAATGAATTTTAAAAATATCTTAATAAAGGTAAAATTATTAAAGAAGCACAAGAGGAATTACGTATTTTGGAAAAAGAAAAAGAAGAAAAATATTCAGTTTTAAAAGCCCAAATGGAAAAAATATAGGTACATATAATTAATTATTTATTAAATTAATAAATATGAAAATCATGAAAATTTATATTTATAAATAATTTGATAGGTACATGAAAATTAATATGAATAATTAGTTCTTTAAAAGGAAAAATTTGTATCATTTCTAAAAGATAGATACATTGATTTACTTTTAAATGATTATAAAAATGCTTAAAATATGAGTATACTATTATTTTCTATTTTTACATATAAATATATTTTATTTATCAAATTTATTTTAAAATAAGCGATTGAAAACTATAAATATAATATGTTTATGAAAATAAGCTATATCATTTAGCAAATTCGGTATCTCGGTGAAGAAGTACGACCTGAATACTTTCCCGATTTCATAGACGATGAATCTATTAAGTATTTTACTAAGGTAATAAAATTTTTTAATTTAATGTCTAATTTTAATTTTTTTAATTTTTTTCACAATTTAAAGATAGCCGAAATAAATTAACAAATAAATGATAAGTATGATATTTTGAAATAAATTGAAAATTAAATGAAAAAAAAAAATCAACTAAGGTCTAAAAACCCATAGGAAGTTAAAAAGAGTATTCTTAAATTCAACAAAGATGACGTAAATTACATTTTTATAAATGAATAGTATATCTTATATACAAACTTAATTTAAATAAATATTTTAGTATTAAATTTAAGATTTATTTTTAATTTTAAGATAAAATAAAGATTATTATCACTTTAAGCTGGAAAAATAAAAGCCGAAATTCCAGAAAGTAATTTATTATATGCTAAAAAAAGTGGTCAGCAATTATATTTGGGAGAGTTAAATGAATTTTACGAGTCTTAAAGCAAATTGATTCAGTTATAAGCTAAAACTCCTTCATTCAACCCTTTTTCTGAAATTACTAAGTCAGTAGACGAAATAGAATTAAGTATAAGTTAAAAATATAAAGAAATTAAAAAATTATAATAAGAAGAAACTCAGAGAATTTAAAAAAAATTTAAAGATGCGGATGAAGCTTTTGACGAAGACGAAGCTATAAATAGTTGTCATAAAATGCTAAATATTATTCTGGGGCCTAAAGAAGGTTCTAGGGAGTTCTTTAAATATAAATAAGATTTAATTGTAACATTTTTTTATTTAAAAATTTTTATTTTAATCCATAAAAGTATTATAAATTTAATATATAAGGCAAAAAAATTAAGAAAATAAGAAAATGAGACTTATTACTTTAGCAGCACTTTGAATAAAAATATAAAAAAAAAATAAGTTATGTAAGATGATAAAAGTGAATAAATAAATACTTAATTTTATAACTAAGTAAGAAAAAATAAAGAAATTGAAATTCTTTAAAAATAAACTCAAAAAAAAATGAGAGCATTTCAAGGTAGTAATGATGCTTACGAGGTATACCTAAATTATTATAAATATATTCATTTATTTATTTTTACATATTTAAATAAATATTGGTTAATTTTATAATAGGTCTAAAATTTAGATTTCAAGGCTGCTTAAAATTTCCTAATGGAATAATTAAATTCAGGATAAAATTATAAATCTGCAAACAATATAAAACTTTTAAAATATCAAGAAGTAGATCCAAATTATATATAGGATTATGATTTAAAAAATAACTATTAATAAGATTATAAATAGTAATAAGGAAATTAAATGTAATAAAATAAAAATAAAATTTTACCCAAATAACTTCCAAATAGATTTAAGTAAAAAAATTAATAATTATAATAAGAAAATTAGATATAACCATAATTATCATAATAAGTAAACACAATGAATTAATCAAAAAGTTCGGTTTTATCGAGATCAGTAATAAAAAGCCCATAAAATAGCCAACTTTTACAGAACACTATTTAAAATAGAAATTTAGACATATAAAACATTTACAAAGCCCAAAGCAACAATTAGCCTTTTATATTTCCTTAAAAAAATAAATAAGAAATAACTCTTTAAAAATAAAATTAACCTTAAAATACGGAATTAATCTTAAACAGGTCAAAAAAAAGTATATTAAGCAATTCTCAAAGCCAGACAAACTTTTATAAAAGTGCATTAAATAATTTTGGCCAAAATAATAATAATAGTTTAAATATAAATAATAATAATATATGTAAAAAAAATATAATTAATAATAATATATGCAATAATAATAATAGTAATAGCATAGGTACTTAATTTCCAAGGCCGCTTTTAACCAGCTCTTATTTAAATAGAGGCAATAAATATTTTAATGAAAATTATTTTAGTCCTTGTTAAAATACTGCTTTTTCGGAAACAAGAAGTGGGCTTAATAGTTCTTAAAGTATTTGTAGGCCTAAAACTTAGTAAACATATTAAAGAAAGAAAAATGTACATTTTGAAGAAGAATAATAAGGTGGCAGTGGTAATTTTTGTAAAAAAATAATTTATAATTAAATAAATAAAAATATTTTGATGCTTTATATATTTATTTATAAATAATGTTTACATTTTTAGTTGAAAAACAAAGAAAATTTTTTACCTCTTAAAGATAGAAAAATGAATCTTAAATTTAATTAATAGGAGGATCATAAGGTTCACTTATAAATTTATCAAAAAGTTAAAAAAATGCAACGTTAGAAAATAGTTTTAGAAATAATTTTGCATCAAATAAACAATTATTTAGCGAAGATTTTAAGCATTAAAATAATTATACTTTTAACGTGTTTGATAATTAAAATGACTTTAATAAAGATAACAAAATATAGTATGATAATAATAATGATTAAGTAAGTAAAACATTAAAAAAAAAAATAGAATTATAAAATGATGATGTTGATGCTTAATTAAACTTGTTAACAGAAAATTTAAATAAAGGATATAGAAATAGTATATAAAATTAGAAACATATAAATTACAGGGGCTCTGGAATTGCAGTTAAAAATGCTTGAAATAAAATTGTTTTATATTATATTTAAATATTATTGATTATTATAATTTTTTTATAAAATAATTTATTAAAAATTTTTCTGAATGAATACATTCTAATTTATGTATAAAAAAATTTTATGAATATTTTTTATGTGAAAACTTTATTAACTGTGCTAAAAAAAGAATTTAATTTTTATATTATAATTACGAGTTTTAAAATATTTAAAAATAATAATAATATTATATAATAACATTCTAATTTCCCATTTTAATTAATTAATTTCAAGGTTAACATGATTATACTGAATATTCTATTTGCATAAAAATAATTATTCTTAGAAATTGATTTAATTAATTTATATATCTCAAAAAAAAAATATAAAAAAAATTAAATAATTAGAATTCGTAAAAAAATAGTAAAAACAGGAATAAATTAAATTAAACATGAATAAAACATGGTACTAAGCAGTTATTATTTTTAAAAAAAATATGTTACTATCTTACAGGTCAAAAGAATATTTTATAGAAATTGGATTTCCTGTATTAAGTGCACTATTTGTAATCCTTTCCATGTAGTAATAATAAAATATATTAATTTATTAAAAATAATATTTAAATTTATAAAAAATATTTTAATAAATAAAATTATGATATATAAATTTTTATACTTTCTAAATTAATTTTATTAATAAATTTAGCATAAATACGGGAAATATATTTCTAAACAAAGATGTCTATTTAGGAGCTGTAATTATAATTTTAATACTTGAAATTTTTTATTTATTTATTGATTTATTACTTACATTTCATAAATAAATAGTTAATTATATATTTTAATTTAATTTAAATATTTTTAAATATAATATTTAGGTTGTTATGTGTGGAACATCAGTTTTAGGAATAACTAGATAATTTGTAATGGCATTTGGAATAGAAAAAGCCGAAAAATTCAAAGAAACACAAAAGGTATAATAAAATTACACATATTTTTATAATTAAAAATGAGTCATTCTAATATATAAATTTAATATATAATTATGTTAATAAAAAATAAATTTCTAAACAGTTGCATAATAAAAAAAAATAAAAACTAAGTATTATTTTATTTATTTATTTTTTTAATAAAAATATATATACATTTATAAATTAATACATAAATATTAAATATTAATTTAGATAATGGGTCTAAAATAATCGGCTTACTCTTTAGGATGGATAATGACCAACTTTGTAAAAGGATTAATAGTAACAACTATTTATCTTTCAATAAGTTTTGCTTTCGACGGTTTCAGAGGAGTTAATATAAGTAACTGGACAATTTTATGTTCATATATAATGTATTTTATTTCTGCATTTGGATAAACTTATTTTTTTTCTACGCTTTTTTAAAACCCTTAAACGACAACTGACGTAGTTTTTTTTCTACAACTGCTTTTTTCTTTCTTTTTTTAGCTATAAGAAATATCTGCATTTGGGGGAAATTACTTTTTAAATTTGTTGTTCTCTTTTTCACCTTAGTTTTGTATCCTAGCGGGAATGTAATCAGAAGGTAATTTTAAATTAATATATGAATGAATATAATTATTAGATAAATAAGATCATTATTTAAAGTTAAATTTTAATTAAATTATTTTTTATAACTTATTATTAAAAGGTTGGAATGGAGGACCAAGAATTATTAAAAAATATTTAAGAGAAATTAATTGGAGTATAAATGATGCTTTAATGATGTAAACCGTAAATATTGTACTGTACTTCACTCTTTACTTTTATTTTGATTAGGTAATAACAAAATTTAGACTTTTGTATAAAAAACTCTATTATTTTTTATTAAAATTATTATAAAAAAAGACTCTTCCAAATGAATACGGAACTTAGAAACCACATTTTTGGTTTTTTAAAAAAACAAAATCCAATGAATCGAATTAAAATATATAAAAAATAAAAAATGGAGGAGACCTTGAGAAAAACTTAATTGCAACTGACGAGAACTAAGAATAAAATCAAAATGTTAAAGATGAAATATAAAAAAATTTAATTTCGGCCAAATATTAAGAAAATATATAAAGTGATAATTAAAAGCTTCCCACTGTATTTATAAATTAATTATTCAAAAAATATAAAAATAAAATAGCTGTTAACAAAATAGACATGACTTTATATGAAGGCGAAATCCTTTGTTTATTAGGGCATAATGGTAAAAAAATAACACATACATATAAATATTTAATACCTATTATTATTATTTTTTTTTTTTTTATTAATAAAACTCAATTTAAATTATTTTAATTTAATTAGGAGCAGGAAAAACTACTACTATTTCACTTTTAACTGGTCTTATACAAAAAAATTCTGGGAAAATTATAATGTATGATTTAAATTTAGATAATCAATTAGATGAAATAAGAGGAAAAATAGGACTTTGTAACTAATAAAATGTTTTATATGAGGAAATGACTGTAGAAGAACATTTAAATTTCTATGGAAAATTTTGTATTTAAAATTAAAATAATTTGCAAAGAGATATTGAAAATATTATTGAAAAATGTCTACTTACCAAAGAAAGAAAAAAATATATAAACTAACTTTCAGGTGGAAACAAAAGGAAACTTTGCTTAGCCATGGCTTTAATTGGTAAAATATTAATTAAAAAAAAAAAATATCATTTTAACTAAATTTAATAAATAATTTAATATTTAATTTTTTTTTATATTAAATTAAAAATAAAAGGCGAGAAAAAAATGATATTTTTGGATGAACCTAGTAGTGGAATGGACCCGGTTACAAGAAGAGAAATTTGGGGAATTTTAGAAAATTTGAAAAATGAAAAAAGAACAGTTATTTTAACAACTCATCACTTAGAAGAAGCGGAATTTTTGGCCTCAAGAATTGCTGTTATGTAAGCTGGAAAAATTTTAGCTGTTGGCACTTCAGATTTTATAAAAAAATAATTTGGAATTGGCTACCATTTAATTATTTAAAAAAAAATACCTTAAAATAATTTACAGGACAACAAAAAACAGTTATTAAATAATTAAAATTTAAATTAAACTGACTAAAAAATTGAAAATTAAGATAATATTTAAGAATTAAATTAAGACAAAAAAAATTGGCTTAAAAATCTGGTTTTTGAAAAAATTCCTAACGTTAAAATAAATCCTCAATCTGCAAAAGGCACTTTATTTTTTACTTTACCGTTTGATTAAGTTTAATTTTACCCTGAGTTATTCAAAATATTAGAATAAGATAAAGAAATTTAAGTAAAATATTTATTATTATATTTTTGTTTAAAAATAAAATTAAATTAAATTAAATTAAAATTTATATATTGTTTTTTTTATAAATTTCATTAATAATAAATTTATAAATTTATTAGCTAAATCTAGAAATGAATTCTTTAGAAGATGCATTTATCAATATAGGGTAAAATTACTAATAATTTAATATTTGTACAATTTTAATTTTATTTATAAATATAATTTTATTCATATTCATAATCTAAGTTTAATTATATGTTATTAAATTTTAATTTTAGAATGGATGATGAGTAAGAAAAATTATAAAGTGCTTCAGAAGAAAACCATAATGAATAAAACTAGGAAAAATTTACTGATTTTGATTAAATAGAAGTACCTGATTGTGTGAAAAATAAAAAACCTTGTTATAGTTTCTGGGGACAATTTTATCCCATACTTTTAAGAAAATGGTATTTAATTACAAGAACCTTAGCAGTTCTATTTTCTCTAATAGTACCAGTCCTTTTTTAAACAGTAATAAAAAAATAAAAAATAACAATTAAAATTTATAAAATTTATTATTAATAAAAAAGTTATTATTATATATATAAAAAAAATTTTATGAATTAGTTTTCCTATTTCATAAAAATAAATATAAAAATTATATTTAAGTTAATTTTTTTATTTTTATAGATAGGTGTTATAGTAGCGAAATATGTTGTTATAGATAATATAAATATGAAAGACTATGCTCCTTTTTTTTAAATGGGATTCCTTAATATATATAATATTGTAGGTTATTGTTGCTGTGCCTCTGCTTAAGCGGGTCTTTTAGCTGAAGAAAGGGAAAAAAAAATTAAATATTCTATGACTGTAATGGGGTAATTAAAAATAATAATTCATTTAGTAGTATTGACAAACTACTTTATATAATAAAAAAATAAATATATATAAAAACGCACTAATAAATTATTAAAATATTTAATTAGTAAATTTTAAGTATTTAACATATTTTTTAAATTTTTACGAAAAAATAAAAAAAGGTTAAGATCTTAGACCTACTTTTTAGGGACTTTTATAATGGATTATTTAGTTTTTTGCTTAAATTACGTTTTATTCGTACTTGTAATTTATATATTTGATCTTAAATGTTTCGAAGACACTGTGTTAGAAATGACAATTACGTTTTTACTTTTTGCAGTTGCAATGATTTGGAAAAATTATGTAATTTCTTTCTTTTTTGAAAAAGGGTAAAACTGCTTCAGAATAATGTTTTGGGTAAATAAAAATAATATAAATACTAACATTATATATTTCTTAATTAATTTTTTTTATCCACTAATATATTAAAATGTAAAGATCAATTTTATTATTCTATATTCGATACCTTTGCTGATATCGTTAATTGATTCAGATATTGTCCACTAAATTTTGGTCATTTTATCTCCTTATGTCGGTCTTTTTTAAGTATTTTTATTTAATTCTGCATAATCTAATAATGTACCTCCTAGCCTCAAAGGTTTAATGAAATCTCCTTTTAATAAATTGTGGATATATTGTGTTATTTTTATTTTTTAAGCTGGAATATCTATAGCAATT
The DNA here is from genome assembly GCA_001447515.1 of Pseudocohnilembus persalinus. NCBI lineage: Eukaryota > Ciliophora > Oligohymenophorea > Philasterida > Pseudocohnilembidae > Pseudocohnilembus > Pseudocohnilembus persalinus. Next base: position 328,974 of record LDAU01000103.1, read on the forward strand.
TGTCTATATCTTAATAATAAAAAGTAAATTAAATTTATTTTAAAGTTATAAAGTTAAATTTCATAAAGATTAATTTAATTATTAAATACAATATATTTTATAAATTTTTATAAAGGCATAACACCAGTATTACTTAGTAAAAACAAATTAAAAGATTTGACTAGGATAATAATAAAGATCCAACTGTAATAGAAGAAGAAAATAAAATTAGATAATAATAAATATAAGATATCATTTCAGTTTAAAATCTTTATAAAATTTATAATAATGGATTTTAAGCCATAAATAATATAACTTTTTCTGTAAAATAAGGTGAAATTTTTGGCCTTTTAGGACCAAATGGAGCAGGAAAATCTACTTCTTTTAATATACTTACTTCTATGATTCCTAAAACTGAAGGAAAAGTCAAACTTAATGGAAAAGAAGTCAATTAAGGAGAATATTCTATATATGAAGAAGTTGGAATTACGCCTTAATTTGACCGTAAATAAAATTTTAAATTTAAATTATAATGATTATTTTAAATTTTTGTTTATAAAAAATTTATTTTTTGTTAATTAAAATTTTTATAACAAAAGCTATTTGGGAATCCCTTACTGTAAAAGAACATCTTTAAATTTATGGAGGTATCAAAGGACTTGTTAAAAAAGAATTAGAAGAGGCTATATAATATTTTTTAAATGTAATGTAATTAAAACAGTATGAAAATATTAAAGCAGTTAGATTATCAGGTGGAAATAAAAGAAAATTATGTGTTACGTTAGCCATGATAGGTTCACCTATAATGTAATTCTTTGATGAGCCTTCTAGTGGACTCGACCCTATCGCAAGAAGGTATATACAATATAAAAATACTCTAATTATTTCATTTTATTATAATTTTACAAAATAAATAAAAATAATGTAAGATTAACTAAAATTAAATTATTTTAATTTTAAATAAAAATATTAATTAATTCAATATGATCAGTATTTAAGATATGTTTTATAAAAATAAATTTTCTGATATCTTATGTAGTTTTTTTCTATTTTAAATGAAGTATGAAAATAGTGAGAAATTAATATAGTTTTTTCTATTGTTTTTTACTTGTTGAAAATGATCAGTGGGCTATATAAATTTAATATATCATTTTTCGACAATATAAGTTATTTAATTACTCAGAATTTAATAAAATTATCATTTATACGATCAAAGTGATTTTAATAACAATAAAGATATTTATATAAAAAAAATTTAAACCTATATAGTGCCAATTTTTAAAAAAAATTTAAAATACGACAAATAATTAACTTTTTAAAAATAACTATTATATTCATATAAAATAAATATTATAAAATATTCAGTAAACTTATATAATTTTTAGGTTTTTATGGAACACTTTGAAAAAAACTCAAAATATTAAAAATTCTGCTATTGTTTTGACGACACATTCTATGAATGAAGCCGAGAGTTTATGTGATAAAATTGGTAAAATTTAATAAAAAATAAATTTAAAATTTATTATAGTAAAGTTTATATTTTACTTTCACTTTATATTTTATTTTTTTTTGTCGTTTTTATATGAAAAATTATAAGTATGGTAAAATTAAAATCCCTATATTTATAAAATTAGAATATTTTTGTTTATTAATATAAACATTTTTCTTACTAAGGTATACTAATCAATGGTTAATTCAAGTGTATTGGCACCCCTAGTTAACTAAAATAATTATTTGGTTAAGGCTATAATGTTAATATATAACTTCCGTTTCCTGTAAATTAAGAAGATAAAAGCTTTATTACAAGGTAATTTATTTGTCTTTTTATTTTAAATTAATAGCTTATTTTAATAATCGATTTTTAAATAAAAGAGACAATCATAAAAAAAAAATAATTCTATAAAAATAAGCTATTATTTATAATTTATTTAGTTTGTTAAATTTGCCGTTTATATAGCTATAATACAATAAATATCATATATAAAAATAATTTTAAAATAGTAAGTTCTGCGAAGAATTTCATTAATCAGAAAATATAAGTAATAATGAATAAGAAGGCGAAGAAAATAAATTACTATTTAAGGTTTCATATGAAAATTTTAGTTTTTATAAGGTATACACATTTTTGCAGAAAAAAGAAATTTTAAGTAAAATTAAAGATTTTGGTATTCACGAAAGCACTTTAGAATAAATTTTTATATATTTTTCTCAATTCTAAAAAAATGAAGAAATTAAAAATAAAGAATTATTAGAAGCCCAATAAAAAACCCTCGAAAAATAAAATTAACTCTATTAAAGTGAATAATAACAAGTAAAAAATTTCAATGAACCCCTTATATCAGATCAAGATTAAAAAGCATTAACATAAAAGTAGAAATTTAGTAGCCATAACACTGAATAAAACTATATCAAAGATATTTAAAAATAAGGGAAAATACAAAATGAATAAGAATCTGAAATATTTTTAAATTTATGATTAAAATTAATTTAATAAAATAGGATTATTATTTTAGTAGTACCTATATTATTTTATAAATATTTTAATTACGAAAAATATTAATTATTATATCTATGATAAATATTATATACCTTTAAAGAATTTCTATTGACTTCAATAAATCTACAATTATCAAATTAAAAAATACAATTTAAATTAATCTTTAATTATTAACTATATTTAATTCAACAAAAATGAAGGACTTATGACAGTTTTACTATTTTAAAACAACAGTATACATATTTACATAAATATATATATATATCCATAAACATATAAATTAATAAAACTTAGTTCTAATTTAGTAATAAAACATATGTATATATATTAAATTTTATATTTTTTATATTTTTTATATTACATATATAAATATATTTTTGTTTTTGAATTAAATATTATACTTTGTAAAAAAGTGATAAATATTCTATGTCAACTTTAGCATTTACTTTTTGACTATTTTATACATAATTTTGTTCATATTTAATTGTTAATATTTTAAACCTCATTTATTATCTTTGCTTATACTTTGGCATAATTTAAATTTTGGTTCTAAATTAGTAAAAAAAAATTTAATTAAATTGTATAAATTTATTTGAAATATTTTAATTTAAATAGTTTAATATATACCTGCCATTCAAATTATAGTATAGTTTCTCCTTCATCATCATCTTCTATCTAATTTTTCCTGAATTTAATCTTTAATTAAGAAGTATCTTTTAGGTTTTTTTATTCAAAATCAACAACAACCTATATTAAAAATTTATTATATCATTACCAAATTTTATAAAGTTTATAGATTTATATACACTTTATTATTAAAAAAAAAAAAACGTATAATTATATAAAATATTTATTTTTTTATTACCAAAGCTTTTTCTTTCTGTACTCTTATATTTAAACACTTAATATTTTTATCTATAATAGGGAGTAGAGCTTTCAATGTCATTTCTGGAGACATTACATATTAATTGAGGTTAAATTTAGACATATATTTTATAGGTTTGACATTTTAACTAAATTCTACAAGTGTACTATCAATATCTTCTTGACTTTAATCAAAAAACCAGTTATTAGAAAATTTTTTAAAATCTTCATTTATTTTATTATTAAAACCCTCACTATAAAGATCAGCGGACCTGAAAATCTTAACTACTCCGACTTTTCCTTCTACAGGTGGTTCATCTATATTTAAAAAATTAATATTTAAAAAGTTCTTTTTATAAAAAATTTTCCGATTTTAGGGTTCCCTTTTAATTTTTGCCGATTTTTATAACTATTTTTTTTTCACTATTTAATTTAATAGTAAAAAATTAATAAAAATAACTATATATTAGTTTTTTTTTATAACTTATATTCAAAAAAATAAATAAAAATGATATTTTTTATTTATAAATGTGTATTTGGAAGTAAGCTAGGAGATAGATATCTTTTATATTAGAAGAAAAAAATTGGAGTTAAATTAAATTAATCAAGGATTTAAATTATTTTTCTTTAACTTTTTTGAGTTAGTAAATTTTTTTGGAAAATTAAATAATAGTAATTAAAATAAGTAAATTAATATAATTATTTCAAATATTTTTGCTTTTTAGTATAGTATATATTATATAATATAAGGTAGTTATATGACAGTTATAAAATCAGTATATTGTAATTATTATTAATATAAATCCTGTATAAGTGTAAGTAAATTTAATTAGTAATAATTAAATTATTAATTAATTAGTAGTAAGTTTTAGTACATAATTTTTATTAATTTTTGTTTTAATTAGTGAATTTTAAAAAGTTTTAATTTTTTCTCGAGCAAATAGGGAAGGATATTAGATGTCGGGAATTTTAATTAAAATTTAATTTTAAGAAATAAATCATCTATAATATCTGTATTAGGAAGCGTAACCCCCAAAACAACCAGACTTTCTGGTTTTTTTAATTTCATTATGATTTTATTAATTTTACACCGTTTATTAAAGGGTATTTTTGTTTTATTAATCAATAATGGGGTTTTATTTTTTATTGTCTAATAATTATTAATCATTACATTGATATTGTTCTTTTTGTCTCTTCTAGTTGATTTCTTCTTACATTTTTTATTTTTGAAGTTTCTTCTTTTATCTTTCCTATTCTTATTTCTTTTACAACTATACCAATTTTTCACTCATTTCTTTCTTCAATTCAGATTTGCTCAAAGTAGGTCCTTTTACCCAGTCATTAGCCCAAATATATTCTAAATTTGCTCTTCTTTCAGGGTAGTGGTGCATCATTTTATCTAATAATCTGCATAATTAGGGAGGGAAATTAGAATATTTGTTTTAGAATTTCCAAAAGTCCAATTTTCTTTCTTAAAAGGTTCTGTACCATCTATTATTTGTGGCTGCTGCCTCAAAAGGAGGTCTTCCGGCAATGAATAAGAATAAAACAACTCCACAGGCAAAACTAATAAATAAATAAATTTAATAACGTTGATTTAGTTTAAAATTTAATTGACTAACAATTATTTAATATTTATTATTTATATATTTTAAAATTAATTACATATCAACTTTTTCCCCTGAATAATTTTTTTGTTCTTTAATTTCGGCAGCCTAATATCCTTCGGTTCCTAATCTGGAGAATAATTTTCCATCTCCATTTTAACCTTCAATATCTCTGGCAAATCCAAAATCAGCGATTTTTAAATTGAATTCGTCATCAAATAAAAGATTTTCCATTTTAATATCTATTTTATATAAAAAGGTTACTTTAATGCATGAAAAATTCTTTTAATTTATTAAATTAAATATAGTTTCAAATTAAATAAAGATTATTTAATTTATTAAAAATTTTAAATAGTAACACTAACATATTGATGAAAAATATTGTAGTTAATTTAATTTTTAACTCAAATTATTAAACTCAGAATTTATCAAATTAAAATAAAAAATAGTGTTAGTTAATTTATAAACTATAAATTAATCAATAATTTTTATGTAATGAAAACTGGCAGATATAAAAAAAATCCCAAAAAAAGTAAAAAGTAAGAGATATAATTAATAATAAAATAATATTATCAATTTATGTTTTGTATAACTTTAATACTTTATTTTAAGAAAATTAATATATAAAAAAATTAAAATATATTATTAATTATTTTACCTCTATGACAAATTCCGTTTTCGTGAAGGAATTATATTCCTTTTAATAGTTGATGGAAATATGTTCTGGCAACTTTTTCAGAAAAATTTTAAAATTAGGCTACATAATCAAAACACTCACCTCCTTCTGCATATTCCAAAACAATAGTTGTGGTCTAAAAACAATAAAATAGAATTATAATTTTTATTATTTGGGTTAGTATATTTTAATTTTTTATATATACTTTTTTAGGTTAGTTAAAATAAAAAAACACTAAATCATCAAAATAAGAAAAAAAGGGAAAAAAAAAAATATTAATTATAACAAAAGAAAATTAAATTATAAATGATTTTTTAAAATAAATATTTATTTACCAGATATTTTTAACCATTTTTTCTTTCATAATATGTGTTTTCCAAAATTTCCATAACATTTAAAATGTTTATATGTTTTAAATTTTCAATAACTTTGAATTCTTAAGTGACTTATTATAAAGAATGTTTAATTTTCATTTTTGATTCAGTGGGGTCTCTAAAAATTTTTAATGCTACTTTTTTTCCAGTTAAAGAGTCTTCAGCCAATTTGACCCTTTTAAAATTAAAATTTTGTTAATAATTTGGTAATTTTATGTGTATATTATCTTATTGTTTTTAAGTTGTTTGAGTTTATTTGATTTTTTATTCGAAATTTTTGTTTTTTTCTTTTGTGAAATTTTTATATTTTTATATAATGAGCTTTTTTTCTCCAAATATGAATATAAAGCTATAGATTTATTTATTTAGTTGAGTAAAATATGGTATAAAAAATGTGTTTATAATTACTTGGCAGTTCCTCCTTTACCTAAAAATTAAACAATTTTGTATTTTCCTATATAGGAAAAACCTTATTGTCTACTTTTGCTATTTTTGTAATCCATTTTTTAAAAATTTGTTATTTTTATTTTAGTTTAGTTTTTTTTTTTTAACTTTTATTTGATTTTTGATTTTATAATTTTATTATAAATTTTGCAAAAATTTTTTTTTCTATTTAATTAGCTATATTAAATCAATCAGCCCTAATTTCAATTGGTTGAATTAATTTAAAAAAAACTATATTATTATTTCTTATAAGAAAAAAAATATAAAAGAAAGTTACTATAACAAGAAATCCTAAAAATTCCTCATATCGCTACATATAAAATTTAAATTTAGAGCTTTTCATTTGTAATATATATATAAATAACTCGTTTAAAAATAACTTAACTAATTTTATTTATGACACACTATAAAAATTATAAATACTTAAAAATATTATTTATATCTTTAGAATAAAAATATTATAAATTACTTATTTATCTATCAAGATCACTAAAACGGAATTTTTTTTTAATTGATCAAATTTAATAAATTTTTACAATACGTTTAAAATTTTTCCTGATTAATAATAATAATTTTAAATCAACTTTCAAATATAAAATAGTTTTAAATATAAAAATATGTAACTTGTCTCAAAAATAATTAACGCTCCAAATAATTTTTAACTATATCTTAATTAATATTCCTACCAAACTTAAATATTTAATATTAAAGTTTTTGATAATTATGGGCATACATTTATTAAATTATAAAATTACAATATATCTTATATTTTGAAAACAATTTTAATATAGAGAAAATTAAAATTGAAATTTAAAACCAATTATTATCTTTGTTTGGAGTAGACAATAAATATTTTAAAAATTATGTTAACTCAAATTTACATTAATTTTATCATTAATTTGCTTAAAATCATTTCTAACTTGTATATAAAAGGATATAATAATATAATTTATTACGGTCAATTTTATATATCTCTTAATAAATATTTATAATCGTATTGTAAACGATAATTTTTTTTAATAACTAGATTTTAGTTTTTATTATCATTTTAAGGTGTTATTGTAAATACTTGAATTATAATTTAGATTCAAATAAGTCGTGTTATTAAAAATAATATAATTAAAAAGTAAATTATTAATTTATTTGCATAAAAATTAAATTATAATATCATCTCATAAATGTAAAATTGTGTTACAATAGATTTAATCCATATTATATTTATGAATCTATATTAAAATATATTTTAAACATTTTTTCATTATATATTTGAAATGTAAAATAAAATTAATAATTGCATAAAAATGAAATAAATAATTAAAAACTAAGTTCAAAAATTTGGTTTGTTTTAAACTAATAAAAATTTTTATATATTAATATAAATAAATATGTAAAAATTATTTATAATTATAAAAACAAATTTAATAATTAGGAATTTTATGATTAGTCAAATGAAATAACCAATTTTTAAATTAATTAATAATATTTTAATATTTTATATAAATTATCATATTTCTTTAATTAATTCGTAATTTCACTTAAATTATTAAGATGATAATAGTCAAATTATTTTCTGTATCACAAAAATCCTATATTATAGGTCCATAAACCTTTCAATTTTAAATTTTACTAAATTAAAATATAAATATTCCTTCACATTAAAAAAAAAAACACTCATATTATTAATAAGTAAAATACAATCAATCAATTAATTTTCCTAAAAAATCTGTAAAAATAAAAATAAAATAATTAATAATAATATAAATAAAAATAGCAATTATTAAACCCATACCGAACTTTAGCAAAAAAATCTAGCATTAATTATAAAAACGCCGAAAAAAATAATGAAAAGCATGAAATTCAACCCAGGGGTAGCCTCCAAAAGAAGAGAAAAAGACATAATGAAGCTAAAAATGTCAAATTACAAAGTTACTTAATCAAAAGAAAACCCTTCTGATTTTATTATAAAATTTCCTGGGCCCAAAGACACCTTGTATGAAGGAGGCGTTTGGACCGTTCATGTTTTATTGCCGAGTGAATATCCTTTTAGATCTCCTTCTATTGGGTTTAATAATAAAATTTATCATCCAAATGTTGATGAAGCGTAAAATTATCACAAATTTATTTTTATGGAAAATTAAAAATTATTTAGTTTTTTATTTTTTTTTAATGAAAAAATTTTAAAGAAAAAATAAATAAAAATAACTATCAGATATTTTAAACAATTCTCGCAAAAACAATAAAATAGTATTTATCATTATATACATGTTTTCCAAACTTTTTGATAGCATAAAAAGCTCCCATTTTTTTTAATTTTTTTAAAAACTTATTTATAAAAATTTAAGTATATTTTTTTATTCACATATTATAAATCCATTACAATTTCTAAATTTTTTTTACAAAATATAAGTTCTGGTTCTGTTTGCCTTGACGTGATAAACTAAACTTGGTCTCCAATGTATGATTTAGTAAATATTTTTGACTCATTTTTGCCTTAACTACTCAATTACCCTAACCCAACCGACCCTTTAAATCCTGACGCAGCTGCAGTTATGTTAAAAGACGAAAAAACTTACGCTGATAAAGTAAAAGAATATGTACAAAAATACGCTTAAGAACATTTAAAGCAAGATTTATTATAAACATAATCATAATCGACTAGCTAATAATCTTAATAATCTACTTGTTCTGGAAGTAATACTGATGGCGAATCCACAGAAGAGTTTTAATCTAGTAATGAAAAAGTTAGAAAATAATCACATTAAGTTTTTGCCGATTTACACGAAAATTTTGAAGAAGAAGATAATATAAGTAACATTTCGTTAGATAATTTAAGTGAACTTAGTGAAGTCAGTAATTTGGAAATCGAGGAACTAAACTACTGAATACTTTGAGTTAAAAAACCCGTAAAAAAAATGATAAAATATCCTTTTTGTTTTTATTTTTTAAAAAATCAAAAAATATTTCTTCATTTTTTTTTATTTTATTCATCTAAAACTTAGTGTAAAATATATACTAAAAAACAATTATAAATTGTTAAAATAAAACTAAGAAAAAGAAAGTATTATTATAGTAGATAGTATAAGTTATGAGTTATAAAATGAAAAAATTATATATAATATATAATATAAAGAAATGTTAAATGAGATAGAAAATCAGAATATATGTAATTGATCAAATTTAAAGATATGTGAATGAATCATTAATTAAAATAAGAACACTAAAATGAAGTACATTAATTAACATATTTTTGATTGAAAATCTTAATTTATATTTCTCCATTAAATATAAAATTTATTAATGTATCTAAATATATAATTATCGATAATAATTATAATAATATAGTATAAATATATATTTATATTAAACAATATATTAATATTACTACTATTAATTGTGTATCCTTATAACTAATTTAAAATACTATCATAAGAATAATAATGATACCTAATCATTCTTTTTGTATTTAAAAATCACATAAAATCCCATAATTATATATTGATAAAAAAGTAAAAAGAAAGAATATTTAATTTTGCGTATTATGTAATATAGAAATATATTATCTTTTTGTTTATTGATAGTTAGTTTAAAAAAATTATATTTATATAATATTTTAAATCAGTAATAAATTATGATAAGTTGTTTAAATTTAATATAAATAATAAATTTAGAATAGTAATATTTATGATTATTATATTAAATATATTTAAATAAAAATTCTATTAACTTATTACACTAAACGACCCACAATAACTATACGAAGAAAATTATACAATTACTTTTAGAATTATTAAAAATTACCATAAATTAATAAAAAATATATTGAATATTATAATTTTATTATTCAAAAAACCTATTGATAAAATTAGTTAATAATATTAAAAATATTTTATGTACATATTTAAATTTTTAATTTATATTTATATTTAAATATTGAAATTATAGTTAAAAATAAATGTATGTTTTAGTGTAAATTCATTTACTTTTAATAAAAAATATTATTTTAATTTTAACACATCATTTTATTTAATAGTATTTGTAAGTTCTATTAAATTTTAATATAATTTTAAATCATTTTATAATAATTCTTTTTAAAACTATATTATACTCAAATTTTTACGAATAGTAATTAAATTTATCGATTCATCTCTGAAACTATATTGGAAACTGTTATTTATCTTTTATTCTTTTAAATATCTTAAATTTAAAAATTATTTTTATTGTTTTAATAGAAATTCATATAAAATTTTATTAGTTATTTGAATTGATATTAAGAAATGTTTATTTTAAATAAGAGATATAATTTAAAGTTTACCCTTTATTAAATATAATATTTATTTAATGAAATTTATTTCTTTTGGAAATAACATAAAAACTACTTCAAAATATTATAAAAAATTACCTAAAAATATTTAGTTTTTACTAAAAAAATAAGTATTCAATATATCTAGTTGTTGATAATTAATTTATAGTAACCTATGATTTTTTATTTCATATATTTCGTTCATTTTAATACTGCTTTTAAAAAAAATATTAAAAATTAAAATATTAATATTTATTTTAATATATTGAGTTATTTTTTTCACATAATTTATTATATAAAAATGCATATATAATATAATATAACATATTAAAGCAGTCTTAAAACTGGTTCATCATTATCAATTGATTATTTGTAGAACTTAAAAGTTTAAATGCAAAATGAAATTAATTTTTTTATAAGTTAGTTTAATTTATAAATTTTTTAATATAATTACATAAAATATTTAAATGAAGTAAATTTTGAAATATAAATTTCTTTTTATATTTTTTTTAAAAATAATCGCAGAAATAGAGATATTATAATTATATAAATTATTAAAATATAATTTATTGTATTATATGATAAAACCTAATAAATTTAGGCTGGCTTTGTAACTAAAATCCATAGAAAAATCTAAATTAATTTTTTTTTTTTTAATAACAATTGAAGTATAAGTATTGCGATACATAATAAAAATCTTTATTTTACTTATATTATTCTAATTTTAAATATAAAAATTATTTATATTTTATATGATAGTTTTAGAGACTGCTAATTTTTTTATTTTTCTAAATTAAGGATAGTAATTAAAATATGTTGCAGCTTAATATTACTTTTAGGAATATGCTATTGAAAATGATGACTACAATAGCTATCTATAAAAGCGAAATTTATCTCAATTTAATTTGATAATTTTAAAGCCTTTATTTTAAGACCTTATTTTATATGTTTTTATTTAAAAGGAAAAATAACAATTAATATTAAAAAACTGACTAATACCACTTATTATTCTTCTTTGTGAAGAAGGTAAAAAAAAAAAAAAAAAAATCAAAAGAAAAATAAAAAAAATTAAATATTTTTATCATCTAGATAAAAAAACAAAAAAAAAAAACAAAACAAAATAAACAACAATCAAAGTTAAAAATATTTTTTTATAAAACAAAAATTAAAATAAATTAATGGCAATGAGTATACACCACGAGCCCTCCTACGAAGATGTTCCTTACACTTTAATTGATTAGGGCATTGAAAATGAATTATATGAAGACAAATGTGAACAAATTCAAAAAAGACTATCATATTATTCCAATTTGAATAATAGATCTTTTTACAAATATGGTTAAGATATAGATCAATAAAAGAAGTTAAATTAAATAATTTAGAATGAAATTTTCAAAATTTCCACCGAAGATTTAAATTAATTCTCTTTACCTTCTGACAGGACATTGAATAGCCTAAATAAATCCAGTTCTAATTAGAAATTATATTCTTCTTTTTTAAGCGAAAAAATTCCCTCTTATAAATCTGATTTAAGCAGAAAAAAATTAAACAAAAGAAGAAAAAGAAATATTTGTGATAATAGGGAAAATGTACATAAATCTTTTTAAAAGTCAGAAAGCGGGTTTAATAATAATAAAAAAGTATTGACCAGTTAATCTTTGTACAATTCTAAGCAATAAGAGGAATAAGTTAAATTAGATCTTAACAATAAAATTTAAAAAAAATCAAAATACTACCCTGCTTAAAAAGAAAGATCAGACGCTGAAATTTAAAAAAATGGACTTATTTCATGGTTTGAAAATGAGATTGAAGAGGAAAAATATGATAATTAACATAAAAAATACCATGAAAATGAATAGGAGCACTAAAATTCCCCAAAATAACAAGAGGAACAAGAAGAAGAAGATTTTTACTAAAAAAAACACTAAAGATTTTATAACAAAATGAAAATCAGTTCTATATTATCATAGGTCATGGAAAAAATAGAAAAAGAAAGCCCAAATAATACAGAAAAATCTGAATAATAATAATAAAACGTATAGAGAAAAGGAAGTAACTGTACTGATGAATAAAAAATTTGTAGCAATAATAGTTAATCTGAAAAATAAAATGAGTGAATAAATAGGGATAAATTAAACTCGATATAACCTATATATTTTTATAGGAACCCAAATTAACAATGATGCCAATTAATTAATTAAAAAAACAATTACAATAACAAACAAAAACTATTTTATATCAATAATATACAACTAAATAAATTTAATATGTATAAAACAAACAAATAAATAATGAATTAATTAATTAAAAAAATAAAATTAATAAGAAGAAAAAACTAGAATTATAATCCTACACTAAAATTAATATTTTAAATATTAGTGATAGAATAAAGAATTCTTTGAAAAATAAATAATTTAAAAAATAACTTAATATATATAATTTAACTATATATATGTAATCACACTTTATTATTATTAAATAAATAGTTTATTTTTATAACTTTATTATAACTAACTATATATAATAATATTAATATAAATAATTTTTATTAATAATATCTTTTGATATTCATTAATATGTGTTATTATCATAAAAATATTTTAATTAGTAAATTAATAAATCTTCTACAAATGGTTGCATCATTATCAATTATAATGGTTTTTTGTTTTTAAAATTTAAATTTAGTAAAAGTTTGCTTATGTAATTTAATTAATTAAGATATTGCATACTATCTCCAATTTAAAAATTTCAAATTACTTTTTGATTTTAATTAGAATTTAATTAATATATATAATAATGAAAAAAAAAAATATCGTCATTAATTGATAAATAAAATAAATATAAATTTTTTATGAGTAATTTTGCTCCCCAAATCGTATTATTGATACACTTAAATATCATTTTTTAAAACCATTATTACTTTCAAAAATTTTTATATTTTTTAAGAAATTTTTTAAAAAAAATAATAAAAAATAATTCCAGTCAAATAATTGTTATTTAAAAAACATTTTAAATACTATTTTATTATAAAATACCCCACTAAATTATTATAAATTAGAAATTACCACTTATTATCTATTTTATTATACTATATTTATTAAACTAAATAGTATTCATTCATGAATTTTATTATAACTTTTGCAATAAATTAATGATTTTATTTTAATATTAAATAGTATATATTTATAGTGTTTATTCATATATAAAAACACTACAAGACAAAATTTTTAGGAGAAAACTCTTTGGGAAATCTTAAAATCTCTAAAACAGGTCCATTTTAAAGCTATTTCATATTTTATTTATCTTAAAGGCTCTACTTTTATTATTAGAACTGCTAAAATTAAGATTCTGACTATATTACTTGATTTATTTTATCACTATCTTACTACTGGACCAATAAATTTTATTTTTATTTATCAAATTAATTACTAATTTTTTAACAAATATCTGAATCCTATTTTTCATTAATTTTCGTATTATTTTGGTTATCTAAGATTTTTTTAACAGTTAACATTCTTATATTGTTAACAATATTCATGCATTTTTCAGCCATTTCGTATCCCCCATGAGACTCAGAAAACCTGCATAAAGTCTGTCTATCTTCTACTTTTCTATAAAAGCTGTTGATTATTTTATCAAATTATTTGGGAACTAAGTCGAAATTGGAACTAAAACAACAAGTACATAAAAAAAAAGGTAATTAATTTAAAGCTGCAAAACTTAAAACCGCGTCCGAAAGGCCTCCGCAACAATGCAGCCCTATAACCATGTCATAAGGATCTTCTTAATTTTATTTTAATTTTTCAACTCCTTTGTGCACAAATTCTATGTTTTTTATCGAATATTTTAAAGCCAATTATCTTCCTATATTTAAATTAATATTAAAAGTAGATATTTTGTATAAAACTTTATTAAAACAATAAAAATTGATAAAAAAAATAGGAGAAGTATTAATGCTCATGTTTTATTTTTTCATATAAACACAGTTAAAATCAGAAAATTCTAAGAATTTTTTACTTTAATAATATAAAAATTAAATATTAAAATAAAACTAGTTTTACAATCTATATTTCAATTTAATATATTCTAAACTAATTTTTAAATATATTGTATAGTTATACATATAATTAAAAAAATAATTACAATTATCAAAGTTAAAACTTATACAATCACGATAATTATGTTTAATTAAAAACTATAACTTAGTATTAAATTGATAAAAATTCATTAATATATATACAAAAAAATCTTTAATTTTCTGTAAAAAATATAAAATTTGATAATATTCCAACAGTTTACTTAAAATTTTAATTTAAAATGCCTAAATAAATAAAGGTATTAAATTAAAATTGATATTAATATATCAATTTTTTATATTTAATAATATTATATTCTAAAATATTAAATATTCACTATTTATAGTTCTACATTATTACAAAATAAATTTTATCATTATTATTATTTTAATCAAATATAAAATTATAAGTCGTCCACCATTTTTAATGATTTTTTTTACAATTTTTAATTATTTGGTAAAAATTTTATTAATTATCTTAATTATATAAATGTTTTCAACTGGTTTTTTTTTTTTTTTAATTAAGAAATAATAAATGACTTAAAAATTAAATTTACCCTATTCTAATGACGGCTCATTTATGTCAATTACAGTAACTTTGGAATCTGAAAAAATTTAAGCTATAGATAATGAAAGATCGCCCCTTCCACCTCCGATATCTATAAAATGTCTAATTTTTTTATTTTATCTTTATTGTAATATTTAAATTTATTAAATAAACCACTCAACTTAGGGAGCTTTTTTTTAGTTAAAATATTTAATTCTATCTTTGTCTTCCTAATTGGGTAAATTTTGTATCAATTTTTCATTAATTTCCTTTTATAAGTCATATGATTTTTATTTAAACTCTACATTTTCACTTGAATTTTTATTTGCTTAGATTTAATCTTACCCATTATTAAACATATTTTCAGTTTATTACTAATGTTCAACAAAATCAATATTTTAATTTTATTAAGATTAACAGTCAATATTTATACTTTGGCTTTGTATTAAATTCTGTCTATTATCAATGTATTTTGCCTCAAAAATTTTGCTATATTTAGGTTAATAATAATCCAAATTCTAATATAATTCCTTGGGGTATCTGGGTGGTCTATCATTATTAATTTTTGTCATAGGCTTATTTTCTAAAAGTCTTGAAATTTCAACAAGTCTCATTTTTAATTTATTTTAAGCCTTACTTGAACTACCTTTATTGAAAAAATAAAAATATATTATATATTATCTTACTTTATAAAATAGCAAATGAAATAAATATTTTATTCAAAATAATGAAATAAAAATTTAAAAATTTATATAGTTATGTTTAAAATTATAAAAATAGGTTAAAATAATTTATTTATTACATAATAAAAAAATTAAAAAAATAATTCATGATATTTAATTTATTTTAAATTAAATTTATTGAATATTAATAATATTTATATAAAAACTTAAATAAATAATGATAAGTAAATGAATACTTTTAAATTTATATAAATTTTTAATAAAATTTAATCATAATATTTTATTATTTAAAATATATTTTATACCTTTAAAACCAGTACCTAATGGTTGTTCTATTTAATCTTTTCCAATTTTTAATAAATAATTAAATTCTTCTTATGAGATCTATAAAGCAGTACAAGCATAATCATAGTCAATAATTTTATTGGAGTATAATTAAAGTAATTTCAAGCAAGTTAAATTATTTGGTTATACTTAATAAATGTGGAAATCCTATACATATAATGATAAACCTCCAGTTTTACCAGTACCAATATTACCTAAAAAAATATTAATTAAATACGAATTTTAAATAATATTAAATGATAAAAAATTTAACGTACCTTTTACTTATATAACTGTGTTTTCTCTAAACATTGATAATAAATGTTTAAAATTTTCTTTATATTATTAATTTAATATTTTATTTTTTTCAATTATAAGTTATACTCCACATGTTTTTTCTTAATTTTTTAAAAAAGCAAAAGCCATATCATTTCCATCTTCTTTTTTAGAATTAAAATATCTACACTACATTTTTAAAGTCCCTAAAATATCATAGTATATATTACTTTCTTGTTTTGGTTCCAAATTAAGATCTTTTAATTTATTTTCCATTTCATCTTTTAATTGTTCTGTTAATATTGCACCTTTATAAGATTATTAATCTTATTATTAATCATTTTAATAGTTTTATTTAATATCTTTGTTTATGATTTAATCCATTTTTGTGAAAATTTTATTTTTATTTAATAATTTTTCTAATAGAATTAACAAAATTTATAAAATAAATTTATTAATTTGTCAGAAAAAATTTAAATAAAAACAATTACTAGTATAAAAAATATTATTTATTAATTTTTAATGAAATACTTGCATAAAGATAACAAATAATATTTTTTTCGATACATATTAAAATTTCTCTGTATTTTACATAAATAAAAGACTATAAAATCCCCCATTATAAAAATATAATAATAATAAATACAAAAAAGTAACTCATATGTTTTATTTCAATAATAATAAATAATAATAACATATCGAATATTCATTATATTTATTTTTAAATATACTTTTTTTTCATTTTTTTAATAAGATATATTATTATATTATCATTTATTATATATCATCTTTTCATAGGAGGAGGGGGTAAATTACCTCCTTTATTGCCTTAATTCTAAGGGGGTCTCGCAACAGGAGGCTAAGCTCTATTTTAATTAACAGGAGGAGGGGCAAAATTATGTTTAACTGGATTATTAGGGGGATTAGGATGTTATTATTTATTTTATTATTGATAAAAAGAATCGTTATGTGATTGGTTTAATGAGCTGTTTAAATTTGGATTGAAGGCCTAATTTACCTATTATTATTAGTTAATTTATTTTTATTATTATTAATTAGGATTTTAGGCCTAATTTTGGAAGGGATTCTTAGGCTTTGCGTTTCCTTTGTCTAAAACGGGAGGAGGCACGTATTTTGCTTTTTATGAAGGAGTTTTTTCTTTTTTAGCTACGGGTGGAGGGGCGTAGCTTTTTGTTCCTTGACTTGAATTTAAATTTTAAGTATTATTTGGGTTGAATGGATTGTTATTAGTGGCTGCTGTACTGAAATTAGAATTGCTATTCTGACCTTGTTGATTAAATGGCCCTGTATTGAAATTATTTACTTGATTTTTATTATTATTAATGGGGGGCTGATTCATTTCACTTACAGGATTTTTCTATTAATTAAATGGATTTTTTGCATTATTATCATTAAATTTATTTATAGGAGGCTATGGCATATTAGCTTTCTTCTAGTTATTAAATTAATTAAATTAATTTCCTACAGGTTTGTTACCTCCATGACCAAATTGGTTGCCAGATTTAATATTTTAGTGTTAATGAATATTAGCCTTTGGGGGTCTCACTGTGTAAGGAACTTGAGGGGCATCATAAAAACCAGATAATAATAATGTATTAGATTAGAATAATTAGTCTTTGAAAAATGAAATTTCAGGTCTATCATGGTCTCCTTCTAAAAGAACTGAATAAGTGGCAATTATTAAGTTTTCATCAAAAAGATATCTTGAAATTTCATAGATCATTTTATTAAATTGGATATTGCTTTAATATTAGGTATTCAAAATTCTATTTAAAACAACTAGAATCTATAAATAATTGGTTATTAAAGTTTTTCTGTTCAAGGAACCATATCTTAAACTTAAAATATTTTTGTAATAAATTTCAGTTATTTTGTTAAAATTGTTTCCTAAAATATAGCAATAAATAGCACTTTTTTCATCTTTTTTTTCTTAAATGAATCTATCTCCTAAATCATTCAATAAGCTTTTGAATTCATCGCTCTCATATCCAACAGAGCTCAATAAAATACCTAAAAATACATATAAAAATCATAAAATATACGAATATACTATAAGAACTAATTGTTAAATTTCAATAATTAAGTTTTTTACCTACACATTCTTTCCAAGAGGCTAATTAATATGATTATACTAATTCTGTATTATTTTTATAAACTACATTTCTTATAACATTTTTAACAAAAACATCAGTATTAGAAACAAAATAATCTTTCATAGTTTATTCAAAAATTTCTTTTCCTTAAGAGTAAGCAATTAATAAAGCTTCTGCCTATCTTCCAAGTTTCATAGCAACATCAATGGCTCCTTCATAATTAGAAATAACCAAATTTTATTTGATAATTTTTTCGATTCCTGCGTCCTAAAATAAATAAATAAATAAATAAATAAATAAATAAATAAACATAACATAACATAACATAACTTAACTTAACTTAACAAATAATTAAAAAATAAATTAAATATATAAACCAATAAAACAATTAACAAAGAAAAAAAGCTTTTAAAAATATATATCAATAATTAGAAAATAATTAACAATAAATCAAGTATATATTACATTATATTTTTAATATAATATTATTTTTTTTATCATTATTGTATAATAATTTTTTATATTTGTGCATAATTTTTTTCAATTTTTTACCCAGTTTATATTTTTAGAAATAGTTTCCTATGCATAAATTTCTTCGCCTTAGGTTGAACTGGCTAATCTTTAGAAATTTCCACTTTATCTAGGGTCTTTTATGGGTTCAGAAACTTTGTTACTTTCTTAAGCCATATTGTCGAAAAAATTCATGGCATCTTCTTCATTCATTTCGGTAATTTATTCTTTGAATGTAGAATGCTATTAAATTTAAAAAACTTAATTTAACAATATTATTAAAATAATTAAAATATAAATCTTATTGTTTATTTAAATCGCAATTTAGTTTATCAAAATAAATTTTTTATAATTTTTAACTGATTTTATATTGGTGGGGGTTTATTCTTCCACAACCTTTCTATGACTTCTTCCTGTATATATCTCAGCTTTTTTTTATATGTTTTCCAAGTCAAATCCTAAAATTTCAATTAATTTTTCTGAATTTCCTTAAGAAATTCCATCTAACAAGTTCCAAATAAATGTCGCATTTGTATCTAATTAAAATCTTTTTTATTTCCATTGACAAACATCACTTATGTTATCATTTGCACTCAATTATTCAAAAAACTCATCTAAATCTAAAAATTCTTAAATCTAACAATCACTTTACTATTAATTTTCTTCGTTTGCTGCATTATTCATAATTCTTATTTAATTTCTGAATTTTTAATGGAAAAAGGCTAAGTCTCCATTTGCAGAAAAACTGATGAATAAAAAATTATTAAAATTCTTGTAATATTTTTTAAAAATTAATAAGTATTTTTTACCTTGCCCCGACGAGAGGAGTATACCATAAAGGAGGTGCAATAGAACTGTCGTCGTTATGTAAACTTTTTAATAAAACTCTTCCACTTTATAATGTAACAGCGTATAAATTTTTTATTAATGACCATTGCACATTTTTTATAGGTTCATCAAATTGCTCAATTGATATTTATTCCTAAATTTAAAAAAAAAAATATATTATAAACTTAAAATTTAATATAAATAGTAAATAAATGCAATAATTTTACTTAATTTTTAACATTCCAACAAATAACTTTACAATCGTGGCTTCCACTTAATAATAATTAAGGATCTTAAGTACACCAAGAAATACAAGATATATGCATATTATGTCCTTTTTCTAAAATCATAACTGGTCCTTTGGGGTTTCTATATTTAAAGAATTTTTTATTTTTATTAAATTAAAATTAAAGAAAATACTTGAATAATTAATAACTTATTTACCTGAGATCCCATAATTGAATTTCTAAAGATTTTTATTATTCATCGCTTTTTGCTAAACATGTAGGAATATCCTAAAATGATTAATTATTTTTAATAATTATTATTAATAAAATGCTAAAATATTAAAATTAGGTATTAAATTTATACAGGACTCCAGGCAAGACTAACATTTTGTAATTCGCCACTCGCATTTCCACCAAAACTTTTAATAGGTTTATTAGTTTTAAGATCCCAAATAACTGTAATTCCGTTTTAACTAGCTGAAGCAAGGATATGAGGAACTAATTACAAAAAAATTTAAAATTAAAATTAATATAAATTTAAGTATTTAAATACATAAAATTTGTATAAATGTACAAATTTAATTTAAATACTACTTAATAATTTGAATTTTAAATTTTTATTTACTTTTTTGATTCCATGAAACAGCTGTAACCGTACTATTTTCGTGAGGGTTATTAGAAATATCAGGTTAGAAAAAATTAGGGTCTATCGCTCCGTCAACTAATTAAATATCCATAATAAAAACATATTCTCCTCCAATAGCAATTAAATTAGGCTTCAAAGGATTATACTACAAAGTTTCAATAGGAGTAAGGTTCTAAAATACAATAAAAGATAAATAAATATAAAGTATTAAATTTCTTTTTTTTTATAAAAAAACCATCAAAAAAACAAATAAACAAATCATCATTAATATAATAAATATATAGTATTAAATTCCTTTATTATTTATAACAAAACCATCAATAAAACAAACAAATAAATAAACATTCATATATATATATAAATATATTTTTTTTACGTCAAACATTTCAGTTTCTTCATGAATAATAGCGTGCGCGCCCTAGCTTTCGATAGCCTAATTGGCATCAATTAGCAAAACTGAGCTATTTTACATGCCCAAAATAATGAGGCCCTATGGGAAACCTTGGTCGACGCCAAAAGTGCTCCAAGTCATAGAATTACAGGGCCCGGACAGTTCAATTTGGGCCAGTTATATGGGGGTTTTGGATTTGTCTAGGTTGTCAAATTTGAAAATTTGCAAAATATTTCCTTATTCGTTGTTGTCCGAAATTGAGGCGGTCGCGAAAAGGTGCTGCGATTTGTCTTGGAAATTCCAGGCTACGATTCCTCCGTTGTGAACTTCTTTTAATACACTCATTTATTTATTTTTATTTTTTGTATATATATGTGCTTAATTTTTATTTTTTTTTCTTTACGTCTTTATAAGAAAAGTATGGTTATTTTTAGTTATTTTATTATTTTAATATTTATTGTTTTTTATTTATTTTTTTAATTTGTTGTAGTATTTTTTTTTATTTTAATTTTTTTCGATATTATTAGGAAAAAAAATATTTTTAATAAATAAATAATGGTTTTTCTCACTATAAGATTCAATTGATTTGATAAAATTTGATTGATTTTAACTATTATATATTTAAGTTTTTTAATTTTTTAAGGATAATGTACTTATACGTGTGAAGGTCTTATCAATAAATATTTAATAAATTATTCTTACAATAATGAAATATTATCGAATTTATAAAATATATTATAATAAATATCTAAGATATTTTTTAATTTAAAAATATTTTTTTTAAATTATGACCTTATTATGTAAGTTAGGTACTTTTTGTATATATTTTTATATAAATAGTGATTGTTTATAACTTAAAATTCTTAATTTTTATCATTGATAATTTTTCAAGCTTACACTCTAATTGTTATTTATCTTTTTATATTTTTATTTTATTAACTCTTATCTTCTAAAGATGTGTTAACATTTCGTAGATTTATAACAATAAATCAAATTTTATAACAAAAATAAGATAATAAAAAAATTATAATTATATATTAAAATAATTTGATTCATATAATTTATATAATATAAAATTAAGAATATAGTTATAAAAATTATTTAGAAACAATTATAAATGATAATATCCTATCTTTTAATTATCACATTGCAAAACTACATATTATTTTGTTAATTTTATTGTTTAAATCATTAAAATGATACTATATTTATCAATACCTAGGGGGATATGCAAAAATTAATTTTAACTAAATTAATAGAATTTAAAAATTTGAAATAATTGATTCCGAATATATATAAATTTATATAAAAAGCGTAATAATAATACAATTTAATAATATTGTATTATATCAATTTATATAAGCATTTAGTAAATTATGAATTAGTTATATGATAAATTAATTAACAAAAACAAGTAATCTTTAAAATAAACATATTTATTTTATTTATAGATTGAGAAATAATTTTTCTTAACCATAATATAGTTTTAAATATAATTTTAGAAAGTATATTCTTAATAAATTTTATAATTTTTATAATATAAAATAATTAAACATAAATCCAAACGGTATAGTATTTTAGCAAGCAGTGGAACTAAATAAAAAATTTATTTATAAGATGAATTACTCTTTTACCAGTATATTTTATAATAATATTAATTAACAAATAGGGTATTTAGTCATTTAATTTTATTTTTAATAAAATTATAATTTATAAAAAAATTTACTGATATAATAATATATTTTAAAATATTATATTTTAATTTAATAAATAAAAATATTAAGCCTAATGACATTCTTTTTTAGCATTAAAAAAATTAAAGTGATTTAATATTACTTATAATTAAATTTAGACATTCGGTAATAATTAAATAATTTTTATTTTAATTCATTTTATATTTATGATTAAATTTTAATTATTATACTATATTATATAAAATAATATATATTTTGGAAAACTGTGTAAAATAATAGAGATATTTTACATTAAATTTATAGTAATTTTTCATTTTTTATTATTATGATTTTGAATTTGGTGGTTTTATTGTAGATTATTTTCCTAATTAATGTCTTTTTCGTTATTTAAATAATGACCATTATCGTTATATTTTTCATCTTCGTCACTTTCTTCTTCAAATTCTTTCATTTCTTCGATATTAAGTAACTCCAAAATTTTAGCATAATTTTCTTAAATTAAAACCAATTTACTTTAACAATTTTTTTTATTAATCAAGGCTCTTTATATCATATCTTCTTTTTACTATTCATATTCAATAGTGACTCTATCTAACTCAACAACTACTTTATCGAAATCATTCATTAATATTGTAACTTCATTATTAACTTGATATAAAATTTAGGTCTTTTCCTCAATTTCTAATTATATTTTACTTATAAGTTCTTTCAAATTTATCGATTTTTAAGTAAATTCATCTACATTTTCTCTGTAATTTGTTTACTTAGCCGATAATAAATTTTGAAGGGATTTTAATTCCTGTAAATTTTCGTTTTTTTACAATTATTAGTCACATAAAGTTTAGTCTAATACCTAAATTTTTTATTATTTATTCTAAATTTAACTTCTAATGTTCTAAATACTATTTTGAAAAACTAATACTTCATTTAATATAGCTTATTTTTATTCTTTATATTTTATTTCATTAAAATCATCCAACTCCTTTATAATTTCTGGATTTTATTCTTGATAATTTATCTAATTATAGGTGTCATAATTCAATTTGTATTATTATAATAATTTATCATATTTTTTTATATCTTGATTTATCTATTCAATTTTTTATTTTAACTATTAGTTTTTACCTCCCAATTAACTTTTTAACTAATCTTAATTTTAAATAATTTAGTTATTTTTCAATTACTTAGCTTATATATTTTATTAAATTCTTTTAGCTTCATCAACATTAATTTCCTAATTTTTAACTATATCTTATAACTATTAAAGTTGACTTTATAAAAAGCTAATATTTTTTTCATTGTTTCCTTTTTACATTACTAACTATGCTTACTTTTAGTTAATCAATTCTTATTCCATATTCAACTTTAATATTTAATTTTATAATTCTTAATTTTATTTTAATTTATCTGTTTTTATTTGTCTCATCTCTTTCAAATCCTTTTAAGCACTTTATTTTTAAGCCTTATCATTTTTCAATCCTTATATTTTTTGTTAAAATTCTTCAATTTTTTAATCTTAAGTTTCAACAATTTTATCTAAGTTATCCTAAAACTTTTTCCTAACCTACCTTTATTCTTCTTCTGAATTTAAATGCATTAAATTTCTTATATAATCTAGCAAAATCATTATTTATTTTTCTTATGATGACGATGTTATATTGTCTGTATACTTTACATCATTTTATTATTAATCATTTTCCAGAGCTTCTTTATACTTATTCATATTGACTAGCCATTCTAACATTGTCAAAATATAACCATATGTGTGAGGAGCTCCTATTGTAATAAATATATTTTTGCTTAAATTTCCAGTATATCCCAAGTATTTTAATATCTAAGCAATTTACTCATTTGTTATTGAACCCTAATTTAAATCACTATCATAAATTTTTAATAAAAATAAAATCACTTATTAAAACTACTTTCCTGAAGGACATTGTAATTATTTAATTGATATTATATTATTAAAATTATTTTTTGATGCCATATAATTAAAAATGTCATCGACTTGTTTTCTTTGCTACTCTTTATCATTGGTTTATTTTTTTTAATTAGTTTGACTTATGTGGGCCTGTATTGTGCCTCTTCTACTTTAAGAATTTTATAAAGTAAACCTTTAATTAAACATTATTTTTTTTAAATTTTTTTTTATTTTATAATTATTTACCATTAGCTCTTAGAATAAATGATTTTATTTTAAAGAATTATAATAATTTAAATTAAATAAGCCGCAACTTATTAAATGGTTAATATTACTATATATATTATAAAAATTAAAATTACATATAATAAATCAATTTTATTTTTTCAAATACTTTTTTACTTTTAAAAAATAAATAAATCAATAAATCAATAAAAAAATTTAGTTTGGATTTTATAAATATTATAAACAATTCACTTAAATTTAAATTTAAATTATTTTTAAATATATACATATTATATTAAAACAAAAATTAATATATGATAAATTATAATTACATTCTTTTAATTTTATTAAATATAGTATTATAAAATATTTTAAATGGAAATAGAACACTTAAAATATTAAAATATATTTTTGTCATAATTAAAATGTAATTTTTGCATTTAAATTCAATTAAAAAATTACTAAAAATATTAAAATTACTATCTAAAATCATAATTTTTAATTGTTATATATAAATTTTAAATTTCTACAATTTTATAATATTGAATTGTAAAATAAAAATCTATCTATTATCAAAAATTTGATTTTTAATATAATTAATTTTTTTAGTTAAAAATTTATATATTTTGTAATATTTAAATATATTGTTTGTTTACTAAGCTAATTTAAGAAACTATATTTATTTAAATATTTATTAAATTTTTGTTTTGTTTTAAATAAACCATAAAAATTTACATATATTTAACATTTTGTAAATGTACATATTAATTGTATTTAATTAATGTATGCTAAATTAAATAGTGATTAAAATATTATATAATAATGTTTTATATTTAGTATTATTTATTTCCAATATGATATTTTAATTTGTATTAATTTACTATAGCAATTAAATTTTATTGTATAATTTTATATATTTCTATTATAATTATTAATATAATTGTTTTATATAATAATTAATATACTAATATTTATACAAATATTAATACAAATACTTATTGTAATTAATTTACAATATTAATTGTAAATTTGATCAATAATTATTATGTTGAAGTCCCTTTTAATTATTAATTAATTTAAACAGTAAATTAGTGATAATTTGTTTATGATCTAAATAAAAATTCATTACAATAATAGATATTTTTAATTACATTAAGAATATTTAAATAATTATAATTTGTAATTTTTTTCATTTGTGCTAATTAATTAAAAAATTTAGCAAAGTTTGAAAAAAGTGGTATGATTATAATTTTTATAATAATTAATAATTAAAACCTTTTTTATTTTTATTAGATAAAATATAAGTAGGTATATTTATAATTAATTTGTTACGGATTAAATTAAATCCAGCTTGTAATTTAAATATAAATAAATTTAAATCTTATATATTTTTTAAAATTATAACTTTGATAAGCAAAATAAAAATTTAACCAACAGATTTTTTTATTTATTTTTGTATTTAATTAGTCAATTTTTTTTAATTCTTTTCATGGAAAATTCAATTTTTTTTATAATTCATCTTCTAATTTCTATACTTCCTCATTTAAATTCACCTGCTTTTTATTCTTTTCATAATTATTATTTAAAAACATAATTTATATAAATTATATTAATAGTGATAATTTATTATAAATTTATAAATATATTAATATTTACCACCATTTAGTCTAAATCACTTTAAATACATTAGTAAATTTCCCCAATATCAGGAAATAAATTAATTGCACCGTATTTAGTGAATTTATTAATTTATTAGTTTTCTTTAAGATAATTCATGATCACATCTATAATTTTAATGAATTCTGGATTCATTTCCAAAAATTTCTTTGCATATTAAATAATTTTAGACAATGGTCTATCTTATTTTATTTTAAAAAATTGATTTTACATATGTAAAAATTAACCAATATTTGTAAAAGATTCTTCTTTATATATAATATCATAAATAATTTTGACATTTTTATCCAATTATTTTTTTTTTAAATTTTAGCCTTTTAATATTGTTTTACTATACTCAAATAAATCTTTCTCTTTTTACAATTTATAAAATGAATCAGTATCAATACCAATTTTTTCGCTGTTATTTTCAATTTATCCAAAACTATACTATAATCTATTTCTAACTTTATTTTTAATTTTATGTAAATCTAATTTAACCTCATCACAATATTATTTAACACACTGTAAACTAAGTTTATTTTTATTTAATACGCTTTAAAAACTGTCAGTGTGATATTGAAATTTTTTTTGTTAAAAAAAAAAATTATTTTTAATAGGATTATTATAAATTATTTCTCTAGCAATTTATAAAAGTCTAATAAAAGCAAGAATTTAAATGTTATCATTCATAATTTTTTCTTATTATTTGTCAATACCTTTTAAAAATTCCTCTAAGGTTTTTTTATGTTATTCATTAGATTATTTGAAATCTTATAAAAATGGAGATTTTTCTGAACTTTCAATAAAATGAATAAATTCATTTCTAAGTTCTCTGTGCTATGATCCTTCGAACCCATTCATTTAAATTAAAAAAAATAATTTTATATCATCATATTAGGCCTAATTTTTATTATCTTAACATTTGGTAGGACTTAACTCCATTTTGGTAGTTTTTACTTTTATTATTTAATTTTCTTTTAATTTGAATTTAAAGAATATAAATAATATTGTATATTATATACTTTTCCCATGGTTTTGGCCGCTTTATAATAATTAAACATAAAGGTAATTACTTAATTATTTAATATTATTAATCATCATTAAAACAAAAGTATTTGAACAAACATATATAAATAAAATAATAATTATTATTAATACATTTGGATTAGTAAATTTTCAAAAATATTAAATAAATTGTCAAAATATAAATAATTTTTTAAATTCTTATATGTTTATAATAAGAATATATAATTTTTCATTTTAAATTATATTATTTTAAAAAATATAAAACTTTAGAAAAATTTTCAAATTTTTATTAGTAAATATTAAAATTTAAAACAAAATTATTTATTAATTTTTTCTTTTAATGTCTACGTCTTTTATCTAATCATATTAAATTATAATATATTTAATTATATCAAATTATATTCCTTTCGTAATTCCTTTCCAATAATTAACTAAAATACAAAATAAGTATAAAATATAAAAAAAATAATTGCTAACCTTTTATTAAAGAATTTTAAAAATTTAATTCTAATATGGATAAAGAAGAATTTACACTAGATTCTTACGATAAATAGAACAATATTCACAAAAAAATAAATAAAAAAAATCCTTCTTCTAAACAATTATATAAAAAAAATTATCATCATTCATTTAACAATAGTAATGGAAATAAAATTAAAAGGGATAAAGATACGAAAAGTAGTAGGGCTAAAAAGGAGAGAAGGGATGAAGATGGTAGTAGAAATACCAATGGTCATTAATATGATAAAAATTTTGACTAAAAATATAGCGAAAGTTCTTAAAGCTCTAAAAATCATAAATAAAAAGAAAAATAGGATGATTATTATAGTTATAAAAATAAATAAAAATATGGTTAAACTGAAAGAAAATATAAAGAAAGGAGAGAGAGAGATTCTATTGATAATAAAAAAAGAGAGAGTTCATAGTAAAAATAATAATATAGAAAATAAGAAAATTAATTTGAGAGCAGACTTGATTATTACTTCAGTGAAAATTATGAAAAAAATAGAGAGGAGAACTAAATAGAACAAATTAAAAGTATTAAATCTAAAAATGATAAAAATGAGGATAATAATAAAGAAAAAAAATATTCACATAGATTTTCACTTGAAAGATCCAGATCAAGAGAAAAAGATTAAGAAAAACTTGATAGGTATAAAAAGTTAAAATAATAATTATAAAAACAAGATGATAGTGACGATAACGAAGATTAATATGAATAGCTAGAAAGAGTGGATTGGAAATTTTATGAATAAGATGGATCAAAAGATAAGAAAAAGTCAGATTAAGAACTATAAGATTTGTTAAAAGATCTTAGAAATGAGGTTTCATTTATTTTAA